>VDFB02000013.1:58745816-58866913 GCA_007258455.2 Sequoia sempervirens | reverse complement strand
AGTGGTAAATACATTGTAACAAAGGGTATATGCATTGGAAAAAGCAATAAATGTGCCAAAATAAGTAGTGTAAGCACTGAACTAGGGAAATATAATAGTTTGCTGCCAGTTTACTCAAATTTTCTAGTTTTTAGTCCCGATATTTGGTTTTGTTTAAATGTTGTTTTTTCTGAATCATAGTTTTGCACTTTTAGTGTGTAAGGTTATTTTTAAGTTTTTTTTTAAAACACTTTGGAAAACACAATCAAGCAAATGTACACTCCTAAGACTATGTAATACTGTATTCTTTTGGATTCCACGCGGATTTTACTCCAATCACACTTATTCTTAGCGGATGAATTAAGAAGCTTGGCCACACGGGCTCCCCCTTATAGTGCACTCACTTCTTAGGTCAACCAAGCTTCCAGCCCCCATAAAACTCCCATGGCAAGCTGATCATTTCTACTAAAAACTATGAGAATGTGGATGCCTTTGCAATGACCATTGTTGCACAAAAGAATAGATAAAGGTTTTTGGGCAACTATAACAAGGGTTCTAGTACGTACATTCCATTCATGGGGGATAATCCATGTAGTGAGAGACCATTGTTGCCCTTCTCGTCAAAACCATCCTCGTGATACTTGCCTTTCAACAAGTACCCACACTTATATACTGGTTGGAAGTCGCTTGGATTTAGTGTGTTACTAGTTGGGTTGTTCCCTTGGGTGATTACTTTTTCCCACAAGGAAGACCCTCTAAGATAAACAAAATCAAGCAAGTATACCCGTAGTTCAATCATTCTTTATTTTGTATGAATAAAGAGAGAACAGACGTTGTATACTCTACTCACACTCATAGATAAACATGAATGGGTCTGGATTTTTGGTCACCCATTTAAGGGGAGAGCATATGCCTACCATTCAATACACATAGCAGACATGGTGTTCTTTCCTTCCTAATTAGTCTAGATTCCTAATTTAAGAAAAAAGGAAATAAATCACTCTAGCCCATGCATCAAATTTATTAGTAGTTTGCAATAAATGTTTCTTTGGAAGTGTTCTTGAGTTTTATCAGATTCCCTAACAGTGTTTATAAAGCCCACACAATAGAAAAACATTTATTAGTTTTCAGACTCAGAAGAAATTTGCAAAGAAAATCAAATGCGCCATTACAGTAATTTGATGTGCTGAAAAGGTAAATGTGTTATAGAAAACAATGAATGCACTATAGAAAATAGTAAAGGCATTATAGAAAACGATGAATACACTATAGAAACCCCTTGATGCACCATAAAATGGCATGGGCATGGATGTGCTGGAGAAACATGTTTTTGCATCAAAACATTCAGTGAATGTGTTGGAGAATCTTTTAGGTGCGCCAGAAGAATCAGTGGTTGCACCAAAAAAATTTACGTCCGAACCTGTGAATCATACTTTCTAGAAATATATTAAAATAACGAGGGTTGGGCCCCATAGTGGGTGCCAATTTATGTGTGTGAGAAAATATGTGAATTATAATAATCAATAACACACAACAGATGCAATGTATTACATTAAGGGAATCTAAATTAACAACAAAATTTGATAAAATGATTCCTTAAAGACATTCTATCATCCTCTATTCCTAAGGATCCTATATTAGTGCTCTCAGATCTTAATTATGCACTAAATTACTAGGATGACACTTAAGAAATGAGTAGCCATTAAACTAGAATGTAGAAACTATATCTACACCTACATGATCTGATGATTTGACTAGATGATGAAGTAAATGATATGTTGAATGATAAGCTTTTGTATACAGAATGCTAATGGAATGATGCAATGTTGAATTAAACTAATGGAGGTGTTGTTAAAATGATTCTAAATGTAGTAAGTAAGTTAAGACACATCTAATAAAGAATCCATGATTCTAATTTACTTGCTAAACTATTCTAAATGCTAAGCTATAATGTAAACTAAGTTCTCAAATGCTAAGATGATTTATGTAGAGTAATTGTATGCAATGCTCTCTTATGCAAAAGTTGTAAATGAGCCTCTATTTATAGATTTTACCAATGCATCAAGTGAGTTGGCAGAAATGGACGATCAAGATTAAGTTTGGAGAGATTGACGGTGAGAAATGGGGAGGTTAGAGAGAAATAAGGAAGTTGTCCCCTTTAATAGAACAATCTTGCCAAGTGTAGAAAAGAATAAATGGGGAGGAGCAGCCATGTGTCTCTGAGTTTGTTGAGTTTTTTTATGGTAAATACCTATTTTAGAAATTAGGAATAGTTATTTTCATGTGACACATGGTGAGATGGAAGATGATGTGGAAGGAGGTTAGAAGAATATGGAGAAATGTGACAAAATTTGAATTAAGAATTCAAATTTAATGAAAGGGAATTTAATCAAATAAAAAAAATTAGTTAAATTTGTTTATTTAATTAAATCATGAAGAAAGTGGTTTAGATAAGAGGAATTAAGAAATATGAACTATATAAATAAACTTTGCAATTTATTTATATAGTAGAAGAAATAAAGATTTTTATTAATTAAATAACCAGTATTTAATTAATATTCTAGACCAATTTTGGATGTATACAACTATAATCCTAGGTTTCTTTAATTTTCAATAAGTGCATGCATATTTTAGTGAAAAACATTGAAAAGTCTAAAAACAAAAATAGGAATAGGGGGAGATTTTCCCCAAAAATGGGAAAGGTAAGTATGGATCCAAAGAGGGAAAAGGGGTCCTATTCTTCTATTTTCATTCAAGGAAATGAGATCCACACCAAGAATTAACTTACAACCCTTAGTTGAGTTAACCCAAGATGTGAATCTACAAATTTCCCTTTTTGCTAGGACAGGCCTGTATGAGCTAAATTGCACTTTGGGGAGAAAGATTAAGATCATTAAATAAACTCCAAATTACAAGCTATAAAGTGAATTTAGAAGCTTTAACATAATAATGATGGAACTACAAACTTTAGGGAGATTTTGGAAGGGATAAATGTTGTGTACCTTTTACAGAAAGTGTGTTTTCATGGCTCACCAAAGACTCATTCACACTATGGTGAATGTGTCTTGGCTAAGGCTCCTGGAAAATCCTTTCTAGGTTCTTTTTTGCTCAATCTACACTCCCATCTCACCAATTTTCACTATCAGAGAGCTGTAAATAAATTATCTAGGTTGATTTCTATGAAATTCTAAGAATGGTGACAACTTTGACAACTTTGTAATTTTTTTTTCTTAAAATGATCTTCATCCTTAAATCTGCAATCACACATCAAAGATAGAAAAAAATTATTTGTTAGGGAATAGGGGTTTTCCTTGGTCAAACCCTGTTTTGGTAATTAAACCTTGTAATGAAATAGATATGCATAAAGGAATGATGAATTAACAAATGTAATGCCACAACTTACCAAACCTTATTTGAAACCTTGGAATGCAAATCTGAAACTAGCATGAAGTGGCCTCAATTGATGTGGATCTTGATCATGAAACTTGATAAAAGATAATGCAATTGAACACTTGAATTGATCTTGAACACTACATCAACATGTTAGCTCAAACAACATGCATGGCTTTGACATGATAATGGATCTTGATTGCTGCAATAATATTCTATAATCTATTGTTGAATTCCTTGAAAATGCTCTTGAATGCCCTTGAAATTGCTAGGATCTTGAATCAAACTTGCTAGAATGTTAGGATGAAACAAAGTGAAATGACCTCTTATTTATACATATCTTAACATTAATTCTCAAAATTTAAATATCACAAGTCGACATTGAATTATGGATTTCACATCATTAAAATACCACCAACAAACATATTTCAAAGAGGGGTCCTAGGTCTAAGTGAGGAACCATTTGCCATATGGTGAATGGGTCCTAGGGCAATCACCTAGGACAAACATCAAACAAGGTGAAATATCATGTAAAAATAGGGTCCCAGGGCTAAGTAAGGACCCATTTTCCATGTGGCGAATGGGTCCTATGTCACCTACCTAGGACACACACCTTCCAAAATTAAGTGTTGTGTAATGGAATTTATGAATGTTGGGTTTTATCCCTCAGAAATTGCATTTAATTAGGCTTGGATTTGAATTGAAGGGGCCAATTAAGGAAAATTAACCTCAATTAATTAATAAAATCCTAGATTAATGTGGAAGTGTAAATGTACACCTTACAACATAAAAAATAAGCTACCATTAAGTCCATTTTATCAAATAGGGCCCTAAACCTAATGTGAGCATGAAAAAAACATTACAACACTAAGTTAAGGCAACATTAAGCTCATTTTATTATTAGGTATTCCCAAATTAAGTGTGGAAAAATGGATACTTTTTTCAAAACTCTATTTTTCTCCCAGTTTAGTGAGGGACTGACCCCATGTGAAACTCACATAGTTAAATTAGACATTCAAGGCACTTATGTATATGAATCAATGAAAAAGATACACAATCATACAATGTCAAAGACTAAAAGAAAGAAAAAGAAAAAAGAAAAAATAGAAAAAAGGGTGGATCAAGCCTCGACAGTCTATCCAGCTCAATGTGGATTAGGTAGATCAGTTGTTTGTTTAAAATGTGCACTCACGCTAGGTTAGTGGAACCTCAAGCTATCCATTGGTGAGTTTTCCCAATGGGTGGCTTAGTGAGAAAGTCATGCCTCTGTGTTAGCTTCTCACCATACAATGAGAAAGTCATGCCTTTGTGTTGGCTTCTCATCATACTAACCATACCAAAGCTATCCCTATGATAACTTCAATAGGGAACCACAACATGAAACTTCGAGCTTCACATGGCCTAACAAGTTGTGTTATGCTAAGCACTTATGAACAATATGCGAGTAAAGGTTTTTGTTCAAAGGAACTTTTCTTAGTTCATGTAAGGTCTCTTCTTAGGAAACATCACAATTAATGTCTCCAAGAAAGGAAAATTAAAAGAAATATCACACTCTCAAAGGAAATAAAACCTAATGACACCACCAAGAAAAGGAGGCATCACAAGAATAAATAAAATCACACAAATAAATATGAGTGTCAATGTATGCCCCCACTCTAGAGTGATTGCTAACACCATTTCTTTGAGCAATCCACTTTAAAGTAAAAGAAGACATGAGAGCTTATTTGGAAAGTCATATGCCAAGTCACATGTTCCCAAATGAAACTAGATCATGAATAATGGGTTGTCCCCAAAATGCAATACTAAAGATAACACATTACATCATAGGTGAGCCAACTTAAGGCATGCCATCCACATCCCAAGCTTGCTCTTATATATACATGAAAGGTGTTCAACTAGCCAAAAGAGACAATCAACAAGTGCCATATAGCGACAAGGCTACCTAACCCCCTTGCCCCAACTTAGTGCAAGACAAGGGTGAGCCGAGGTGATTGATGAGAAACATGAAAATTAGTGGCAATTAGAGGAACTAGGTGCTTCAACAAGAGGAAGAGCACTGCAATCCTTAAGATGTCAAATTTTATTACTTAAATCTTTACATTCATTAGTAGAATGACCACGAATTTTATGATATACACAAAATGAACTCTTGTAGTAAAATCTATTTCATGTTCTTGGAGGGAGAGATATTGAATGATCTTAGAGGAGTCTCGACAAGATACTCTCTTGATCAATAGTAGAATATGTTCCTTTATTTTGCGACAAAGATATATATTGCTTAGTATAAGGTGTCATACTTACATAAGACTTTAGATTGCAAGATTTTTTTCTCTCATTGAAGGGAGGGTGTAAAATCTTGCAAACTCCAATTGTTAGTGTTTTGTGTGATGGCATTGATATTAAGCAAAAATTTCTTTAGTTCTTTCATTTCTTTGAAAGGATAATAACTAAGACCACTAGTTTCTATTATTTTAGGATGCATCGGGGTTAAAGTTGGCTTGGAAGAATATTTTGTAATAGTGTTGCTATTGAGTGAAGGCTTGTTTGTTTCTTTTGAGGGACAATAACCAAGACCACTAGTCGTTTCTTGTGTGTTAGGCTCTATAGGGACACAAATGCCTTGTTCTCTAGCACCACATCCTTTTCCACTATAACCAAGTTGTTTCATAAGTTCATAACCTCTTCTATAAAGATTTTTAATTTCTTTTGGATTCGGTGGTTGTTCATAATCAACTTCATCAAAGTTTTTTGTGTAATTTACTTCTTGTAAAGTAGTTGAGGTGGATGCTTTCGAATTTTGTGTTGACACTAACACTTTTTCTTTTCCCTTGTCATATTCTTTTGTTGTGATCTTGTATTCACCCATGAATGTAGGTGTGAAATATAAGGAACCCCAATTACCATCTAGTAACTTTGTGACTTCCTCAATATGCTTTTATTTGTCTTTCTCTTGCATGGGTTCCACTTGTGTAGTTGGTGTCAATGTTTTCAAAGGATTTTCCTTGTTTTTCTCAATGAGTAAAGCACTGTAAGGATCAAGATCAACTTTGATTGTATATTTTTTTTTGTTGTAGACATACTTCATTTTACAATCAAGAGTAGAAGGCACCCCATTAATTTAATGAATCCATGACCTTCCTAAAAGAAGATTATATGAAATATTGTGAGGCATAACACCTGGACTAGAGTTTGCAATGCAACCTTTCCAAATTTAATAGGTAATGTGATGACTCCAAGCGGTTGTTTTCCTATGTTGTCAAACCCATAGATAGATAAAGAATGAGGGGAAATGTAACTCTTATCCATATGAAGCTTATCCAAAAGGGTCACACTACACACATTAAGTGCCAAACCATTGTCAACAAGGGTTATTTTTATCACACTTGTATTAATAAAGGCTATTATCATGAATGCTTCATTTTGTTTTTACTCTTCTAATGAAGGTAACTCATCTTGAAAAAAAGAAATGTCTAAGTTGATTAGAGTTATAGCTTGAATTTGGGCTACCACATCATTTGGTTGCACATTAGGAGGTGTAGGAAGTTGTTGGAAAGCACTTTGAAGCATGTTATGATAACTAGGTGAGGCTTGAATAAGATCCCATAAGGATATCTTAGTAGGTGTATTTTTGAATTTTTCAACAAGATCATATTCCTTTCCACTTTGTGAGGGAAAACAAGGAGCACTAGGCAATATAGGTTGAGGCAATGGGAGGGATGTTGGAGTTATTTGTTTTGGTTGTGGATTGTTCCTAGTGATATATATATGAGCAATGGTATTGTAACTTGGTTTCTGCGAAACATTATCATTATCAAGTTTACTTTTAGGTGGTTCCAAGATAAGCATAGGTTTATTTTGAACTTGTTGTTGTTGTGAGTGTGGATAAATGATAAGTTGAGGCTTAGGAGGTCCATGATTAAAGGATTTGTAGGAGGTCTAAGAATTAGAGGACTCGAGGGAGTTCTAATGTTCATAATCTCAACACACTTATCCTTATTTTCATGATTTTTTGGTGAAGGGGAGTCTAATGCCACTTCATCATCTTCATCTAAGGAAGCCACATTACTATTGTTTGAAATATGTGTGTCAATGATATAATTTTCTTACAACATGATATCCTCCCTAGTAGGAGAGTTTTTAGGAGAAAAACAAACTAGATGTTCATCACATTCCATGGTTACATTTTGTAAAGTAACTTCATCAAAAATAGGGGAGTCATCAATGGTTGGATTGCCTTGCTTATTGATGATATCATTCTCTTGTTTAATAATGTTTTACCTAGTAGGAGGGGTAAGGGAAGAGAGACAAATGGGACTCTCATAAATCTCATTGGTTTCATCTTCCAACACCAAAATATCTTCTTCAAAAATAGGAGAGATTTTAGGAGAAGATGAAGTTTTATTGTCATTATTGTCCACTATTGTATTCTCTTTCACTAAAGCATTCTCACAAGTTGGAAGGATGAAATTTTTCTTGGTATGCTTAGAAAGATAAGATACTAATATTGTTTGGAAAAAATTGAAAAGTACTTTTATCCATCTTATGCAATGCTTAGGAATGTAAACAATATGTACCCAAAAAGGAAAAGTACTTTTATCCAACTTATGCAAATTTTCAAGAATGTAAACAATGTATATCCAAACATGAAAAGTACTTTTATCCAACTTATGCAAAGTTTCATGAATGTAAACATTGTTTATCCAAAAGTGAAAAGTACTTTTATCCATATTATGCAAAGTTTCAAGAATATAAACATTTTTAGATTTGATGATTTTTTCTATTGAAATGATTTTGAAATTTTTCAAAAATGACTACACTAAATGGATGATTTGATCTAGATGTGTAAAACAAAAATTCCTAAAACTTTCTAGATTGATACTATAGGTTACCAAAAAGCCTAGGAAGTGCAAAAAACCACAAAAAACTCAAAAAAGTTATTTTTTGTAGGCCTCCAAGGACTCATTCGCCTAGTGGTGAATGGGTCCTTGTACAAGTTTTTTTGAAAATTAAAAATATAATTTCTGAGTGATTAGACGTGTTCTCTATTTCAGGTTTCAAAGTAGTATTTTTGTAACATATTTTTTCAGAATTTGATGATCTAATGCAAGTGCAATGAAGGAAAAATGATGAGCTATGTGACAATTTTTGAAATGTAATTTTGTCTCAATTTTTTTGAATATGAATGATAAAAAGTACACTAATATGTGAACAATATGCAAAATTAATGTAATATGCATGCAAATTTTTGAATTTTTTAGATTTAAACAATACAAAAATGCAAATTTAAACCCCTATATGCGATGCAAACTAATACAATTTTGAAAACCCTAGATGAAATGAAAACTAATGCAAGCTAATGCGAATCCTAGATCTAGGGTTAGGACTCCAATTTTCAGAAAATTCATAGTGTAAGAACGTTGGGTTCACCAAAATGAAACATACAAAAATAGGAATAGGGGGAGATTTCCCCCAAAAATGGAAAAGGTGAGTGTGGATCCAAAGAGGGTAAAGGGGTCATATTCTTCTTTTTTCATTCAAGGAAATGAGATCAACACCAAAAATTGACTTACAACCCTTAGGTAAGTCAACCCAAGATGTGAATCTCAAATTTCCCTTTTTTCTAGGATGGGGGTATGAGCTAAATTACACTTTGGGGAGAAAGATTAAGACCATCAAATAAACTTCAAATTAAGAGCTATAAAGTGAATTTAGAAGCTTTAACATAATATTGATGGAACCTATAGACTTTAGGGAGAGTTTGGAAGGGATAAATGTAGTGTAACATTTGTAGGAAAATAATTTTCATGGCTCACTAATGACTCATTCGCCCTATGGAGAATGGGTCCTTGCTAGGGCTCTTGGAAAATCCTTTCTGGGTTCTATTTTGCTTAGTATGTACACTTAGCTCACCAATTTTCACTTTCAGAGAGCTAAAAATAAATTCTATACATCAATTTCCGTGAAATTGAAAGAATGGTGACAACTTTGACAACTTTGCAATTTTTTGTTCTTCAAATGATCTTCAACCTAAAATCTACAATCACACATCAAAGAGAGAAAAATGTTATTTGTTAGGGAATAGGGGTTTGCCTTGGTCAAACCCCATTTTGGTAATTAAACCTTGTAATAAAATAGAAATGCATGAAGGAATGATGAATGAACAAATGTAATGCCACAAATCACCAAATCTTATTTGAAACCTTGGAATGCAAATAAAAAAATAGCATGAAGTGGCCTCAATTGATGTGGATCTTGATCATGAAACTTGATTAAAGATAATGCCTTTGAACACTTGAATTGATCTTGAACACTACATCAACATGTTAGATCAAACAACATGCATGCCTTTGACATGATAATGGATCTTGATTGCTGCAATAATCTTCTATAATTTTCCCTCGAATTCCTTGAAAATGATCTTGAATGCCCTTGAACTTTCTAGGATCTTGAATCAAACTTGCTAGAATGTTAGGATGAAACATAGTGAAATGACCTCTTATTTATACATATCTTAACATTAATTCTCAAAATTCAAATATCACAATCCAACATTGAATTATGGATTTGAAATCATTAAAATGTCATAAAAACGTATTTCAAAGAGGGGTCCTAGGTCTAAGTGAGGACCCATTCACCATATCTAAGCCACTCACCTAGGATGGACATCGGACAAGGTGAAATATCATGTAAAAATGGGGTCCTAGGACTAAGTGAGAAACCATTCCCCATGTGGCAAATGGGTCTTAGGTCACCTAACTAGGACACACACCTTCCAAAATTAAGTGTTGTGTAATGGAATTTATGAATGTTAGGTTTTATCCCTCAGAAATTGCATTTAATTAGGCTTGAATTTGAATTAAAGGGGCCAATTAAGGAAAATTAACCTTAATTAATTATTAAACCCTAGATTAATGTGAAAGTCTAAAGGTACACCTTATAACATAAAAAATAAGGAACCATTAAGTCCATTTTAATAAATAGGGCCCTAAACCTAATGTGAACATGAAAACAAACATTACAACATTAAGATCATTTTATTATTACTTATTCCCAAATTAAGTGTGGAAAAAGGGATAATTTTCTGATACTACAAAGTCAAGCATTTGCATAGTTCTTTTCATTCTAAAAGATCAAAAAGGTGTTATGCTTTAGTATGGTTAAGTTAAATTCTATTAGTTACAAAATTTCAAATTCTAAAAATTTTCATTTGAATAATTTACATTTCCTTAAAAATATAAAATTTTATGCATGCTTATGTGTTTCACATAGAGAAATTAGGGTTCTATGCATTTCTAGTTAATCTATTTGCATCTAGACCTGAACCTTTCCAACTTTAGCTTTTCAAACATTGTTGTTTAGTTCTAAATTTTTAAAACATAAAAAATTAACTCCTCTGGACTAGGTAAACCATGCTTTTTTCCACTTAGCTTGACATTAAATTTTTTGTGTGAAACCCTACAAGGGGTCTCTATTTAGATCTTGTTTCAATTTTTGAAAATCAACAATGAAATTGTCTGATTCCACTACACATCAGTAGTATGATCTGAGGAACATAGAAAAATATTTCCTTTGCAAATATATTTCTTTTTCATAATCAATGCCTTATTTTCAAACTTTATTCAACAATTTAAAAATATTTTCTAACTAGCATGTAAAATGGGCTTCTCAATCCTCTTTTATTATTTTTCTTTGATTCCTCTCCTAATATCTCTCCTAGTTGTGAGTGTATCTTGGTGCATGTTGGTGTAGGTTTTTATTTTCCTAGTGGGTTAATTTATTTTCCCTTAGTCCTAGGTTTTTCCTACATTTAATTAAGGTTGCTTAGGATAATAAAGTGAGTTTATTATTTATTAACTAGGAGATAAGTGATCATTTGTTCCCTTCCTTAAAGGGTTTAACTTGTTGGTTATTTTGTAAGAACCAAATTGATCTTCAGAAAAACCTATGGACTTTTCCATTTCCAATGCTTAGTACTCCAAACGGATTGGCCAACAAATGAGTAAAAACTATGAGACTTCTACTCCTACACTTTGGGATCTGTTAAAACCGGAAGGGTGATCCCACAATGTATACTCGGGAATTTATATGAATACTACTTAGATACATGGTCAACAACAAGTAATTCTCATAAATTTACTCAACAACATAGCACATCAAATAAGTTGGTAGCTCAGTTATTAATATCCTAAAATTAGAGCATGCGAAGGTAAAAATCAACAAAAAACAACTACAGTGGTATTCATTTGAAAGTTTATAAAATAAAGGTGATTAGTTGATGAATCAACTCAGGAACTAAATTATCAATACTTTGCATGAACCAGTGTCTTATTCCAAGCACATAGTTAATATCAACCTATGCAACCAAACACAATCTTATCAATAGAAATCTGCACTCTCAAGAAACATTGCTTTACAATATTTACCTATTGCATTCATGATCATCACTGCTTACAAGTATCCTAGCACCTAATTCTTATGAGTTAACAATCTCATCCATGCATTTACATTAATTCATTGAACTAATAAGTAGGAATGAAATTAAACATCTATTGACAAACAATAGAGACAAAAAAAAGGAATCCTAGATTAGTTTCATTCCTAACTCACAAAATGAGTACAAGAAGAGACAATAGCCATGCAATTGGTATCACTCTATATTGTATTTGCTATATTGTTATCAAAATTACATACATAATAACAAACTCTGAACATAAGAAAAAACTTTAAAACATGCTTGATATTCCTTTTACAACTCATAGTGTTGAATGTAAAACAATGAACCCCCACTTTCTGGCCTTGAATTCCTTCTTATAGAAATGAAGGAGAAAAACAAGCCTCAGGCTAGAAGGTACACATGTCAAAATCCTATTGGATTGTTTATAATAAAGATTCCCCTATTCAGTTGCATTAGATTCACAAGAGGTGGGAAACATGTGGGGAAATGAAAGTTGTCTTCATTTGTCACGAGAGATCTTATCCAATCATCAAAAAAGTATCTTCAAACAATTACTTCAAAATTTGTGCCTATGCACACAAAGTGAAAGAAGGAAAGCATGATAGAAAAAAAAAGAAAAGACAAAAGGTATGTCCATGTCTGCAACCTAGTCATCAATTCAACTTGAAGAAGATGCACTATATTTTCCATAATTTATCAAAATCCTAATCTGTACTAAATCCAGGCTATCTAGTGCAACTCTCACTTATCTGTTATTCATCATGGTTGCAGACTTCAAATTTTGAAATCACCACTCTGCCATTTCATATCAATCAACCACTCCTTCCAAGTATCTTCCTTTTCATGCTAGGAATTCATCTTTAGTGGGCCAATTGAAATTCATGAATTCATCGACCCTTTCTCTATAAGGTGCATACTTGGTGATAGTTTGGTTAGCCTCCTTATAAAATTCTAGTAGCAGAATCTCAACATGAGTTAACATATCCATATTTATCTTCAATGTGTCCATATCAAATTTTTGACAAATTGATACTACTTGATCTAAAATAACTTTATTGGTTTCATTTTTCCATTCCTGTAGAGTTTTGATGCTATTATCATCCCTTAGAATGGATGGAAGAATTCCATGATTTGATTCATGGAAGGATTTTACCATCTCTTTTATTTTGTTCTCCAATGGTTCAATATTTCCCCTATATCCTTCAATCTTACCTACAAGAACCATAGTAGGTTTAAACTTTTTAGGTGGATATAAATCCTTCTTAACTCCAATTGACATCAATACCAATTCCTTCTTCCTAGGGATCAAAATTTCCATGAGAGGAATAGCTCTTTCTTTGTCAATGCCAAAATTCTTGATAACAACCACCATGGATGAATAACTATAGTGAATACTATTCAACCTGTTATTCACTTTACTATTCAAATTTTCCAATACTGTAGTGAAAATCTTCATGTTGCTCTTGAAAATATCGTCAACATGATTATCACATTTCCCTTTATGTTCATTTAGTTTCCTAAAAAACTCTTCCCTGTTGACATCTTCTTCAGCCTATGGTCCTTTTGATGTACTAGGTTCTACTATTGAAATGGGCACATTTCCCATGTTGTATGGCACAATTTCCCATGAAGAACTTGCTTTATTAGTAAACTATAGGGGTACAAATTCTTGTGAAGTGGTGGGGAAATCAACATCATTCTACTTAGGCTTTTTAGGTTGCAAACTTTGCAACTTATTTTCCAACAATGCTACATTTGTTTGCAACTACATATTATACTGCTCAAGCCTTCCATATTTAACTAGTATATTATTGTAATGTATCCTGAGCTTATCCTTTTCCATAGTCACAAATTTTGCAATGGCCCTTGTAAAATGTGCAACATGAACTGAAATATTTGTTGCCTCTAAAGCCTATGTTTCTAACACTCTTTTTATTATTAGGCCTCCACTTTAGTCAGGAGCAGGCTCAACAATGTCAGGCTTTCTTGTGCTTGGGGCTAGAGACCAGATAGTAAAGGATTCACATTGCTCACTGAAGTGCAAGTGCAACTTTTTCTTCTATATCATAGAGAGGCCCATCACATTTTTTTATTATGTCAAAAGCTATGCCAGAAGCTAAATCCCATTATGGCAGCAACAAAATACTACTATTCCTTACCAATTCTCAAATTTCTTTTGTAGTCATCTTTTGGAATCTAGCTCTCATTTCATTTAAAACCTTTTTCGGGATGATGGCATCTGACAATTCTAGATGAAGGCTTCTTTGTATAGCCAAGCCTTTGAAATATTCATCTCTTTTAGGTCTATATACAAATTCCATAAAAGCATGAAACTTTACAAATGAGTCAACATCTAGGAAATTTGCACATGCTTCAACCCACATATCATCTCTTCCATTGAGTCTAGTGAGATCAAATTTACTAAATATCATACCCAATTGATGTGTCACCCTTACTACTGGTGCAGTGGGCACTCCTTGCATTTCCTGCTCTGACACCCAAATATTATCATCAGAGGTTTCATTAGCATAGTCCACTAGACCAATCACTTCAAACTTTTTCCTTTTCAATGGTGGGTCCCTTGGTGGTAATTCGCTAGGTGGTGGAGAATCAATGTCCACAATTTCATGCTTTGCTGGCCTTAGAGGAGATGGTGGTGGTACTTGTGGCATAGGAGAAGGAGGCTTATGTTCTTCTTGTTGAGAAGGATCAGAAGTTGAATCAATTTTCTTTTCCTTACCCTTTCTCCTTACAAAGAACTTTATTCTTGGTTCATTAGGGGCTTGAGATGTAGATTTTTCTCCCATAGCAGGGATTTCTCCTCCACTATGTTCTTCTAAAATTGGGGCTTTCCCCTTATCTTTACTTATCACCCCTTTAGTTTCAAAGTGGCCCACTATTGAATCAAAATTATTTGATACATGCTTCACCTTTTGTATCACATTTTTCAATCTTTGGGAGAACCTTGAAGTTAGATTCTTCTT
Source organism: Sequoia sempervirens (assembly GCA_007258455.2). Lineage (NCBI taxonomy): Eukaryota > Viridiplantae > Streptophyta > Pinopsida > Cupressales > Cupressaceae > Sequoia > Sequoia sempervirens. The sequence goes on along the minus strand of VDFB02000013.1, from coordinate 58,852,105 downwards.
GCTTTATCTTTCTTTGCATCTTATTGATGGCAATCCACCTTGCTCTACTTTTTTCCTGCTCTAAATGGTCAAACACATTTCTTATCACATCCTCTCGATATTGGAAAATGTGTATAAATTTGGAGCTCTTTTTTCTTTCTTTCAACCAAGCCATAAAACCTTCAGGGTCATATTTGACCCTCTCAACCAACCTCTGCATGCAATATGTTTTGAGTATATCAAGAATATTATTCAAACCTCCTTTGGTTATTCGAAAATTAGAAAAACAAGTGTACAAAGGAAAGAATGTTCCTTTTCCTTGATTCAAGAAGTATCCATTTTCTACACTTCCCAATTGCCATATTACCTCAAGGAAACCAATTCTCTTTGGCACAAAATTTGGCAGCAAGTGAGGTTCTACTATGGAACCATATACTATTAAGATAGTGTAATCAGGGTATGGGATAATTTCTCCCCAATTATGATAAAATCCAAGCCCATGTATTCTCTCCTTGGGTTTCAAGAAAATATATAGAGCTATGGGAATTCTAGGTACACTCACAATTAAGACTCTCCTCAATTTTGAAGCAAACAAGTTTTGAAATGTCACATAATCATATGTCCTATCATCCTTGTCTAAGATAGTAGTCCAACATTGCACAGGAAACTCCAAGTTACCCTCCCTTCTTTCCAAAGTCATATTAGGCCCAAAGAAAATTGCACCTTTAAACAAAAACATATGCATCAATAATGAATAATAGTTGAATCTATCTCCTAATTCACCTTTCTTCAACCGTATTAGTCCTTCATGCATTTTGTTTGAAAGAAACCCCACATAATCATATACTGCATAATATTGGGGGTGCTAAATATGGGAAGCCATATACATCCATGCCATTGGAATTCCTATGATAGGATCATAACCAATTATTTGGAAAATAGAATAAAAGGTTTTTTGGAAGTAGGGAAAAAAATAGCTAACTGGAAAAGGCTCTTTATCACGTGTCTCTATTATGATCCTTCAACCTACAATTTCTACTAGAACTCTTGATAGGATGTGGACTCTGAATGCAATCTTAGTTTTATCATACTCTTGCTTAAGAGTGTTCTCATTTGTCTTATGCATTTCATCACTCCATCTTGTGAGCTTGAAAACAATAAGTTCCTCCTTGGTGATTTTGACCATTTCCTTCCCATCATATGTTCTTATAGTTCTTGTGTGTGGGTCATAATTGGTAGCTACTACCTTAACCAAGTCAACATCCATATAAACATTAGGTACAATCAACTTTCTAGGGTCATAGTTCCAAGGGTTGTCTACTGGGATACCCATGTTTCTATTCCTAAACCAACTATAAAACAATTCCCATGCAATATAAGGAAATTTGGCATCCTTAATAAAGTAGTTGTTGTCAATTAAACCATTGATCTCTTTCGAGTGTTAATTGATGGAAGATCTAGATTTGGCTAGCTTAATATGAAAGATCTGACTATACACAATAGGAATACTTTCCAAATGATAGAAAGCCACATGGAACCATTTGCTAGTAGTGTGAGGGCTCCACCATCTCTTTGTCGCTATAGCTAGGATCCATGTTTCTTCTTTCCGTTGCCCCCATGAGTAATAACCCATGTGAAAATTTCATCAACTGGGAGACATGGAGAGGCTAAGATTAAATCTTTCGACTTCTTCACACACTTCTTAATTCAAAAACCATTGCTCGTAGCTTTATCCTTCTTACAACATCCACAACCTAGATTAAAAGGTCTTCAAACACGTCGAATATATTTGCATTAGTAAAGAACAATTTATTTTCCATGCCCCATGTTGAAATATTTAATTAATATTTTTCCTTGCTCCAATGCTTCCACGTCCTTTGGATCATTCAATGTGGCAAATGCTCACTTCCCCATTGGGAGTCTAGTAGTAAAGGTGAGACCCATGCGGGATAGCGGGGAGTGGTGAAGATTAATCCATGCAACCCGGTATTGACTGTTGATTCATTTGAAAACTATGTGACAGACCACTTGAAACCATTGGGCCCACTATTTAGACCAGACACGTGACATCCACCCACCAGCCTATATAATTATTTGAATGGACAATAAAAAAAAGGGCATGTAGGGAATGGTCCAGATGTGGCCACATCATTAATCACCCACCGTTGATTTCCTTTAACAACTAGTTGTATGCCTTGTCCAAGACATTGGGCCCACCAATCATACAAGACACATGGCCTTCTCTTGTGAGCTCATAGGAATAAAATAATAAGCAATAAAATGGAACGGGCGCATGGGGAATGGTGGATATTTTCTTGCATCAATCAAATGGTAATTCAGGGTCCTCATATTTGCACATGCCAAAACTATTAATCTTAAATGAGGGACCTGACTAGGATGACAAGATAACACCCATGGAAGGGATGACTTAAATTTAATGGGAAATTCCTAGCCCGACTTAGGAAAATTAAAGTAATGGCCTTTCACATGACAACCGGTAAAACAAAACCAAAGCACCAATTACTTGGATTTCGATGGAACAAGATGTGTTTTTAAAAGACTGAGGACCGATAGCAAGGGGTTAACAAAGAATAAATACTTTGGTGAGGATACAAACTCAAAATGGTTTTTCAAATAGGACTTTGAGTAACTAAAACCTTAACACAGTCACAAAAGAAAAAACCTCAAGCCATCATATACAATTTCAACCCAAGTTTTAAGCAAGATTGGAGATGGGACATGAAATTTTTTAGGGGTTCCACCAATGGCTCTAATTGGGGATGCATGTCTCTTGTAGGAATGATGAGATCCTACAATCTATGATTGAAGCAGACAAGTCAAAACATAGTGAAGCAAAACTAAGGAACTACCTGAACTAGGTAGCAGGACAAAACCAAACACAACCAAAGCAAACACATCTATTCAAAATATACAAAACCTATAGTGTACATGGAATAATAACATACTTAGGAGAAGTAAGGCTTTAAGAACTTTCCATGTACTGGCAGTTGAAAAAGTTCACCTATAAAGCTTTGGAGGAAATATGAATCCTCACCATGTGTACTGGCTATCAGATAAGGGCCTAACCATAATGCTTCAAACTTTCCATGTCTACCCTTATCTTGAGCCCTTGCATTCTAGGCTAACACCATACTATTTACCTCAAATTTTCTAGGAGAAGCTCTCTTGTCATGCATGTGTTTGACTTGCAACTACAACTTGTTATTTTTAGCATGAGCTTCTCTTCTAGATTCATCCAATTACATCGAATTATTGATTCTTTGTTGCATATCTTCACATATATCCTCATCATACTCTTGCACAAACTTATACATCTTCAACAGGTTATTCTTTGGCAACCTAGCATCCAAACCATATACCAAGCCAAACAGACAATAACTAGTAGCCTTTTTCATAGTCACTCTATCTACCCAAAGTGCAAACTTCAGTTTTGAATCCCAAGCCTTTTTGTTCTTCTCCATCATCCTTTTGATGATTTTCATTAAGCTCTTATTATTGGACTTAGCCTAACCATTTCCTTGAGGATGGTAAGGTGAAGAATTGGAAACTTGTATACCATGTTTATCACAAAATTTTGTGAATTCCTTAGATCTAAAACACATAGCATTATATGAGATGATTTTTTCTTAGACTCCAAACCTAATGAGAATATTATTCAATAGGAAATCCACCACCACCTTGCTTATTTCCTTTTTTGTGGGTATTTCTTCTACCCATTTTGTAAAATAATTAGTGGCAACAAGAATCCATGAGTGCCCTCCACTAGAATTTTTTGTTATCTCTCCAATGAAATCAATTCCCCATTGTTGGAAAGCAGCTTGAACAAAAATAGGCCAAAGGGGTAAATTTCCTGAAAAACCTTTGAAAAGCATCACAAGTTTTAACAAACTTGTGGGCATACTTAAAGATAGTAGGCCACCAAAATCTTTCTCTCAAGACCTTGTGAGTAGTGGTCTTTGCCATGTAATGACCACCACACACTCCATTATGCATTTCCTACAAGAGTTCTAATGCCTACTTTACATCCACACATTTAAGTAGTATACCATATAGGTTTCTCCACCATAGCTCATTGTCAATAATCACATACTTGATGGCATGTGATTTTAATGTCCTTTTTTCATTCTCAGCCATATCTACAAGATACTGCAAAGTTTGTAGATATTAGAAAATTCTTCTAAACCATCTGCATGTTTTCATATCACAGATAGGTTCCACATCAACCATTTCTACCTAATTTACTTGATTAGCCTCCAAATTAGTTTATGCCATTAATTTAGCTAGGCCCTATCCTCTTACTAATTTGGTAATTTGGACATTAATGTTAAATTCTTGGATCCTATTGATCCATCTACACCTTCTACCTATAGTTTCTTGCTGAGTGAAAATATATTTTACAACACTTGGAACAAAAGCTATAATAATAGCTCCCACTAGGTATGTCCTAAAATTCTTCACAAGCTTAACCAAAGCATATGCTTGCTTTTACATCATGTCATATTTGAGCTCTACAGCCTGTAAAGACTTGCTAAAAAATGCAATGGGTTGTTCATAGCCCTCCTCATTTTTCTGTAATAAAATAGCAACAATTGTATGAAAAGAAGTGAAAGAAAAAATGTGCATTGGCTTGGAGAAGTCAGGAGATTTCAATACTGGAGCTTCCTCGATAGCTTCTTTAATTTTATTGAATTCTTGGTTAGGCTCCTCACTCCAAAGCACCTTTTCTCCTATCTTTAGCATCTTGGAAATAGGTCTTGTGATTTCTACAAAGTTAGTCACAAACCTTAAAAAAATATTTTTCTAAAAAATGATTGAATACCTTTGACATTTCTTGGCTGAGGGATTCTATCTATGGTTGGTACCCTTTTAGGGTCAATCCTTACTCCTTTGGACGTAATGTTCCCTAATAATTTACCCTCAGTGACCCCAAAATCGCCTTTTTTTGGATTCAGAGATATCTTGGATACTCTAGAGATCTAACAAATACCTTTTCTAAGTGTATATAATGATCCTTCTTGGAGTAATTGGTCAGGTCATCTTGATATATAGCCATAAAAAAATTTAATAAAATCAGAAAAATCTATGTCCATAGCCCTTTGAAAAGTGGCACCTGCATTTGTTAAGCCAAAAGGCATTCTTACATAGACATAGGTACCCCATGGAGTGTTGAATGCAATCTTATACTACTCAGACTCCTTCACCTATACTTGGTTATAACCTAAAAAACCATCCATCATTGATAGTAGCTCACAACCAATCACCTTCTATAATATGGATTCCATGTTTGGAAATGGGTAGTTGTCCTTTAATGAGGATATATTATGGTTTCTTAAATCAACACATAACCTTATATTGTCATTCTTTTTTCTTATTGGCACTAGATTGGATACCCATGGAGAATGTCTAATGGGTTTTATAATGCCAACATCTCTTAACTTTACCAACTCCTCTTGCATCTTGGGAGCTATAGTAGGATTGATGGGTCTTTGCTTTTACCTGAAAGGTTTAGCATTCTCCTTCAAAGGAATATCATGTTGAAACAATTCCTCTTTGTAAACTATCAGGTAATTGTATGACCAAGCAAAGAAATGTCTATATTTTCTAAGCAAGGCAATCAACATTGCCTTCACCTTTGGATTCATTTTCTTTCCTACATACACTTTCTTAGGGAATTTTAGTCCCCAAATTTACTTCCTCTAGGTCCTCTGAGTGAGCAATAGTTGTCTTAATATTGCTTTAATCTTGACTGTCAAAGACCCTTTCAAGTGCTACAACGCCTTTGGGGATTTTACTTGTCTTTAACTAGATAACCTCCTTTCTAAATATTGTGTCCTTTCCATCAATATTTTCAAAAAATCCACCAAAGTAAATCTCTTGACCTTCATATTCATCAACATAGTTTAAAAATTTGAGAATATCCTCATCATCATTGAAAATCTTCCAGTTGTGCACATTGTCAGGAATGGAAGGTCTTTTCTGCACCTCAACTTTAGAGATTCCTATAAAAGTTATATCATTTTGTCTCAATGCAATGTTAGCAAGTAAGTCAGCTACTCTGTTCTATCCTCTTTCCATCCATTCAATTCTAAAAGCATCAAACTACTCAATGGAATCCCAAACAACATTTCTATATTGCTTAAGTTTGTTATTTTTGTAAGCATATTTATCTCTTACTTGGGATATCACAAGCTCAAAATAACCAATTACCATTAACTTTTTTATTCTGTGCTTCTCATCCAATCTCAATCTGAGTAATAATGCTTCATATTTTGCCACATTATTCATGCAGATAAAAGACAATGTGAAAGAGAATTTATAAGTACTACCACTAGGTGATACCAATAATATCCTTGCACCAAACCATTCTTTGGAACTTGCACCATTAAAGTACATTTTCCAAAGTCCATTCTTGCCAGACAATCTTAAAACTTTATTTTCTATTGGCATGGGGAATCTATCAACTTCTCTTGGTACTTCTTCCATTTTGAAATAATTGATGCCAGTTTCTACGAAAAGAATTATATCATCATTAGGAACGTGTTCCAACATATGTGGTACCCTTGGTTCTCGCACCACTTGAACATCCTTACCATTAATGGAAAATGTGGCATAAGTCACGTCATATTTCATGTTGCCTCCCATAGATGCACTCCATTTCTGAGAGAGGAACATTCCATAATTAGGTAGTATATCCACTACCACCACACTCATTTTAAACTCTTTGTCTGGGTGGGCTGCTAATCTGCATGGAAGTTCATTTATCACACCAATAACAAGGACTTCTCTTGAATCCATGGCATAGAACTTACCATGAGTGCTACCAAATTTCAATACTAGTGCCTCCATTATTTTTGCTGGCATGATATTATTTGATGCTCCAAAGTCAATAATAATTTTTTTTATAAAATTCTCCCCAACAATCAAAGTGAGAAAAAATGGATATATCTTCTCTGGACAAGAAATTACTAAATTCCCTAGAAAAATATGGGGAATCTCAGTGATGAACCCCTCAACTTCCTTGTAGTTCTTATCTTTTTCACTCAATTGGCGTGGAGTGGGCACCACTAAATCATTACAGGCTATAGTAGCACCATTGATAAGGGCTACTTCCTTCTGCTTATGTTCCTCTATTCTCATCATTTCAAGAAAAGGTATAGATACTTATACTTGGATAAGTAATTGAAACATATCAACATGAGTATACTTGGGTAATTCAATTGGGACCATACTATGTTCATTGTTTCTCTCCTTCTATTGATTCTTGGGTACTTTAGCCCTATGCTTTGCATCCTTTGTTGTAACTTTATTATTTTTCTTTTGTGTCTTTATCTTCATAGTAAGAGATTTTATTTCTTCAACAACTTTTGGTTTACCTACCCTTTTAGCCAAAATTTGATCTCCCTACCTTCTTTAGCTTTGACCGCTTCCATTTTTCCATTAGGCTTGAGCTCTTTTCCTTTGGCATTCTGCTCCTTTATGAAAAGACCAATATGACTACCTTGTTCACCACCAACTGTTCTATTCCTCAAATGGTAGGAACTTTTGGCTTGGGTGGCCAAGGCTGTAGTATATTCTGAAATCTCCTCATTTGAGGGCCTTCTTAGTGACACACCATCTTCCATTGCTTCCAAATTATATACGTTAGTATAACTATCAACATCCTCATGAGAGAGGACTTGCTGATGATATGCACTAGCAATTTTCCTTTGATTATCTACATCCACTTCATAAGAGTCCATATCAGATGAGCACTCACTATCAGCAACATTAGAATCACCCATAACCATAAGTACATCAATATCCTCCTCATTTTTCTGATCACAGTTTTCAGGTATATCCTCTTCCACCTCAACCATTTATGCAACTACACATTGTTGAGGAGAGTGTGGCATTTGGAAAACCATGCACCAAGGGGTGTCTTCAACAAAATTTACTAAATTATTCTACAAAGGATCTAGAGGGACCTTGTTCTAGGCATTTCTTTGGTTATTAAGAACAAGATTCCCATTATACCAATTTGTATTATATGGGTGTTCTTGTAACCTAGGAGGTTTTTCATTCCTTTGCTAATTTTTTGGTTGAACCTTTTCTTGCTTTAAAATTTTGTCATTTATAGTTTTTATAAAATTATCAATCTTATCCTCAAGAGTGCCCCATTTAGATCTAGAAATCTTGTCCTCCATCTTTGAATTTCTAAGGATTTTTGAATCATCTCTTCTGCCAACTTTACTAGTTGCTCTACTAATATTCTCAATATGCTCTGCCATCTTGTATGCTTCCCTCAATGTCTGTGGATTCTTATCTAGCAGGCGGTAACTCATTTTTGCGTCAAAAGCATTGTAGTAATTTACCAAGAACACATTTTCATTCAATTGTAGATGAGGAGGCAACCTCTTCCTATCCTTTTGAAATCTTGTATTGAACTCAACCACAAATTCATTAGAACCCTTAGCAATATTACTAAATTGTTTCAACAAGAAACTTGAATCAATCTTGTCACCGTATTGTTCTTTAAATATCCTTTTGACTTCCTCCAAAGAGCCAATGCTCTCAGTAGGTAGAATCCTATACAATTCTCTAGCATCTTCAATGAGAGACTGCATAAACAAATTTATCATGACATCCTTTGCCTCTACCTCAAAATCATCCATAACATTAGCAAATGATTTGAGGTGGTCCTCACCACTCAAGGCATTATTACCAGAGAGTCTAACTAGAGTAGGTCTGAAATATTTAGGAAATGGGTTAGATAGCCAGTTATTCTGATGAAACACAACTACTGGTATCTATCTTAGAGTGGCCTCCTAGTATGTTGATCATTATGAACATCTCTTTTCTCATCATCTCTTTTGTTCTCAGGTTGACTACTATCCTTATCCTTTCCACTTTCACCATCACCACCTCCCTTCTTGTTTCCTTCATCATCTTCAAAATAAGAATTCTTATTCTTATTATTTCCTCCACCTCCACCACCCTGATCCCCACTAGCACCTCCACTAGGAATATGTCATTCTGAATTCTTCTTTTGTGACTCACTATTAGTATGTCTAGATCTTGAAGCATCTAGAGTGGGGGTGGAAATTTTAAGAAAAACAATCTTCCTAGCCATCTTTGCATTAGAAGCTTCTATCTCAACTTTCTTTAAATCTTCTTGTAGTTTTTCATTCTACAACTGTAATCTCAAAATCTCATGATCTAGAGGTGCAGTGGATGGAATATGAACAATTTTGGAATTGTGTTGGCATTTCAACAGATGGAGTATGGGTAGTGGTGCTGGTATTGAAGCTAGTTTTCTTAGGTTGATCAATGGGCCTCTTCCTATGATCTACAAATGATGTCTTCTTAGAAGTAGCAGGAGGATCTAAGGCTCTAGTAGTTGAGATAAATGTGGTCTAGGTATTAGTAGCAGAGGTTCCCATCAGGACTGTTATTTTTTGGGATATCATTGGTCATTTTAGTAGTAAATTTAAAGACATTTTTCTCAAAGGTCTTACGCCTAGCAACATCTTCTCTCATCTTCTCTAATCTTTGTTTTCGAGAATCTCTCTCAAGTTGCGTAGCTATAATCCTATCTGCTCTCTCCTTTAATACCCTCAATCTATTTTCTTCTTCTTCTTTAATCCTTAGCTCTTCCTCTTCTATAGCTTGCATATCTTTATCTATATCTTCATTTTCTAGAGGATCTCCACTCTTACTCAGTGTAGGAGTATAGTAAGGCTGGTCAATAGGATCTTCCTCAAGAGAAAGGTGCACTTCTACATTAGGAGCTTCACCTCTTGGCTTAAAATTCTTTCCATTAAAAATAAATCCAACTCTAGGGGTTAAAGGTTTAGATAATTTCTCATTCTTACCCAAAAACTCCCATCTATCCTCCTCTCTTGAAATGTTAAACTCATTATCGAACACTTGTTCAATAGGAAAAAATCCTTGGTCTATGTTATACCCTTCAACTTCATGTGCCGTTTCCTAGAAATAGGCACTACTTATATAAATATTAAAAGTAGGAGATGCATCAACACGGGAATCAACAAACTTACTTGATTTAGAGATTTTCTTAACCTGGGTAGGTTGCTTCTCTTTTACAGGTTTAGAATCTTCCTTATGCTCAGGATGCTTCTTTGCATAACTTTTGGTCTTCTTCATGATTTCAAATATGTTAGAATCCTTCTTCGTATGTTCCTTTTGAGACTATATGGTTATACTAGTATTAGAGACCTCAGAGTCGCCACCCAGTATATTGGGAAATAGAAAGTGATCGCACTTTGACTTTGTATTTGTAACCTCAGAAAATATTTTAAACATAACCTGACACAAGGTGACAAAATGAACTAAGATGTGATGCATAAGATTGGGTATGACATGACATATTTCAACAAAAGTTAAACCAATTATTCTTCAGACAATAAAGAATAATATAATAAACTACTCGACTCTATTTGTACTAGATCTGAACTTAGAGACTTCGGACTTAGCTAGTCCTCAATAGAGTCACCAATTTGTTGGTTTTTTTTAAGAACCAAACTAATCTTCAGAAATACCTATGGACTTTGCCATTTCCAATGCTTAGTACTCCAAATGGATTGGACAATGAACAAGTAATAGATATGAGACTTCTACTCCTACACTATGGGCTTTGTTAAACTTGGGAGGGTAATCTCACAATGTATACTCAGGAATTTATATGACTACTACTCAGATACATGGTCAAAAATAGATAATTCTCATAAATTCTCTCAAAAAAATTGCACATCAAATAAGTTGGCAACTTATTTATTGATATCCTACACTTAGAGCATGAGAAGGTAAAACTCAACACAAAACAACTACAGTGGCATTCATTTGAAAGTTTAGAAAATAAAGGTGATTAGCTGATGAATCAACTCAGGAACTGGATTATGAATACTTTGCACGAACTAGTGTCTTATTCCAATCACATAGTCAATATCAACCTATGCAACCAAACAACATCTTATCAATAGAAACCTACAATCTTAAGAAACACTGCTTTACAGTATTCCCCTATTACATTCATGACATCACTTCTTACAAGTATCCTAGAACCTAATTCTTATGAGTTAACAATCTCATCCAAGCATTTACATTAATTCATTGAACTAATAAGTAGGAATGAAATTAAACATCCATTGAGAAACAATAGAGACATACAAAGGGAATGCTAGATTACTTTCATTCCTAACTCACAAAACGAGTACAACGAGAGACAATAGCCATGAAATTGGTATCACTCTATATTGCATTTACTATATTGTTATCAAAATTACATACATAATAACAAACTCTGAACATAAGATAAAACTCAAAAAAATGCTTGATATTCCTTATAGAATTCACAGTGTTGAATGTAAAACAACGAACCCCCAATTTTTGGCCCTAAATTTTTTATTATAGAAATGAAGGAGCAAAACAAGCCTCAGGCTAGAAAGTACACATGTCAAAATCCTATTGGATTGCTTAGAATAAAGATTGCTTATAATAAAGGTGGGAAACATGTGGGGAAATGAAAGTGGTCTTCATTTTTCGTTGGAGATCCAGTCCAATCTTTAAAAATGTATCTTCAAATAGTTACCTCAGGGTGAAATCACAATATCGTGTCAAATTTTTTTCCCAAGGTGGACTTTTATATCAATATTTTTAATTGAATCTTCATCTTTTGAGACCTATAGTAGCTAAACCATTAAGAATTTGAAGACGATGTGAACTAATGATTTGTGGAAATTTGTGTGTAGATTCCAAATATATATTTAATTTTTTTTTTTTGAAATAAATCACGAATCTTTCAACATCTCCTTTAATAAATATTTTTAAATAGAAAAACAACATTTTCAGAAAGTAAGTTTGTGTCCTACAACATAATTTTTTCTATAAAGGATAAAATTATAATTTTTAGAATATAGATTCTCAACACCAATATCTAGGGAAAGGATATTTTTTCATAATTTTTTGTTTCACATATATTTTTTAATTAATTTTTGAAGTCATTATAACTATAATTTGGACATGTGTGTGTGTGTGTCGTACAACCTAACTTCTTGTGTATATATTGAAATCCAATTTTTCTTTTTTTAGTGAAACAAGGACACCAATACCTAGGGAAAAGATATTTTTAAATTTATTTTTACAATGGTTTACTATTTTCCACCTATATAGAACGAAGAGCTTGATGTTCAAAGAGAAACCTATGTTTAGTAAAAAATGAAAATTAAATACAAGATAAAATGAAAACATATCAAAAATATACTTGTTGGAAAGCTCATTTCGAGGGCTACAATCTTGCAAAAGATCATTTCTAAATGAAATTATTTAATCCCTCAAAAGGTAAAGTAAACATGTTTTTTTTTTCCAACATTTTGATAGGTGCGAAGGAGACTCCATTGTGGGTATGATTTAATACTAGAGGGGTTATATCCAAGGGGGTTTGGTCTAAGGGGGTCTTATCTATCCCTGTTCAATTAAAACTCTTTATATGAAAACTCTCAATGCTAAAATTATTATTTGTTCTAAAAAAAATGATTTAAGGAAAAAATCAGCATGTCCCAAAAGTGAGACACACTATTGTGGTAGAACCCCTCAAAATTTGTGCCCACACACAATAAGTGAATGAAGGAAAGACTGACAAAAACAAAAAATAAAAGACAAAATATATGTCCAGGTCTGCAGCCTAGTCATCAATTTAACTTGAAGAAGATGCACTATATATTCCATACTTTATCAAAATCCTAATCTATACTAAATCCAGGCTATGCAGTGCAACTCCCACTTATCCATTATTCATCATGGTTGCATACTTAAAAATTTCAAATCACCACCCCCCCCATTTTATATCAGTCCACCACGCCTTCCAAGTATTTGCCTTTTCATGCTAGGAATTCAACATCAATGGACCAATTGAAATTCATGACTTCATCAACCCTTTCTCTATAAGGTGCATACTTGGTGACAATCTAGTTAGCCTCCTTATCAAATTCTAGTAGGATAGTCTTAGCATGAGATAACATATCCATATTTATCTTCATTGTGTCCATATCAAATTTCTGACAAATTGACACTGCCTGATATGAAATAACTTTATTGGTTTGATTTTTCCACTCCTATAGATTTTTTATGCTATCATCATCCATTAGAATGGATGGAAGAATTTCATGATGTGATTCATGGAAGGATTTTACTAGCTCTTTTATTTTGTTCTCCAATGGTTCAATATTTCCCTTGTATCCTTCAATCTTGGCCTACAAGAACCATAGTAGGTTTAAAATTTTCAAGAAGATTGACATCTTGCTTAACTCCAATTGACATCAATACCAATTCATTCTTCCTAGGGATGCAAATTTCCATGAGTGGAATAGCTCTTTCTCTGTCAATGTCAAAATTCCTGATAGCAGTCACCATGGATGAATAACTATAGTGAATACTATTCAACTTGTTATTCACTCTTCTGTTCAAATGTTCTAGTACTGTAGTGACAATCTTCATGTTGCTCTTGAAAATATCCTCATCATGATTATCACATTTCTCTTTATATTCATTTAGTTTCCTAAGCACCTCTTCCCTATTGACATATTTTACTTGTGGCCCTTTTGAGGTACTGGGTTCTACTATTGAAATGAAAGCACTTCCCATGTTGTATTGCACAATTTCCCATGAAGAACTTGCTTCAGTAGTAAACTCTAGGGGTACAAATTTTGTGAAGTGGTGGGGGAATCAACATCATTTTTCTTAGGCTTTTTAGGTTGCAAACTTTGCAACTTATTTTCCAATAATGCTACCTTTGTTTGCAATTGCATATTATACTGCTCAAGTCTTCCATATTTAACTAGTATATTATTGTAATCTATCCTGAGCTTATCCTTTTCCGTAGTCATAGATTCTATAGTGGCCCTTGTAAATTGTGTAACATGAACTAACATATTTGCTCCCTCTAAATCCGATGTTTCTAACACTCTTTTTATTACTAGGCCTCCACTTTAGTCGGGTGCAGGCTCAACAATATTAGGTTTTCTTGTGCTTGGGGCTAGAGACCAGATAGCTAAGGCTTCCCATTGCTCACTAAAAGTAGACCTCTATAGTGGAAGTGCAACTTCTTCTTCTGTATCATAGAGAGGCCTATCACATTTCTTTATTGTGTCAAAAGCTATGGAAGAATCTAAATCCCATTCTAGCAGCAACAAAATACCACTATTCCTTACCAATTCTCAACCCTCTTTTCTAGTCATCTTTTGGTATCTAGGTCTCATTTCATTTAAAACCTTTTACTGGATGATGGCATCTGACAATTCTGGATGAAGGATTCTTTCTATAGCCAGGCCTTTGACATATTCATCTCTTTTAGCTCTGTATGCAAATTCCATAAAAGCCTAGGACTTTACAAATGAGTCATCATCTAAGAACTTTGCACATGCTTCAACCTGCATATCATCTTTTCCATTTAGTCCAATGAGATTAGCTTTACTAAATCTCATACCCAATTGATGTGTCACCCTTACTACTAGTGCAGTGGGCACTCCTTGCATTTCCTACTCTGACACCCAAATATCATCATTAGAGCCTTCATCAACATAGTCCACTAGACCAATCACTTCAACATTTTTCCTTTTCAATGGTGGCCCCGTTGGTGGTAATTCACTAGGTGGTGGAGAATCAATGTCTACAATTTCATGCTCTGCTAGCCTTGGAGGAGATGGTGGTGGTACTTGTGGCATAGGAGAAGGAGGATTATATTCTTCTTGGTGAGAAGGATCAAAAGCTGCATCAATCTTCTTTGCCTTACCCTTTCTCCTTACAAAGAACTTTATTCTTGGTTCATTAGGGGCTTGAGATGTATATTTTTCTCCCATAGAAAGGATTTCTCCTCCAATATGTTCTACTATTGGGGCTTTCCCCTTATCTTTACTTATCGCCCCTTTAGTTTCAAGGTGGCCCAATATTGAGTGAAAATTACTTGATACATGCTCCACCTTTTGTATCACATTTTTCAATCTCTGGGAGAACCTTGAAGTTATGTTCTTCTTGCTTTATCTTTCTTTGCATCTTATTGATGGCAATCCACCTTGATCTTCTTTTTCTTGCTCGGAAAGTTTGAACACATTTCTTATGACATCCTTCAGATATTGGAAAATGTTTATAAATTTGGAGCTCTTGTTTCTTTCTTTCAACCAAATGATAAAACCTTGAGGTTCATATCTGAACCTCACAACTAACCTCTACATGTGGTAGGTTTTGATTATATCAAGAATTTAATTCCAACCTCCTTTGGTCATTACAAAATAAAAAAAACAAGTGTACAAAGGAATGTTCCTTTTCCTTGATTCAATGTGTACATTTCCTACACTTCCCAATTTCCATATTATGTCAAGGAAACCAATTCTCTCTAACAAAAAATTTGGTAGCAAGTGAGTTGCTAGAATGGAACCATATACTCTTAAGATAGTGTAATTAGGGTATGGGATAACATCTCAATAATTATGTGTAAGGAAATATAGGGAGCATATCTAGTGAAAAATCCATACAATAGTTCCTTTGGTAACTTTCCTTTCAATTAGGTTAACTCAAAGACACGTTCAACTATTTCCTAAAGTGGAAATAGACACAGTTATTTCCCACATTGATCTTTCTGAGAAAAACATATGTGAATTCAACAACTATCAACAACATAGATGAAAGATACTAGAGAAAACAAAACACAGATTTTACATGGGGAAAATCCTTCCAGATAAAAAACCCCTCTCCAAAGTTTGAGTCATTGTATTATTCAGCAATAGAAAGTTACAATATAATTTCAGGCTCTTAGCCTTTTGAGAGATTACATCTTGTTCATCTAGATACAACTGGTAGCAAAACTATCCCTGAGAGATCACTCAAAGCAATCATGAACATGAGAGATTCTAGTAGCTTAACTCGACCTCTCAATCCTCTACATCGACCTCATGGCCTTGGCCTTTTGGCTAGCCACTCGCTCATCTCTCTATCATTCTCTCTCTGGCTCTCAACTCTTCATCTCCTTGGCTTATCATCCCTCTCCTTCAGAACACACAATACATACGTGTATGCATTCATTCTTAAACAAGCTCTCTATGAATCGGTTCAAGATCACACAACAACAATCTCCAACTCAACATCTTTATCGAAACGTAGATGTTTCCACTCTTGCGTAGATTTTTCCTTGCACATCGTTCAGTTCCATCGCAACTATTGCAAAAAATCCAACCGCCAACTGTTTGAATTTCGCTTCCTCTGATTGGTCCATGAGCCACCATAATGGTAGTCAAATGGTCAAGGAACAATCCACTAAGTTCGTATGTTGGTGAGACACAAGAAGTGTCTCCCCGATGCTTAATAGATTCACAGACAATATCGACATAGGTTCCAATAGTTGGCAAGAGGTTATATCGAATGCACTTCTATTGTCAACCATCAAATAGTCGGCAAGACCTACTGCTCTCACCAAGACATCATGCCAAATCTCACAAGGTATTCTAAAGAGTTTATTAGTTGGTAAGACTATCGCTCTTTGCCCAGACATTACACCAATGACTACAAGTCATATCGACCTCAACATTCTCATTGGCGAGACAATTTCCATTTGATGAGACGTTATACTGAAGTTCAAAAGTCATATCGATGCTAGCTTTTCCATTGAAAAGACACCCATAGTTCGCCAAGACTTCATACCAAATTCTTCAAGTCATGCTGACATGAGTATTCCATTCGGTGAGACAATCGTCTTTCGCCAAGACATCACAATGAGCACTTGATGTTATACTGAACACTGAGCAGTTGCCAAGAGTCATACTGACATCAGGTTTCCCATCAACAAGACAATCACTCTTCGCCAAGACATCATATCGATGCCTTCAAGTTACACCGCAGTACTCGATAGTTGGAAAGACATTCATCTTTGCCAAGACCTTATACCGAAGGTCTTAAGTCACCCTGAGTGCTGTATTCACCAGTCGGCAAGACTTATGTCTTTCATTGAGACCACATACTGAGCGCTCATGTCTTGCCAAGTCAGCAAGACATTTGACTTCACCAAGACCTTTCACCGGGCACTGAGAGCTACACCGATGACTTTAGTTACATCCCCATCAGAAAGACCAACACCTGTCGCCAAGACTTCATGCCAAAGTCTCCAGGTTACCCCGAGCCTATCTTTCGCAAGGAGTCATGCCGAATACATCCCACACCGTCGGTGAGACAAATTCCTATCACCAAGACTTCATAGCGAATCCTTCAAGTCATACCAATGACTCCATTTGCCAAGACATCTCCCAGTCGCCAAGACTACATGCCGATAGGAGCAAGTCATGCCAATTTCCACATCAGCCAGACAGACCAAAGGTCATGCCGATATCGGCAAGACTTCCTATCGTCGCCAAGACATCATTCTAACACATATGAGTTGCCCCAATGATCTAGTCACCATGAGTCTCCTCGACATCTGCTAGACCAAACCGTCGGCCAGAGGTCTCCACTCAGCAGAAGGTTACAGCGAAGGCCACAAGTCATATCGACATCATCAGTTGATAGGACAAAAGCAAAGTCTCAGTGACATGAGCAAAACACAAGGTTACTAAACTACCAGTCGGCCAGACAACATGAATGTCACAGTGACCATGCTTTCTCAGAGGTTTCAGCCTATGAGATTGAGTCAAATTTTCCAACAATCTCCCACTTGACGAAGATCACACAGGCACCTCCAAAGTAACTAGGAACTAAGATCACACTAGCTCCACTAGTTCAAACCCTACAAAACTCAAGACACCCAATCAACATGATTCAATAGATAATAGTCCACCAGACAATCTGCAACCAAGACCAGCCATCCAACTACAAACCACTGTCCAACAGAGCAACCAAAATGCAACCGATCACAACCTTCTAGGAAACCACATAGACCTCAAACATGCTCTCATGCTCCATCAAGAATTCTGCTCCAACATCCAAGATGTCCAGCATTCAGGCAACAATCCTTGTCATCTTCCAACATGGCACGTGGAAGAAAGATACAAGCCAAGGTGAATAAGCACCATTCCCACGGACACAAGCAAAAGATCCAAGTGATATCACCAACAAGATATTGCTACCACTTCACTGTGCTCAAACGCTATACAAAAGCAATATCAACTTCAAAGCTTCAAAAAGAACACAACCATGAAGTCATCCTCCAGAAACAAGATAAAAAACACCAGTTAGAACAACAATTAGAATGACTGCTCCCATCCAATTGATAAACCCACATGATTGAAAATAGCACCCACAACTTGTGCTATACCATCCAATCACACATACCTCACAGGTATCAACATCAGTAAACTTATGCCAAACCATAATCAACTCTTCAACAGAAAAAACAAGTTCTAGTGTCAACCAGTTGAAGAAGACAAGACACATACAGGAACTCCCACTACCTAAGTAATCCAGATTTGAAAGATCAAAGGAATCACAAGTCTACCAATACCAACACATAGAAAATGTAACCTTGTAGTACCAAGGAAAAATCCACAATGATATGCACAACCTATAACAACTTGCCACAAAAAACATTTCTCTCACCACAAACCTTCACGGCCACAGAGAGAAATTCTACACATCATCTTCCTATAGAACGTCCTTCTACATACACTTCTAATAGCCAGCTGTGTCAAGAATGATCTTCTTCATATCCCAAAAGAAATCCTTAACAACATCCATCCGTTCAATCACCAAGATCAACCCATCTTTAAAATCAACATGGATGTAAGAATCTCAAAGAAGATCAAACTAGTTCATTTCCCATTTTAGGAAATCAGCCCATACATCATCTCCTACCAATTCTCATTAGTAACAAGAAGATAAAAGAAACTGTACAACTTCCACTATGAATCTTCCAGAATCATTAAACAGTAATTCAAGATCCATATCATGAAAGTAAACTTAAAAACACATCTGAAAAGTATAATAGGCCAAATACCTTTCAGATAAACTACCGAGCAGACCAAGAGTGGGAACAAGAATACTCCTTCAAGATATAAAAGTCATCATGACTAATCCAAGAGCAATCTCCTCATAGGTCTCTTATTGAACTCATGTTCAACCAAGGTATAGCCTTCTCAGACTTTTAGACCACTGTCAAAGCTCCAATCAGCTGAATCAGGAACTTATCATGACACCATGATCTACACATCTCCTTAGGAGATACCATGCTTCAAGTGACTTCTCCATTGTCTTTAAGTACAATGCACAATTCCAAACCTCCAGTGCAAACAAGAGTATACCATGACATACAACAAATAGACTCAAAACCAATATCACCTGTCAGGCACCACCAACACCTTAACCAAAGACTCCAAGCGTCTTCCATGGATCCAAGATGTTGCACATCTTCAAGTAATGTTCATGCAAATGCAAAAGAAAACCATTCTGCAGCAACATGATCCCAAGAAACATCTGCAACATTAAGAAGACTATTCACCACCATGTGATGAACATACAATCACTGCTAGAGCTCCCACTGAAACGTGACATCTGAGCTCTCCAAGCATCATGACCACCTGCAACAGGTTCCAACTATTCAGGTACTCTATAGTATCCATCCTCTCATCTCAAAACACCACACCAATGCACAAGTGACCACGGACAAGGCCAACTAACAAGTTTGTGCCAATAATGAATCAACCTCATGGATATAGATAGTCCACTTCTGAGTTGTCTCATAGCAAAAATGTAGGTAAAGACAACCCACAACATTGCACAACATGTAGATCCATTCAACAGAAACGTGTAAACCCATCATTGCATTGGAAATGCAAAACTGAGATTTCAAAGAGAATAACCATGTAGAGAATATGACTCAAACATCAGATCAAGCGTAGATTTGATTTGCCAATCACATCCACAACATGTACCATAGTCAAGAAACCCATAATAACCACCACAAGAATGCTGAGTGACAAACCACATACTAGAAATCTCATGCAGAGAAGAAATCACACCTCCTCAAACCATGCACCAAGCATGCATGCAGACCTACAACTATCTCATCCAACAACACCCCAAAAGGCCAATGTCTAGACAATAGCTTAATAGCAACTCCACATGACCACAAGTTTTACTTAACCATGTAAAACCTGCAAAACCACAAATCCATGCAAGTACAAAGCATCCTTAAAAAAGAAACAATAGTTCAGAAGAATTCAAGTCCCTTTTAGACCAACTCTAAAACCACCAATATGTACATACATCCGAGAAAGAGAGAAAGGCTATTTCAGAAGCTTGCAAATCATCTAATGATTAATTCCATAGCCTTCAAGCATTCAAGGTTAACAGGAAACAATGCCTTCCAACACCAGGAACCACCACCTAGCATAAGAACTTTGAAAAAATCCACCTCATACTCCATAGTTATACCTCTACCAGCTAGGAGACTCAGATTACAACATGATCAACTCCATTTTCCATCTTGACCATCCTTCAAGTTGCATGTTGTCTCAGAATACAACAAGGCTTCCACTCATCATAAAAAGGATCAATTCATTAGTCCATTCCTCCATATTTCTTCTAGCCCATCAAGCTAAGAAATCTTCACAGGAGAAATATCCAAAACCAACAACCAAAAGAAGGCTCTGATACCACTTGTAAGGAAATCTGGGGAGCGTATCTAGTGAAAAATCCATACAGTAGTTCCTTTGGTAACTTTCATTTCAATTAGGTTACCTCAAAGACACGTTCAACTATGTCCTAAAGCAGAAACAGACACAGTTATTTCCCACATTGATCCTTCTGAGAAAAACATATGTGAATTCAACAACAATCAACAACACAGATGAAAGATACTATAGAAAACAAAACACAAAAAATTTACATGGGGAAAATCCTTCCGGATAAAAAACCCCTCTCCAAAGTTTGAGCTATTGTATTATTCAGCAAAAAAAGTTACAATACAATTTCAGGCTCTTAGCCTTTTCAAAGATTACATCTTGTTCATCTGGATACAACTAGTAGAAAAACTATCCCTGAGAGATCACTCAAAGCAATCATGATCACGAAAGATTCCAGCAGCTTAACTTTTCCTCTCAATCCTCTGCATCAACCTCATGGCCTCGGCCTTTTGGCCAGCCAGTCGGTCATCTCTCTATCGTTCTCTCTTTGGCTCTCGGTCTTCAACTCCTTGGCTTATCATCCCTCTCCTTCAGAACACACAATACATACGTGTATGCATTCATTCTTAAATAGGTCCTCTGTGAATCAGTTCAAGATCACACAACAACAATCTCCAACTCAGCATCCTTATCAAAATGTAGATGTTTCCACTCTTGTGTAGATTTTTCCTTGCACATCGTTCAGTTCCATTGCAACTGCTGCAAAAAATCCAACCGCCAATCATTTGAATTTCGCTTCCTTTGATTGGTCCATGAGCCACCACAAAGTTAGTTAAATGGTCAAGGAAAAATCCACTGAGTTCGCATGTCGGTGAGACATGAGAAGTGTCTGCATGATGCTTAATAGATTCACAGATGATATTAGCATAGGTTCTAACAGTTGGAAAGAGGTTATATCAAATGCCATGAGTCATACCGAATCTACTAATATCCTTTGCACTTCTATCGGCAACCGTCAAACAGTCAGCAAGACCTACTACTCTCGCCAAGACATCATGCCGAAGCTCACAAGGTATTCTAAAGAGTTTATTAGTTGGCAAGACTATCGCTCTTCACCCAGACATTACACCAACGACTCCAAGTCATATCGACCTTATAATTCTCATTGGCGAAACAATCGCCATTCGACGAGACGTCATACCGAAGTTCAAAGGTCATATTGATCCTAGCTTTTCCATTGGCAAGACACCCATAGTTTTCCAAGACTTCATATTGAAGTCTTCAAGTGATGCCGACATGAGTATTCCATTTGGTGAGACAATCATCTTTCGCCACGACATCACACCAAGCGCTTCATGTTATACTGAACACTGAGCAGTCGCCAAGAGTTATACCAAAATTAGGTTTCCCATCAACAAGACAATCACTCTTCACCAAGAAATCATACCAATGCCTTCAAGTTACACCGTAGTGCTTGATAGTCAGAAAGACATTCGTCTTTGCCAAGACCTTATACCGAGGTATTGAGTCACCCCGAGTGCTGCATTCACCAGTCAGAAAGACTTATGTCTTTTGTCGAGACCACATACTGAGCACTCATGTCTTGCTGAGTTGGCAAGACATTTGACTTTGCCAAGACCTTTCACCGGGCATTGAGAGCTACACTGATGACTTCAGTTGCATCCCCATTGGAAAGACCAACACCTATCACCAAGACTTCTCACCGAAGTCTCCAAGTTACCCCGAGCCTATCTTTCGCCAAGAGTCATGCCAAACACATCCCACACCGTCGGTGAGACAAATGCCTGTCACCAAGACTTCATAGTGAAGCCTTCAAGTCATACTGATGACTCCATTCACCAATACATCTCCCAGTCGCTAAGACTACATGCTGATAGGAGCAAGTCATGTCAATTTCCACATTGGCCAGACAGACCAAAGGTCATGTCGATATTGGCAAGACTTCCTATCATCGCCGAGATGTCATTCCGAAACATATGAGTTACCCCGATGATCGAGTCACCATGAGTCTCCCCTACATCTGCTAGACCAAACCATCGGCTAGAGGTCTCCACTTGGTAGAAGGTTACAACGAAGGCCACAAGTCATAGCAATATCATCAATCAGAAAGATAGAAACAAAGTCTCAACAACATGAGCAAAACACAGGCTTACTAAACTGCCAGTCGGCCAGACAACATGAATGTCACAACGACCATGCTTTCTCAGAGGTTTCAGTGTATGAGATTGAGGCACATTTTCCAACATTATGATCAACTCCAAGATCTATTCTCTCCTTGGGTCTCAAGAAAACATGTAGAGTATGGGAATTCTGGGTACACTCACAATTAAGACTCTCCTCAATTCTGAAGCAAACAAGTTCTGAAATTCCACATAATCATATGTCCTATCATCCTTGTCTAAGATAGTAGTCCAACATTGCATGACCAACTCCAAGTTACCCTCTCTTTTTTCCAAAGTCATATTAGGTCAAAAGAAAATTGCCCCTTTGAGCAAAAACATATGTATCAATAATGAATAATAGTTAAATCTCTCTCCCAATTCACCTTTCTTCAACCCTATCAATCCTTCATGCATTTTTTCTAAAATAAACCCCACATAATCATATACTGCACAATATTAGGGGTGCTAAATATGGGTAGCCATATACATCGATACCATTGGAATTCCTGTGACAGGATCAAAACCAATTATTTGGAAAATAGAATAAAAGGTTCTTTGGAAGTAGGGAACAAAATAGCTAACTAGAAAAGGCTCTTTATCATGTGGCCCTATTATGATCCTTTGACTTGCAATTTCTACTAGAAATCATGGTAGGATGTGGACTCTGAATGCAATCTTAGTTTTATCATACTCTTTCCTAAGAGTGTTCTCATTTATCTTATGCATTTCATCACTCCATCTAGTGAGCTTGAAAACAAGACCCAATTCCTCCTTGGTGATTTTGACCATTTCCTTCCCATCATATGTTCTTATAGTTCTTGTTACTAGGTCATAATTGGCAACTAATACCTTAAGAAAGTCAACATTCATATAAAAATTAGGTACAGTCAACTTTCCTAGGTCACAATTCCAAGGTTTTCCTACTGGGTTACCCATGTTTCTATTCTTGAACAAGTTATAAAAGAGTTCCCATGCAGTATAAGGAAATTTGGCATCCTTAATAAAGTAGTTATTGTCAATTAAACCTTTTACTACTTGTGGAACTCTGAGAAGTAGTTGGCCCTTAAGTTTATCACTGGTTGAGTGTGGTATTTGGTCAATGAGGTATTTATTCAAAGGTCTTTTGGGAGCAGAAGCTTCCCCTTTAGTCAAAGACTCTTTTACTTTAGGAGCCATAACACAAGAGGTATTACAAGGTAGGGTTTTTTTTTATTTGAACAAGGCTTATGGATTTTGTAAGGGTTTGACACAAATTATGCAATGTAGAACTAACAAATTCTCTTTCATGAATGTCAAACCTTAAAAATGCTAAACCAAGAAAACCCTAACAGACTCAAAGTTTGAGAAATCACAACTTATCAATAATTTTGATGGGAGGGAAATAATTTACTTACTGGTTCTCTTGGTAGGTTCACAACCCTGGTTCTGACATCAGAAAATATTGAAAAACCACAACACGAGCTCCTTGATTGTGTAGATTATACTTCACAATGTTGAATTATGCCTTTGAGATAGGTATTAATAATTATGCAACTCCTTACTTTGGTAGCTCGATGTCCTTTTAGATATTAAGGCTTGCCCGCATGAACTAGAATGACTCACTTGCCCCAACTAAGTTTTGAATGTCAACTGTTGATCTTTTTGGAGTGTTATTTGATGGAGGATCCAAATTTGGCCAAATTAATATGAAATATTTGACTGTACATAGCCATAATAATTACCAAATGATAGAAATCCACATGGAACCATTTGCTAGTGGTATGCGGGCTCCATCATCTCTTTGTCACTATAGCTAGGATCAATGTGTCTTATTTCCCTTGCCCCCGTGAGTAATAGCCTGTGTACAACTTTCACCAATGAAGAGATGAGGAGAGGTGAAGATTAAATCTCTCAACTTCTTCATACACACTTCTTAATTCAAAAACCATTGCCCACAACTTTATCCTTCTTATAGCATCCATGACGTAGATTAAAAAATCTTCAAACACATCAATATATCTGCATTAGTAACACAATTTATTTTCCATGCCCTATTTTGAAATATTTAATTAATATTTTCCCTTTCTCCAATGCTTCCATGTCCTTTGGATCACTCCACATGGAAAATTCATGCTTCCCTATTAGGAATTTGGCAGTAAAGGTGAGACCCATGCGAGATAGCAGGGAGTGGTCAAGATTAATCCATGTCACCCAGTATCGACCATTGAGTCATTTGAAAACTCTACGATAGACCACTTGAAACCACTAGGCCCATTGTTTAGACCAAACATGTGGCATCCACTCGCCAGCTCGTATGATTATTTTAATGGGCAAGAAAAACAAATGGGCATGTAGGGAATGGTCCAAATGTGGCCACATCATTCAACACTCACCATTGATTTCCTTTGACAACCAACTATACACCTTATCCAAGACATTAGGATCGCCAATTGTACAAGACACATGACCTTCATTTGTGAGCCTGTGGAAATAAAACAATAAGCAGTAAAATGGAATGGGTGCATAGAGAACAGTGGAGATTTTTTTGAATCAATTGAATGGTAATCAGGGGCCCTCATATTTGCACATGCCGAAACTATTAATCTTAAAAGAGGGACTCGACTAGGATGACAAGATAACACCCATGGAAGAGATGATTTAAATTTAATTGGAAATACCTAGCATGACTTAGGAAAAAATAAAGTAATGGCCCATCACATGACAACCAGTAAAATAAAACCAAAGGGTCAGTTACTTAACAGGTTTTGATTGCACAAGATGTGTTTTTAAAAGACCAAGGACCAGTAGCAAGGGGTCAACAGAGAATAAAAAACTTTGGTGAGGATACAAACTAAAAGGGGTTTTTCAAATAATACTTTGAGCAACTAAAACCCTAACATAGTGATAGAAGACAAAACCTCAAGCCCTTAGATACAATTTCAACCCATGTTTAAGAAAGACTAGAGATGGGACATGAAAATTTTTAGGGGTTCCAATAGAAGCACTTTCCACTTTTGGTGGAATCTTTCACTTTGGTGGTACATCTCCACTTTTTGTGGTTGATTCCTATTGGTTGGATTTGCCACCTACCTCCTCTCCTAAGTTCTATATAAACTCACTACTTAGCTTGTATTTTCATTCATACTTGCAATACTCTTGCATCCATTCATGCATATTGCATTATATCTTTTCAACTTGGAAGCTCTTAATGCAATTTTTTCATATTAACAAATTGCATAATCTCTTGGAGCTCTTTTGTGCATTCTTTATGCTTTTCTAGTTTATGTAGCTTTGATTTTCTCTTATAAAGTTCTTGGGTTATTCTTCATCTATTTTAGATTTCTAACATGGTATTAGAGCTTTTGTTTTGAGAAACCTTAGTTCTTAGATTCCTGATTGAGAGATTGAGTTTCTTGTAAAAATCTTGTAAATTGTCGTATGCTCTTCTCTTGCATTCTTGAACGATTTGGAGAATCATAAAGGATTTGTAAATATTTAATTACCTCTTTATTTTTCATATGTGTTTTGTGAGATTTAGGTGATTGCGACATTTCTGGTTATATTGGTAGCATTTTTTTTATTGTTCCAACATGTCCAGAAGGCTTGAGAAAGTCAGATTTGGCTTTTGATTCATCCAAATTGGAGATCATTTGACATAGTTGCAGGTGGGGGTTTGAAGAAATCCATTTTTCATTGGAGTCATTTTTCTTTTTTCCTCAAAAAGTCATCTTCCACTCATTTTTGAGAAAAACAATTTCTGGGTTTTGTAGCCAGCGTCGAAATCTCAACTGGGTATCTTCAAAAATTTTCATATATTGCACATATTTGAAGAAAATTTCTGTAGAAAAAGTGTCATGCACCATTTTTTTTTGTTGGCTGAAGGTTAAAAAAATTCATGTTTTCATCTTCTACTTGCTGGATCAAAAAATGATTTCTAGGTTTTGTTTTTAGCATCAAAATATTTTTGGGTTTCTATTATTGTCTACAAATAGCAAGTAGATTTTTTAGAAATCAAATCAGAAGTAAAACTTTTTTTTAGAAAAAATTGTTTCTGAAGATTTTTTGCCATCTTGTACTAGTTATTTTAGGTTGAAGTTGTCATGTGCTAATTTCTTCAACATGCCATAACTTTTTCCCTAGTGCTCTATTTTTTGAAAAATGAATAGGCATTGGAAAGGTCTTGAAGAGCATTACACATTCACAAGGCTATTTTTCCAAGTTTTGTTTCAGGTTCATGTTGTATCATAATTTGTAAGTTTGGTTATTTTGAGGCTATTGAGCCTTGTATCTTGGAAAAGGCTTTGTAAATGCACTAATTTATAAAGTGCCAACCTTATAACATTTGGAGGGGGTAATCTTTGATACTAGTGAAAAGGGTGGGAGTGTATTGATGTTCTTTTTTGGTGTTCTTTTGTAATCATTTGAGGATTGTATCATGGGTTTTTCTACTCATCCTTCTGTGATAGTGTTGGATATGGCTAATTATGTGTCTTGGAAAAAAGGAATTCTGACCCATCTTATATGGCTAAAACTTTTACCTTACCTTTATGGACTCATGTTTGAACCAGATACACCTAATAATGAGAATTTTTGGGTTAATAGAATTGATCATGTAATAGGAATAATTGGTTGTCATGTTGATTATAACACTCTGTTGTCTATAGATGGCATTGAATGTCCCTGCACAATTTGGACCAAGATTTGGAAGATGTTTGGAAACCCTCATGATTCTCCATTCCCAAATGATCCTATTGTAGATTACCTCATCCCACTTGATGATGCAAATAATATACCCTATGATGATGATACTTTATAGGGGCTTAAGTATTATGCATTTCTTGAATGTTCAGATGAAACAGAGAATTCTCTTGCTTCTCATCCTCATGTTGAGATTACATCGAAATCACCTATTGTAAATTCAAATTCTAGAGATGCTTCTTTGAGAGCCTCCAGTGATTCATTGCAACAGGATCATTTATATCTTCAGGATTGAGTTCATTGGGACCAATTTCTACCAAACATATCTTGTTTGTTTGTAGAGTCATTTATCTCATATCTGGATGATACTATTGAGGACATACATCTTCTCTTTGAGGACCACTCTTTTGTCCTTGCATCTACTATTGCTACTTCAGAGTTTAGAGTTGCTTCTTCGAAAGCTTTGAATGACTTCTTACAACAAGATATCTATAGTCTTCATGATTCATCTTGGGATGATCTCTTGAAAGGTATTTCAGACTTGTTTATAGAGATGCATATTGTAGATTTGGGAGACACTATTGAATGTATTCATCTTCTCTTTGATGAAGATTCTTCCTTAGTTGTTGTGAGGGAACACTTTGACCCTCTTGTTCAATATCTACATAATCATTCATCATAGTTTGACATGAATGTGAATACTTTGAATCATCATTCGGGGGTGACATCTTCAGAGGAGATACTTGAGTTTTTGAATTGTGTCCTACATTAGTCTCTAGGAGATTCTCATTTTTCATCTTTAGTAGTGTGGCCTAGAACGCTTGATTTGATTGTGGCAGCTTTCAACATTGACATAGGGATATTTGAGCTATTTTTAGAGACTTCATTCATTCTACACTTTCTTCCTACATCTTCCTTTTAGGACTTGGGAGATAGTGTGCATACACCTTTGGTTGTGTTTCTTCCTAAGGGGATAAATTTTGTTCAATAATCGTGGACCATCTTCTACATTCAGTTTCAAGCATCTACCATTAGATCTCTTTGAGGCCTTCTTTGTCCTTCCACTTTATTTCTCTCTGTATTATGGGGGGCGTACTTCCTTTTTGTGGGATGGAGATTCTTCTTTTTTGGGGGGAATTTTATATGTACATGTGTACCTAACATGGCCTAGTTGTCATAAAGTGTCATATTTTACATCCTCCTAAGTTGTGCTTAAGGGGGGGTGTTGGTGTAGGTTTTTTATTTATTTATCCTTAGTCCTAGGTTTTTCTTAAACTTAATTAAGCTCACTTAAGATAATAAAGTAAGTTTATTAGTTATTAACTAGGAGATAAGTGATGATTTGTTCCCTTCCTTAAAGGGTGGAACCACTTTCCCCTTTTGGTGGCATCCTCCACATTTGGTGGCATCCTCCACATTTGGTGTTCCATCTCCACTTTTTGTTGTTGACTCCTATTGGTTGGATTTTCCACCTACCTCCTCTCCTAAGTTCTATTTAAATTCACTACCTAGCTTTTATTTTCATTCATTCTTGCAATACTCTTGCATATTTTCATTGTATCTTTTTATCTTGGAAGCTCTTAATGCAATTTTGTCATATTGACATTGCGTAATCTCTCAGAGTTTTGGTGTGCATTCTTTATGCTTTCCCAATTTATGTAGCTTTGATTTTATCTTATAAACTTTTTGGGTTATTCAATCTATTGCATATTTCTAACAATGCAAGTGGAAGCAATCATTGATAATCATGAGAATCATTTTTGTCCTTCTCCCAATATCTCTCCTACTTGTGAGGATATCTTGGTACAAGAGGATGCAATCATTGATACTTTACCCAATCTTCATGAAACTCAATTATGTCTCTCTTCCAATATCTCTCCTACTTGGGAGGATATATTAGTGCAACAGGATGCAATTAAAGATAGTAAGATGGCTTACATAAATAAACAATAAAATTAACATTATATTCCCCAGAGATAGAAGATCACCAAGTAGTTAACTCAATTGAAATTAGAAACCCACAATTGATTATTAGACCTCCTCTCATGATTGGATATCCTTCTAAAAATCCTCATGTATTATAGGGAATCCTACAAACCAATCTAAACCTCTTGGAAATATTTTAAAATAAAAAAAATAAATCACTCAAAAATAATAGTGAACACCAAAATATGTTGCAAAAAATAAGTTATCATGCAATTCCTCACACATATAATGTTTGAAGTAACAAACAACAAAAAAAATGCAAACCTCCATTCCATTTTCTCAACCATATGTTCCATCCACACCTCATCTTCCTCAACATAGTGGAAAATAGTATGATCTTGTTGAGAAAATTTATAATACTCCAACCAAGATCTCTCTTTGGGACTTAGTTCAAACTTCACCTACACACTATGGGATGCTCCAAGAGGCTTTGTAAAAGATTGATATCTCATATTCTATTAAATTAAATGATCTAGCAACCTTTTTGGATGGTATGCATACAACAAACCTAGATATTGTTTCCCATCAAAGTGAGTTACCTCCTCTTGAGATTAAAAAACAACATGATGCTCTAATGATATTGGTGGTCATAAATAAAACTGGGGTTAGATGTACTCTTATTGACAATGGATTAAGCATTAATGTTTGTAGCATTGGTCTTTTAGGTAAGCTTGGTGTGGATAAGAATCTCATAAAATTGGGTAATCTTTCTATTCATGGCTTTGATAATGCTCGTAGGCAACCATTGGGGAAATCACATTACATATTAAGGTGGGACTTGTGACTTTTCCTACCCTTAAATCCATGTCATGCTGAATACTCTCTCACACAATTTTCTTCTCGATAGACTGTGGATTTATGACATGAAGGGAGTCCTATCTACTCTTCATCGTGAGATGAAGTATGAATATAATAACAAGATATATATGATTAAATTAGATGTAAAAGTTATAATTTACAAGTTGAACCTGAACATAACACTTCCAACTCTCTTACTTACTTTTATTCCATCTTCAAAGGTTGAGCTATTACCTTCTAATGATAATGATGTTATTAATACAATCTTGTATTATGATTTGGGATTGTTAGATTTTACATCCACTTTCATTGAGTATAAAATCTCACCATCAAAGCCTAAGGATTTGAAGATTCTTTCAACATAATATTGTCATTCCTCTTCTCAAACTATAAATAATGATCAAAATAATGCTTCATCTTTGAATACATATTTTGGTGATTATTGGGGTTCATTATATTTTCACCTTCATTTGTAGGAAAAGGTAAAATTTCAAAATCTAAACCTAAGGAGTATTGTGTTTTATTTTCTCAATCTTTTCTTACATCAAAAAATTCAAAAACATCATCCCATGATGGTAATGGGGTCTCTTTATCTTTCATCCCTCATGTGTTGGTGATGTCTAATGCTCACATTTCAACACTTAAAAAGGATTTTCATTCTTGCAAAAGAATTAATTTTTCTTATAATAATTTAAACAAGACATCTCCTCATCCATATGAGTCTAAAAAGTATTATGGGCTTGGATTTAAAATTCTTTATAAAAGTGGATATAATAAAAATGTGAAACAAGGAATTAAGGATCGTGTGAAGTATACACTATCTTTCTAAAATTGGTGTAGGTTTCCAACACTCTCCTTTGTCTATATCTCATCCTCCATCATCTACTAGATTTATAACATCTTATTGTAAGAGAACAAGCTTTTCTTCACAAGAGAAAGGATTGTCTCCTTATCCTTTATTGAGGAAACAACATATTTTTTTTAGGCTTCTAAAAGTCCACTTTATTAATCTTCTTCCTCTAACATGTAAGAAATTTTATAAAAAATAAATCTTTTTTGCATGCCATCGAGTTGCATGGTCATTCCACCAATGAATGCAAATACTTGAGTAATAAAAGCAACTTATTGATTGCGGTGATCTTCCATGTGTTCATTCACCTAATAATTCTAAATAACGATCCCACATTTATGGTGTTCCTCCTTACTATGTGGCATTTGTAGCTCCATATGTTTTTTCATTTCTATTCATGGTGGTAAAATCTTGTGTGTAACCACATTTTATTTATGGTAGAAAAATGATAGTCTATTGCATGGTTCTCCTTACCCATGCACTTGGGGGGTAATGATATCTAATTTTGGGAGGTATTTATTCTTTTCAAGGATCCTCTCTTCTCCTTATTTTCATTAAAATATTAATATAGAAAGTATAATGATAATTTAAGGGGGGCATATCAGCCTATCCATTTCATTGATGTCCTATGAGTTTTGACTTATTGAAATACCCTCTTAGTGGTGGTGTTTTCTATAATTCCCCATGAGGCATGGCTATCAATTTGTCCTTTATAACATTAAGAATTGATTCATCCCTTGTGACGATAAAATTTTATGTGCTCCCTAAGGTGTGATTGACAAAATAGTCCATGGATTTAGCATAACGAAGCTCGTTGATTCATGAACTTGACCATGTTTATATGGCCAACTAGTATAACACAACTTGTGAGCCTTGTGAAACCCATGATCATATTGCATAGACACCTCACATAACAAAACTTTATAACCAATAGATCTATGTGCCCCATGAGTGATATGGGTATGTGTAGGATCATGATGGGCCAAAAAGTGGCAATATCATGGGTATGTGTAGGGTATGTGGCTGATGAATTTTTTTATCTAGAATTGATGAAATGAAAAGGGTTTTAAAGGATATTCTTGGCTTTCCACCAATATAAATTTTTCTTTACTTTGAATTTAATAAATAATTATTATTCATTTTCTATTTGAATTATGACTAAAGTCTTGATTGATAGGCTAATTGAAAAACATCTATAGCTTTCAAACGGTATCACATTTTTTGAATCCGAAACATGTGTCACATTCTATGCTTTGCATACCATAGGATTAAAAATAATGAATTTCATGAAACTTTGACCAAGTTAAGGTGGTTAGACATATGAGTTTCTATATTTTTTAAAAATTTTAATAAAAATTTCATAATTAATTATTTACTTAGAAAAAAAATACAAAAAAAAATGCATCACATCGGGACATGAGTCCTCTACTTATATCTAAAATCTTATAAAAAAATATTATCATTTTATTATGGATAGGGTGGTTAGAAAGACACCTACTTCTTATTTTTTCCCTGAAATTTAAGTACTACTGTATTGAAATTTTAAATTTTCACCAAATAGTTTAAAAAAAAAAAGCCTAGTAGTTTAGAAACTACATTCAATTTGCTATAGATTCTATTCTTACATATTTTTGAAATAATATAGATTTTTTTGAATTTTTCGCTACTTAAGGGCCTGTTTCTTCCATGATGATCCTACACATACCCATCTAGCATAACACAAATTGCTGGTTCTTATGAGACAATTTTTTTTCTAACATCATGTTCGATGGATGAAGTTTGGTATTTGAGAAAAAATTAAGACTGAGGTCTCTTTACCTTATTGAATTGAATCCTTTTTGGTGTACACTAACCTTATACTTGTTAGGAAATGTAGGTAGGAAATGAAGAGATTAAAAAACCAATTAATACAGATTTGAATACACAAACATAAATAGAGGGATGTAATCAAATTCATAGAATAGAATGAATAAACAAATTAATTTGGTTAACCCTTAAATTTTGGGCTACATCCACAAAAAAATCCTTTTATTATTAAATTTCTAGCAAATTTAATTACATTTACTTGCAATGTAATAAGCTACATATCCATTCAAAAAAATTGTGAATACACCTACATTCTAAATGCTTCACACATTGTTTCATGTACTTGAAACATAGAAAAATAGGTTGACCAAAATGAATTCAAGATGATGAACCTAATTTTACTAGTTGTTTCATTCAATTTATGAGGGTAATAATGCAAAAATAATTACCAAAAATCAAAATTAAATAATAAAATAATCAAAAGGTAGGTTTTAAGAGGGTCAAATGTTGTGTACCTATTGCAAATAGTTATTTTTTGGGCCTTATTGAGGACTCATTCACCCAATGGAAAATGGGTCCCTGCTAGGGTTCTAGAAAAGTGATTTTTGGGTTATGTTCTTCAATGTTTACACTCCCAAATCCTAGGTGTTCAGCTCCAAAAATTCAGAAATGAATTATGTAGGATACTTTTCATGATCTTGCAAGAAAGATAACTTTAACAACTTTGCAAGTTTGAAAATTTTTCTCTCCAATTGATCTTCAACCTAAAACCTGTAAACACACATTAAAGGAGAAGAAAAATGTTGTTTTGTTAGGGAATAGGGTTTGTCCTTGCTCAAAACCAATTTTGGTAATTAAACCTTCTAATAAAACAATGCATAAATGAATGATGAATGAACAATAAAATGCCACAACTCACCAATCCTTAATTGAACCTTGGAGTACACATCAACAATCGTGCATGAAGTGGCCTCAATGTATGCAGATCTTGATCATAGAATTTTACATAAAACAATGCTTGAATAGGATCTCCAATGATACATCAACAACATGCATGATCCCCTAAATCTTTGACATAATGAAATAGATCTTGATTTCTGTAATAAAATCTAATAATCTACCCTTGAATGCCTTCTTGAATCCTCTTGAATGCTCTACAATGCTCTTGTGAACTTTTAGGACGATTGCATGAAAATTATTAGGTGAAACTAAGTGAAATAACCTTATATTTATACACAACTTAAGATTAAATCTTGAAATTCAAATAACACAAGCCAACATCATATCTAGGATTTGAAATCTTTAAAATACCACCAAAAATATATTCCAAGGGGGTGTTCTAGGGTCAAGTGAGGACCCATTCTCCAAGAGGTGAATGGGTCCTAACATACTTGACTAGGAAAAAGTTCAGGGGATGTGAAATGATATGTAAAAAGGGAGTCGTAGGACCTAGTAGGGACCCATTCGTCAGGTGGCGAATGGGTCCTAGGCCACTAACCTAGGACACATACCTTGCAGAAGTGTTGTGTAATATTATTAATAAATGTCATGTTTTATCCCTCACAATCTCTAGTTAATTAGGCTTGGATTTGAATTAAAGGGGCTAATTAACCTTAAATTAACCCTAGTTAATTAATAAAGCCTTAGATTAGTGTGAAATTGTAAAGATACACTTTACAACACCCTAAATAAGGCACAATTAAGTCTATTTTATTAAGAAGGTCCCTAAAATTAATGTGAATGTGTACAACACATTACAACACTAAATCAAGACAATATTAAGCTCATTAATTATTCCCAAACTAAGGAAAAAGGGATACTTTTTTTGTTACTATATTTTTCCCCAACTTTAGTGAGAGTATGACCCCATGTCAAAATCACACTAAAGTAGACATTCGAGAAAATTATGTATGTAGCGCTGACAATGATATACAATCATACAACATCAAAGACCAAAGAGATCAAGCCTAGATCGTTTAATCTGATGTGGAACCATATCTAATCCATCAAGTTTTGTTTTGTCATGCATGCTCACTGTGAGGTGATGGAACCTCATGCCATCCATCGAGTGAGTTTTCCCAAAATGTGGTTGAGTGAGAAAGTCATGCAGTGTGTCAACTTCTCACTGTACAATTAGAAGGTCATGCTAGTGTGTTAGCTTCTCATCACACTAACCGTAGCAAAGATATCATCTTGACAACATCATAAGGAAACACAATGTTAGGAAATGCTCCACATGCAAGCAAGGTGTGTTATGCACTAGGTGGTCTTTATCAGAGTTGTGAACTTCATAAGGTTATCAATCCGTGTTATGCTAAACACTTATGAACATTATGTATATATATTTTTATTCAAAGGGATCTTTCTTCACTCATGTAGAGGTCTTCTTCGTAGGGATCATCGTGCCTAATGTCTCCAAGAGAGGACAAATCAAGAGTAAAAGATTGCAACTTAGAGGATGCCTCATGTTGTATCAAGACACTAAGAGAAAGTTGTACACTAAGAAATATCACACTCTTGGAAGAAATCAAACCCAATGAAACCACCAAGAAAAGGATACATCACAAGAAATAAAAGAAAATCACACCATGAAATATGCAAAATGTCAAAAGATATTATCAATGTATGCCCCCACTTTAAAGTAGTGGCTAACACCATTGCTATGATGAACTACTTTAAAGTAGCCAATGTTTACTTCTAAGACATGAGAGATTTCCTCATAAAACCTTATTCCAAGTCATATGTTTCTAAAATAAAGCTATTTCATGAAAAGGAGGGAGGGGTTTCCCCCAAAATACAATACTAAAGATAAATTAGTACGCCACATGTGAGCCCACTTAAGGCATGTCATCCACATCCCAATCTTGCTCTTATATATACATGGAAGGTGGTCAAATAGCCAAAAGAGACAATTGAAAAGTGACATATGAGGACAAGGCTATCTAACCCCTTTCCCCAACTAAGTGTAGGACAAGGGTGAGCTGAGGATGGATGATGGTATGCTACTATTTGCGAAAAAGGAAATTATTTTCAATAAATGTAAAACATGCAATAGTGATTATGCTATGATCCTACTTGACTATTAAATGGAAAGGAGCAACAAATATTGTTATTGATTATAATGAGTAGAAAAAATATCAACTTGATGCATATCTAATGAGATATTCCCACATGTAGTATCCATCATCTCAAGATGCTCTACAGTTAAAGTTATCTTGGAAGAATCTTTTGTGAGAGTGCTGATATTGAGTGAAGGCTTTCTTGATACTTTTATTTCTTTTGAAGGACAATAACCAAGATGACTAGTTTTTTCTTGCATGTTAGGCTCTATAGGGACACATATAGCTTGTTCTCTAGCACTAGATCCTTTTGCACTATACCCAAGTTGTTTCATAAGTTCATAACCTCTGCGATAAAGTTTTTTCATTTCCTTTAGATTCGGTAGTTGATCATAATCAACTTCATCAAAGTTTGTTGTGTAATTTTCTTCTTCTTCTAAAGTAGTTGAGGTAGATGCTTTTGAATTTTGTGTTGACATTATTTCTTTTTCTTTTCCCTTGTTAGACTCTTTTGTTATGATCTTGTATTCGCCCATAAATGTAGGTGTGAAATCTAAGGAACCCCAATCATCTTCCAATAACTTCATGACTTTTCCAATATTGCTCTATTTTTCTTTCTCTTGCATGGGTTCCACTTGTGTATTTGGTGTCAATGTCTTCAAAGGATCTCATTTTTCTCTCTCAACAATCAAACAACTCTTAGCTTCATGATCAGCCTTGAGTGTGTAAACTTTGTTGTCATAGACGTACTTCATTTTATGATGAAGAGTAGAAGGGACCCCATTCATTGCTTGAATCCATGGTATCCCAGAAGGAGATTATAAGAAAGATCATGAGGCATAACATGGACTAGAGTTTATAATGCTACCTTCCCAACTCTAATAGGTGATGTGATGACTCAAAGCAGTTGTTTTCCTATGTTATCAAACCCACAAATAAATAAAGAATCAGGTTGAATTTGAATTTTTTCTGTACTTTAATCCTATCAAGAAGGTTTATGCTACACATGTTAAGGGTTGAGACATTGTCAACAAGGGCTCTCTTTATCCCAAGTCGATTAGCATAGGCTATTATTAGGAAAGCTTAATTTTGTTTTTTCACTTCTAATAGAGACAAATCATCTTGATGGAAAGTAATGTCCAAGTTGGTTGGAGTTGTAGCTTGAATTTGGTCTGCTACATCATTTAATTGCACATTAAGAGGTATAGGAACTTGTTGTAACACATTTTGAAGCATGTTATGATAACTAGGTGATGATTTCATAAGGTCCCATAAGGATATCTTAGCAGGAGTATTCTTAAGTTGTGCAAAAAGATCATACTCCTTTCCATTTTGTAAAGGAAAACGAGGAGTGATAGACAAGATAAGTTGAGGAAATGGGAGGGATGTTTGAGTTGTTTCTCTTGGTTGCAGATTATTCCTATGTTATATGTATGAGCAATAGTATTATAACTCGATTGCTGTGAAACATTATCCTTATCAAGTTTTCTTTTGGGTGGTTCTAAGATAAGAATAGTATTATTTTGAACTTGTGGTTGTTGTGAGGGTGGGTAGATGGTACTTGAAGTGGCTTAGGAGACCACTTCAAGGGATATCTAATGTGCATAACCTCAAAAGGCTTGTCCTTATTTTCATGATCTCTTAGTGAAGGGGATTCTAATGTCACTTCATCATCTTCATCTAAGGAAGCCACATCACTATTGTTTGAAAGATGTATGTGTGAATGTTCTCATTTTCTTCCACCATGATATTTTCCCTAGTAGAAGAGTTTTTAGAAGAGATAAAAACTAGATGTTCATGACATTCAAAGGTTGGCGCTTCTAAAATAACTTCATCACAAGTAAGGGAGTTATCAATGGTTGGATTGTCTTGTTTATCAATGATGGAATTCTCTTGTTCAATAATGCTTTCCCTAGAGGAAGAGAGACAAATGGGATTCTCATAACTCGCATTTATTTTCTCTTCTAACACCAAAAAATATTCATCACAAATAGGATAGATATTGAGAAAAGACCAAATTTGATTGTCATAATTATCCACTATTGTATTCTATTTCACTAAAGTATTCTCATAGGTGTGAAGGATGAACTTTTTCTTAGTGTGCTTAGAAAGATACGATACTAACATTGTATGACCAAAAATGAAAGATAATTCTAACCATCTTATGCAATGCTACAAGAATGTAAATATTGTATGTCTAGACATAAAAAGTTCTTTTATCCAATTTATGCAAAGCTTCAAAAATGTAAACAATGTGTATCCAAAAATGGAAAGCACTTTTATCAAATTTATGCAAAGATTCATGAATGTAAAAATTATGTATGTAAAAGTGAAAAGTACTTTTATCCATATTATGCAAAGTTTCAAAATGTAAACATTTTCAGATCTGATGATTTTGGCTATTGAAATGATTCAAAAATGACCACTAAATGGATGATTTTGACTTAGATACATAAAACAAAAGTTCCTGAAACTTTCTAGATTGATACTATATGTTACCAACAAGCCTAGGAAGTGTAGAAAACCACCAGAAAGCTCACAAAAGTTGGTTTTTGTAGGCCTCCAAGGACTCATTCGCCCAGTGGTGAATGGGTCCTAGTATGCATTTCTAGGAAATTTTGAATTTGATATTGAAGCTTAGGAACTATGAATATTTTCTGCTTATGGAACCTTGACAAGGACTAATTCGCCCTTTGGAAAATGGGTCCTAGTACAAGATTTTTTGAACTTGGAAAATGCAATTTCAAAGTTATTAGATATGTTTTTTGGTTTAGATCTCAAACTATAACTTCTGTGCTAGAAAGTTCTAGAATTTAATGTTGAAATGCATGTGCAATGAAGAAAAAATGAACTATATGGTACTTTTTGAAATGCAATTTTGACTCAAATTTTGAATGTGAATGATGAAAAGTACACTAATATGCAAACACTATACAAAATCAGTCTAACATTATGCAATTTTTGTTGAATTTTTAGATTTAAAATGAATACAAAATAACAGTTTAAATGTAAAATGCAATGCAACTTTATGCCAAATTTAGAAACCCTAGGTGCAATGAATTAATGCAAATGCTAGATCTAGGACTTAAATGCACTCCAAATCAGAAATTAGAATTTTCAAAAGTCGGGTTCACCATAATGAAACATAGAAAAATAGGTTCGCCATAATTAGATCAAAATGATGAACCATAAGTCGGGTGGCGAATGTGTCCTAGCATACTTGACTAGGACACACTTTAGGGGATGTGAAATGATATGTAAAAAGGGGCTCCTACAACCTAGTGGGGACCCATTCATCAGGTGGCAAATGGGTCCTAGGCCACTAACCTAGGACACATACCTTGCAAAATTAAGTGTTGTGTAATATTATTAGTAAATGTCAAGTTTTATCCATCAGAATCTATAATTAATTAGTCTTGGATTTGAATTAAAGGGGCCAATTAATCTCAAATTCACATGAATTAATTGATAAAGGCTTAGATTAGTGTGAAAGTGTCAATATACACTTTACAACACCCTAAATAAGGAACAATTAAGTCTATTTTATTAATAAGGGCCCTAAACTTAATGTGAATGTGTAAAACACATTACAACACTAAATCAAGGCAATATTAAGCTCATTAATTATTCCTAGACTAAGGAAAAAAGGAAATTTTTTCTATTACTATAGTACT
This sequence comes from Sequoia sempervirens, assembly GCA_007258455.2. Taxonomy (NCBI): domain Eukaryota; kingdom Viridiplantae; phylum Streptophyta; class Pinopsida; order Cupressales; family Cupressaceae; genus Sequoia; species Sequoia sempervirens. Next base: position 58,812,478 of record VDFB02000013.1, on the reverse strand, counting down.
CATCACTAAAATTGTGACTATAAAAAACTTCTTTCATGTGTTGTACATTCCACTTCACAAGTTTTCTCTACTACAAAAATTACATATGACATGACTCTTCAATTCTCATTCATGCGACCATTAGAATTCCATCGACAACCACAAATAAATAAACTATTTTTGAGTAGTTACATAGTGGTTATTCAACCAAATTACAATACAAATTCTCAATTAATTTCCTTTATTAAAATAGGAATATTTTTCTACTCTAGTCCCCCCACACTCCCTCGTTAATTAATTTGGAGGAGATACGCTAGGAAAAAGAGTAAAAATATTAACACCAAGTCTGATTAGGCTCTACAAAACAACATTGTTTTTAGTTTTTGTCTTATGTTTACTATGTATCTTTGGAAAATTTACTTTGTGTATGCTATCATGTTTTCCTTGTTCCTTTTGTGTGTTTTCTTCATTTATGATCTTTTGTTTGTATTTTGTTTGTTTTGAATTATGTTTTCATCATGTATGCTTTGTGTTTGTCATGATGCATTGTACCTTTTGTATGTGTTCCTTTATCTTCACGTTGTTGTTATATAGGCTCTTGAGCTTAGGGCTAACACATACCCTAGATTCAATATCATCCTACCTCTTCAATGTTAGATAAATGAACCATTCTTAGCATATCCTTACTTTAGTGTGAGAATGAGTGTAGGTTCATATTCTTACTAAAGTAGGGGATAAATGTAGTGTTGTAAATTGTCACTCCTAACAATTTCATACTAGGTAAATAGCTCCCCTTATGTTCCTAGACCTAATTGTTCTTATAATTTTCCTATTTTATTATAATTTTTGGGAAGTCATGATTAAATTGAGGATTGCATATCTAATATTCATGTACTAACTCTTATGTCCCCAAAATAGGTTTGGACTAGGGAACTAGCTCCTCTATCCAACCTATTTTGGCCCTAATTTGTATAAGTCAATGTCAGTATTCTAACATTTAAAAATCCAACTTTAGTTGTTAGATTTTGGTACATAATTTGGTGGGAATTAAAGAAATACATACGAATGCAAGTACTTTTCACCATTTGAAATCCTAACAAAATATATCGAGAAAATTGAGGATCCTAAATGAAGTTAATGAAATTCAAGGGAAGAATTAGTAGCATTATTACAATGCTTTTATCAATCAAGATCATGCTTTCAAGTCATTAGGAAGAGGGAAGCAATTATGTGCAATAATATATTATGATCAATCATGTCATTTTCGTGAAGATGTATTAGTTATCCTCAACATGATAGCTATAAAAAAATATTGTGTTTTATGGAATAACCTCTTGTATTTTTATCAAGAAATCAAGGCATCCATCAAACAAATTTTATGGTGACTTAAGGTGTGAACATCTCTTCAACAAGGGCTCTATGCCTAAGGCAACATTATCCATTTATCATTTCTAATTTTAGTCAATTATTATTATTTTTTCCTCTATCCAACCTATGAAATACCCTCTTAATCATCATCATTTTCTGTACAAGGAGGTATAAATACCAAAATGGGATTTGACTTAAAGGAAATACTTTATACAACACAAAATTTCCCCCTCTTTTCATGTGTGTAGTATAGATCCAAAAGTTTTGTCAGGAGCCAATGATAGGAAACATAGTGTAGATTGTAACACAACATCCAAAATTGTTTGATTCATAAAAGGAAACTTCTTTGGTCTAACCCTACCCCTGTCCCTACAATATAGTATTAGTTTTAGTCATAGGTTCCTCTCTATATCTCTTTTGTAAATTTGTAACTATTCTATTAATTTTCATTTTTGTATGTGTGATCAAATACATTTTTAGATCTAGGGAATTATGTCAAATAGGATTTGCTAAAACACACATAAAATTTATCTTCTTTACAACTAAAAAAGACACAAATACTAGGTAATTGGCTCTTCCTTGTGGCAGCAATCCAAACATCAAGCCTTAGTTGGTTTTTGTGTCCAAATATGAGGTTAAGGGAAAAGAGGTCAATCCTAGTTGGATCTAGGATCACTTTTCCTATGTTAGACACACAACTTGGATATAGAAGTCAACCAAGGAGAAGGGAACTAGAATCCCCCACAAAAGCCAAACAAAATTATTATAATCAACCAATAAAGCTAAGGGTAGAGAATATTACCAAAGATGGAGAACCTAAACTTGAAAAGGGAGGAGATTATTGGGATGATAAAGTAGTTGCACAAGTTTTAGAGATCCTATAAAAATTTGAAGAATTATTTCCTATAACATTCACAAACCTAAAAGGGATAAAAGAAGCAAGAGTTATGAAGATTCAATTAAAGGAAGGAACTAAATCAGTACAAAAGAGACGTATAGACTAAATAAAACCATGAAAAAAATGGTTAAGGTAGAGTTAGACAAAATTATTGAAGCAAGTATAATCAAACCAATAGAATATGTGGAATGGATTAGCCTTATGGTCATACAAAATAAGAAGATAGGAAAGATAAGAATTTATATGGACTTCATGGAAATTAATAAGGCCAACATTCATGACCCTCTCCATTCACCATTCATTGAGGAAATATTAGAATTAGTGGTGAGAAGAGAAATATACTTATTCACTAAAGGTTTATCTAGCTACCACCAAGTCAAAATAAGGGAGGAAAATCAACCAAAAACTACATTTGTGATAGAATGGGGGTCTTACATGTACATAGTTATTACATTTGGCCTGAAGAATGCACATGCGATATTTAACATGATAATGAAAAATACATTTAAAGACTTCATACATGAATTCTTGGAGGTATACTTAGACATTTGGATAATATACAGGTTAGTAAAATATCATTTACAAGTACTTAGAATGATCTTAAATAGATGTCAACATATTGAGATAATATTAAACTTGAAGAAGTGTATGTTTGTGGTACCCTATGGAACACTACTAGGGCACATTATTTGTAAATAAGGATTGATGGTAAACCCAATGAAAGTTACACTAATTATGACACTGCCACCTCCTAAAATAGCTCCAAAAGTTAAAACCTTCCTAGGATATACTGGTTATCTGTATAAATTTATTAAATGTTATATCGAGATAGCTATATTATTAGAAGAGTTTCTAAAAAATAAAATTGGTAGATACATTGAATGTAATGAAGAATCCAAACTAACCTTTTACACACTTAAAAAAAATTATGGAAGCCCCTATCCTAATCTTCCCAAACTAGAATGCACCATTTCATGTACATGTAGATGCATCCAAAATTGCAATAGGAGCAATATTGGCTCAACCCAAAAGAAAAAAGTATCATCCCATATCATTTGCTAGCAGAAAATTATCTAAGGAAAAGAAAAACTATACTATTATCAAATGAGACACACTAGCTACGGTTTATTCACTCTAGAAATTCAAACATTATTTTTTGTCAACACCCTTTACTTTCTTTACAGACCATGAGATGCTAAAGTAATTACTAAATATACCTATCATAGAAGGCCCAATATGTAGGTGGTTAATTTTTTTTTAGGAAATTGATTTCAAAATAATGGTGAGATCAAGAAAAAATAATCAAGGACCTGATTGCTTATCTAGAATACAAATAGATGAAGAACAAGACGATTAGATAAAATATCTACTAGCACACACTTGTTTATAATAAATGTAGTACCAAAAGAGTTACATGAAATTGTTATAATCTTGTTAATAGGATAATTTCCTACAAATATCTCACCACAAGATAAATCATCTTTAACATAGAAGTCCCTACATTACATACTGATTGAAAGAGAATTATAACACATGGTATGACATGAAATCCTAAGAAGAGTTGTTTATGCACATGAGAGAATATATTTTGAGAGAAGCACATGAGGAAATAGTAGGTTGAAATAATTTTGGTGACATAACCACCAGCAAAGTTAAACTAGTTGGACTGTAGTGGCCAACCATTCATAGAGATGGAAAAGGGTATACAAAGAATTGTGACATTTTCCAAAGGGTGGGGAAACCTACTACAAGATATAAAATGCTCCTAAATATAGTACTAGCACATATCCCATTTGAAAAATGGGTGATACACTTCATACGACCTATTGATCTACTTACCAAACATCCCAAAGCAAGATTCATAATAATAGGGGTATAATACTCTTAAAAATAGGAAAAATTGGAAACCACTAAGGATTTCACCACAAATATTATCGTAAAGTTTTTGTATGAGAATATAATAATTAAGTATGGTTTCTCATTGAGTATAGTAAGTGATCAAGGAAAATAATTTATCAATAAACTAATTGTGAAGCTACTAAAGAATTTTATGATTATATATAATAAGAGATCACCCTACCATCCACAAGAAAATAAGGAAAGTGAAAGATCTCAAAAAAATAATTAGAACAATACTCGCTAATCTATGTGTGATGAAAATAGTTTTGATTGGGATATAAAGATACTTGTGGTACTCTTGACCTACCACACATCCTACAAAAGAACTAACAAGTTTACATTGTTCATATTAGTATATAGAATTGATGTGGCAATTTCAATGAAATTTATAGTTCATAACCTACATACCACACTAAAACTATAGTTTGATGATGATGATATCCTAAGATAGAATATACGAGTTAGAAAAATTGAATGAGACTAGGCTTATAGCTTTGCACAACCAACAAGTAGAATGAAAAAGGTAAAAATATTTGAATGATAGAAACCTTAGGAATAAGACTTTTAAAATAAAGGATTTGTTCCTATTATATGATAATAAATTCAAAAAGTAAGGAAAGTTAAAAGTAAGGTGGTTGGGACCATACTACATACACAAAATTGCAGAATCAAGAGTGATCAAATTGAGAAGGTTAGACAAAGATCACATCACAAGATATGTAAATGGCATAAGACATAAACACTACCACCAACCAAAGGGATGAAAATCATAAAGATAGAAAAGATACATATTGTAAATTATGTATATTATACATTATAAATCAATAAATAATAGAATCAAACTACTAACAGTCAAGGGATACAAACAACTACAAAATCCCACAAAACTAAATGGGAAAAGACACAAATAAAAAAAATTAAAACCCATTTAAACACTTCTACACCCACTCTATACTTACCTTGCACTCAAAATATATAAGTGAGAAATGCTAATTGAGATATTCTACTCATACAATACAATTGAAAATAATGACAATGCCAACTTTGGTAAATTCCTTAAAGAAGTCATATACAAAATACAAACACCCAATCAAGGAAATGGTGGTAGATAAAGATGGGGAATTCTCAAGAATCCCCATAGATGTGGTGTATACAAAAGTTGTAAGAAAATACATCCATGAGCCCATATCCGAAATAGACTATACAATGTTTGATGAGCTTTGTAAAACTATACTTGCTCTAGACCAAAACACATACCAAATGTAGTACTAGGAGGTTGGATTGAAGCAACTAGATGTGTGAAAGGATTTCTCAAAATTTTTCAATGATCATGATTAAGTTAGGTTAGTTTTGATCATAGTACAAGATGAATTCGTTTACCTAAACAAACCCTATTGAATAAAAAAGGAGGAAATTAATACAATAACATGGTTGAACATGATAGGTGAAATCCTAGAAAAGAAAGCCATACAAAATGATAAAGTTATCAAGCTTAGAGGAGTCACACTAGATGGAAAAGCTTAAGCATCCAAGCAATTTGAAACCATGATGTGTAGTATGTCACAATGGGGATTGCATACAAAAATTTACTACACCAATAGAGGAGACCCTATAACAACAACACTGATTCACACTACATGTCAGATAGTGGTGGAGGAGAATGATTTTTTGACCTCTATGAGGTGATGAGGGAACAACTAAAGAAGAATCTATAGAAAACCAAAACCTCCCAATATAATTTTTGGTATGGCACACTACTCATCTACCTAGTGTTCTACTTCCTAAATGGGGCATGTGCACCAAGATGGGGTACAAAAAAGTAGCCAAAGGCCCAGAATGAGTATAAAATGTTCATGTTTTGAAGAAATTTAAATAATTCCCTTGTGTTATGGCTTGTATTTTTTCAGCCGTAACACATGCACACTATTTGAACAAAAACCATGTATGATTTTTTATGAAAGAAAAATATGTATGCGTTTTTATGAAAACAAAAAATGCACATGGTTTTATGAAAAAAAACACAAACATGTTTTTATGAAAAAAACACAAACATGTTTTTATGAAAAAAAACACAAACATGTTTTTATGAAAAAAAACACAAACATGTTTTTATGAAAAAAAAACACAAACATGTTTTATGGAAACAAAACATTATGAAAACAAAATGCAATTTTGATAGATTTTGGCCAACACTGCTATTGAGAGATTTGCACACTTAGACAATCTCTAATGCACATACAGTGTGGGATGATCTAGATAGGCATGTACAACCTAATCAAGGAAACATTTTGAGGTTAAAAAAATTAGTAAGTCATCATGAAACACTCAGTGTATGGCCTCATCTCAACAATCGAGAAGTTTCCCCTTTTCAAGATTTGATCTCTTCATGGTAGAACCTAATCCGCACGTGCATTGGAAATAATTTGAGTGTACAAAACTCTCAATAGTAATGGAAAAATTATTTGAGTGTCTATGGATCTTCTCAAGATAAAATCATGGGTTATTCTATGGATTACAAAAATATATGGTTGATTTGCATTGTTACTACGCTCCCCCACTAGGATTTTGTTCTCTATTTAAACCACATCCTACTACTTGGGCTAGCAATGGCAAAAGATAACAACATAGTGTTCAGGGTGGATTGTGAATATGAAGAAGAAGCGATGGATGAACAATTCCAAAGAATATTTAAGGCTGAGGAGGGGTAGGTACATTCAATAATTATCAATATCATTGGTAGCTACTATTGGATGGATGGCCATGTCCATGATGGTGTTATCTTTACTCAATTCACTAAAAAAATGATGCAGATAATGAGGATTCTTACATGGGGAGTCATCTAGGTGCATAACCTGGTAGCTCTTGACTATGCATACCTCATCAAAATTTTCATGGATATAGGTATCTACTTCTTTCAAAATCCTTCTTTGAAAATTGATGCATCCAGTCTTGCACATCTAGAAAATCTAAAAAATGTACTATGTTGTCCACTTGATTCACCTCCATGATACTTATACAAATATAAAACATTAAATATTGGAGAGATATCAATGCAAAATGGAAGCTCAATCTCATATGCATTTGATGAGAACTTCTGCAAAACCTTGCATAGGCCAATCTTCTTTCATTTTAATTTATTGTATGTTCCTTGTGGGAACATATCCTTTCTCAAATGTGTTATCACCAAGTCACCAATATGAAATTCTTGCACTCTTCTATGTGCATCAACATATTCTTTTTATTTATTAGCACTTTTCTCCAATATCTCCTTCACCTCTTTATGCAAATCGTGTATGTACTTAGCAAAATCTTTTGCTACAAAAATTTTCCTATTCAAATCTGCACTATCTCTCAACTCATCTACATCCATAGGACTGTACCCATAGACAATTTGGAACAAACTCTTTCCTATGCTTTGATTAACTGAATTATTATAAACAAACTCAGCTTGTGCCAATGTCAAATCCCATTAATTTGGTTTATCCCCAAATTACCCAAACTTTGATTCACAACTTCAGTTTGACCATGTGTTTGAGGATGGTAGGCTGAGATAAAACCCAATTGTGTTCCCGTTCTCTTCCACAAAGTACACCAAAAATGACCAACAATTTTTTTGTCTCGATTTGAAATAATACTCCTTGGCAATCCATGTAACTGAACTATTTCTTTGAATTTTTTTTGAGCTATATAGGAAGCATCACTACAGTTTTTATATGGTATAAAATGAGTGATTTTTGAAAATCTATCCACTACAACAAAATCGAATCATTACCTCTTTGTGTTCATGGAAAACCTAAAAAAAAATCCATGCTAATGCATTCCCATGGTCTCTCTAGTATTGGCAATGGCTGGTACAATCTGTTGTTTTGTCTCACTCCTTTTGCATATTGACATACTGTACACCCTTGCACCATTTTTTTTACATTTGTACCCATTCTAGGCCAATAAAAACTCTCATTCACCTATGCCAATGTTTTTTCTACTCCAAAATGTCCACCCAAACCTTCACTATGTTTTTATCTCAACAAATTCTTCCTCATGGAACCTTGAGGTATGCACAATCTTTTCCCTTTAAACAAAAAAAATTCTTAAATAAAATACTCTAACCATGGAGTTCTATCCACTTCCATTGAACTCTTACACACTACCCAAGCTTTTTTAAAATCAACATCTTCTTCATACAACTCTCCCATTGAATCAAAACCAACAACATTTACCCTCATCTCATTCAACAAAAAACACCTTCTACTCAATGCATCAACAAATCTATTTGATTTCCCACTTCTATGTTTTAAAACAAATGAATAAATTTGAAGAAATTCAACCGATTTCACATGTTTTTGACTCAACTTACCTTGGTTATTAATGAATTGCAATTCATGATGATTGGTGGACAATAAAAACTCCCTTGGTAGCAAATAGTAGCTCCACTTTTTGAGTTCCTTCACAATTGAATAAAATTCTTGATCATACACAAAGTATTTTCTCTTTGCCTCATTTAACTTTTTATTGAAATAACCTATCGATTTTCCCTCTTGACTTAGAACTCCCCCTATTTCTTTCCCACTTTCATCACAATCAACTTGGAAGACTTTTCCAAAATCGGGAAGTGCTAACATGGGCTGCTCCATCACTTTTGACTTCAAAATATTAAAACCTCTCTCTGTTGTAGTTGTCCAAAGAAATTATTTTCTATTACCCTTCATTGTCTCCATAATTGGTGCACATATCCCATTGAAATTTCTAATGAACTTCCTATAAAAACTTTCTAATCCATGTAAGCTTCTTCTTCAAACATACTCTTTGGTGAAGGCAACTCAACAATTGTTTTCACTTTTTCTAGATCCATTTTCAGACCACAACTAGAAATTACAAAACCCAAATACACCAATGCTTCTTTCATGAAACCACACATTTTCAAATTCACATTAATTTTTCTTCTTTCAACCTTTGTAGAAAAATTCTAACATGTTGCAAGTTCTCTTCTTTTGTTTTACTAAATATCATCTTAATACACAACTACAAACTTACCAAGATATGCCTTCAAAACTTTGTTCATTAATCTCATGAAAGTGCTAGGAGCATTTGTCAACCCAAATGACATTAACAACCATTTGTACAATCCATATTTGGTTTTGAAAGCGGTCTTCCATTCATCTCCCTCCCTTATTCTTATTTGATGGTAACTGCTTTTCAAATCAATCTTAATGAAATATTTGTCTCCACTCAAGAAATCCATCATATCATCCATTCTTGGTAATGGAAACTAGTATTTGATGGTTGTCTTATTTATTTCCCTCAAATTTGTACACATTCACCAATCCTCATCCTTCTTTGGTGCCAAAACTGTTGGAACCGCACACAAACTCAAGCTCTCTAATCATCCCCTTATCAAGCAACTCTTGCACTTACCTACTTATTTCTTAATTCTCTTTTGGTGACATTCGATATGATGCCTTGTTTACAAACTTTCATTGGGAATAAAATCCATGCAATGACTTATGCTCCTCATGGGTGGCAATCCATTGGGTAACTCCATCAATATATCAACATAGTATTTCAAAATTTCTTGCACTTCCATGGGTATTTCATCTTCTTTATTCACTCTCCCAACTACTGCAAACTTGGGAATTATTACAAAACATTCCTTTTCACCTTTAAATTTTTTCAAAATTGCTTTCTAGAAACCAAGCATACCTTTTTCTTATCTTCATTTTCCCCTCTCTCTATTTTTCAATGGATTTAATGTATATTCTTCTTCATCTTTCTTGATTGTATATGTATTTAATTGCTCATCATGAACAACTTTCCTGTCAAATTTTTATGGTTTTCCCAAAAGAATATGGCATGCATCCATTGGAATTATATCACACATGACTTCATCTTTGTAGTTTTCAATCTGAAAATTAATCATACATAATTCATTCACCAACAAATAATTCTGCTTTTGTAACCACAAAACTTTGGATGGGCTAGGATGTTTTATTCTCTTCAATTTCATCTTTTTCACCATTTCTTCTGATACTATATTATCAGTGCTACTACTGCCCATAATAACTTTATAAAATTTTCCTCTTACCTTAAACCTTGTTTGAAACAAAATTCTCCTTTGAACTAGTTCTAGTTTCTCTTTTTCTAGATTCAACAAAATTCTTTGCAACATCAATGAATCTCCATATTTGGGGTATTCTCTATGCTTTGTTGAAGTCTCCTTTTCATTTTTAGCTTCTGCAACATGTACTCTTGACTCTTTTCCCTTTCCTACATCATGTTGGATTTGTGAACATTCAAATTCCTAATAGCTTGTTTCTCCACATTGGAAACATGCAAAGCTGAAGTGTCTTCCTCAACCTCTTCCTAATGACCCTCTTCCACAAGGGTAGTCTCCTCTTCCTCTAGGGAATTATCCTCTTCCCTTGCTTTCTTGCATACTTACACTTGATGTGCTTGCCTCCTCTTGTTTATTTTGGAAGCATCTATCATTTTTTAGTGGCCCTCTTCCATGTAAAAATATGCCTCTACCTCGAGAGTTGTTTTGTTGCTTCCTATTGAGTTTCTCTTCCACTTTCAAGGCATATTAATATGCATCCTCCAAACTATGCATATTAACCAAACTTATTTCATCTTAGATGGATATGCACAAACCATTCAAATACCTTGATACTTGCTCGTTATTATCTTCTGTATGACCAAATCTTATGTTTAACCAGTAAAAATATTTAGTGTATTCCTCAACATTACTCTCCTTTTGCTTCAAATTTTGGAGTTTTATGAACAAATTTATTTGATAGTTGGAAAAATCTTGGATTTTATTTTTGTCACCATTCGATCCCATGATTTTATTTTTTCTTTTCCCTTTCACTTCCCGTCTTCTTGCAGGTGATCCCACCGTAGGGATGTGTGACCGTTCAACTTTGTGCAAGTATATTTCACCTTATGATCTTCTTTAGTTTTTTCATATTCAAAATATTTGTCCATTTCGCCAATTCAATCCAACAACTCTTTTGCATTTAACTCGCCTTTGAAATTTGGAGGATCAAATCATGGCCTAGAGTTTATTTTTGTGATGCCTTTGATGAATCGTTCTTCTATTAGTTCAAGACCTGGCTGGCTCACCTCCTCTCTACCTTCAACAATCTACTCTTCTTCATCATCACTTATATCCACTATAGGGAATCCTCTTCTCTATTCCATTTCCATTGCCTCATTTCGTGCTATGAGACCCATAACTGCCTCCATTGTGTAGTTTCTTATTAATTCTGCAATCTCAATCTCCATGCCTCTGGGTGGTCTACCTCTACGACCTTATCTTCTATATTCTATTTCACTTCTTAACTTGATCAAACCCCGCTCTGATACCAATTGAACTAGATCAACAAACCGAGTCTTACTAGACTGAGTTTTGTTTCCATAATTTATTTAAATAAACAAGAGTTTCACTCAGATTTAATTACACAAGCACAAATGAAAAATCACCATGAGTTTTATATGTCTTTTTCCAACTCTATAAATTCAATAGTTTAAACAAAATCAACAACATCCGGGTATGTGTAGGATCATGATAGGCCAAAAAGTGGTGATATGTAAGTGATATGATGGCACATGTGGCTGATGACTTTTTTTTACCCAAAATTGATGAAATGAAAAGGGTTTTTAAAGGCTTTCCACCAATATAAATTATGCTTTACTTTGAATTTAATAAATAATAATTATTCATTTTCTATTTGAATTACAACTAAAGTCCTAAGTGATAAGCTAATTGAAAAACATCTATAGCTTTCAAATGGTATCAAATTTTTTTAATCTGAAACATGTGTCAAATTCTATGCTTCATATACTATAGGATTTAAAAAAATTGAATTTCATGAAGTTTTGACCAAGTTAAGGTGGTTAGACATATGAGTTTTTATATTTTAAAAATTTGTAATAAAAAATCATAATTAATTATTTACTTGGAAAAAAATTACAAAAAGTATGCATCACATCGGGACATGAGTCCTCTACTTATATATACAACATTATAAAAAATATTATCATTTTATTGTGGTTAGGGTGGTTAGACAGACACCTACTTCTTATTTTTTCCTTAAAATTTAAGTACTACTACATTGAAATTTCAAATTCTCACCAAATAGATTTTTTTTTTTTTTTAAAATAAACCTAGTAGTTTAGAAACTACATTCAATTTGCTATAGATTTTATTTTTACATATTTTTGAAATAATATAGATAACTTATTCAAATTTTTATGTTAAGTTGCCTAACTTTGATTTTTCTAAATTTTTGACCACTTAAGGGTCTATTTTTTTGATGATGATCCTGCACATACCCATCCATTTTTTTTCCCTTGTTCCTACAATGGTCTAACATTATTTACATTTTCTCTAGCATCTCCTTCATATACCACACCCTTGTCTAGTTTTTTTCACAACCAAAACTTTCAAACACAATAACAGATCAATGCCAATTTCCTTTTCTATCTCCAATTCCTTTCTCACCTCTCAACCATGCACTCTTCCAAATTTAAAATTAGCAAAAATTTTAGTCTAAATTGGGGTTGATTTAATTGTCTTCCTTTTCAATTTTCATGCTTTCTAGATTCTCGTTTGGAACCTAAGTTCCCCCCAACTCCAAAAAATTCCATGTCTCTTGTTCTTCCATGCTAGATAAAAGATCAATTTTTTTTATTTGTCTTTTTCTTCCAAAAATGAAGCACCCCATTCTACTAAACTCCCACGCTGAAGAGAAATGAATCATCTAGTTTGGGCCCAAGAAAAAAAAAAAGGAGGTTTTAATTATAATTAAATCTACCTCTTCAAGTTAATCTCCAACATTGACATCATTTTGGGTTTGATTAAAATAACTCCTAGTTTGAATGCTAGGTGGGCATATAAATGACACCACTACGTATTGAATGTTTACACACCAAAACCAAAAATGTATAAAATTGATGCAGATAACAAGTGTTCCTTAATGCTCTGACATCAATAGTTAGATTCAAGAACATTATTATTTTCGTGCAAGACAAAATATGAGCATGTTTTGGCTTGCACAAAATACACGTTCGATTTGGCTTGCATGAAACATGCATGGATTTTGGCTTGCTTGAAACATGCACACATTTTGGCTTGCACAAAAAACACATTCATTTTGGCTTGCACGAAACACACACGTTTTTGTTTGCACAAAATACACACGTGTTTTGGCTTGCATGAAACATGGACGCGTTTTTGCTTGCACGAAACATGTACGCGTTTTTTCTTGCAGAAAACACACACATGTTTTGGCTTGCATAAAACACGTATGCATTTTGGTTCGTACTTAGGCTTGGATGGTTCATTGGCCTCATTTTCACTTTTTTTTTCCTCCAGTCTCATTTTTCAACTTTCTCGTCATCAATTTTACACATTATAAATCAAATCTTAATAAAATTACCATCGTAATTTTATACGTTTTTTAAGCTTTGTATCCATATAATTTTTTTTAGATTTGAAATTTATTAACTTTTTTATTTTTTTATTTTTTTCACTAATGTTTCCATAGTTATCAAAGACATATGTATTGAATTTTTTTAATAAATTTTGATCTACTTGTTCAAATTTGAAAATAATTAGATAATATTGTTCTACACTTCATTCTTTACACATTAGATTTTTTTTTTGTAGTTTCAATCATTTTGGTTCAAGTTATGTGACATGCATGCTTGGCGATGCGATTTGAAGGATGCATCCACTTTGAAAATCATAAAAAATATACTCAATAAAAATTACAAAAAATATACAACTTCTAGTAGTCACTCATAGCTATATTTCTCCCAATGGGTTTTCAAAAATGCTAAATGCAATTAAAAAAATTGAGGGACACATGCCAAACACTATGTTATATTTATCTAAGAAAACAGGAACACTTTTATATGCACAAAGCATTTGATCCTCTTAACTTTATATATTTTTGAAAAATAGTAGTTTATAGACTAGATTCAAAGTAGAATAATTATTGTTCTTTTGGTATCTTCAAATTTTGAGTGCATGAATCTCAAATTACTCCTCCAAGTTCAAGTTTAGCTGATTTTAGAAAAATAGTGGCCACTTTTGACCCCCTTTTATGCACCATCTTGATGCACTTACACAACGAACAATAAGCATTCAAAGAAAATTTATGGAAAATAAGCCTATTGATAGCAACATAAATAAATATCTACACTCACCAGTTCTTGAACAAAAAAAAATACACCACCGTAGGGTGATCCCACAAAGCTGGTTTACAATTTCTGGGAGATCCTAATTTTTGCTGAAATCACATATTTTTAGAAAATATAATGATTTAAGCCTTGAAAAGTTCCATTTAAACAATTCCAATTGAAGCGGGTTTGATCAAACCACCTTAGATCAAACCCCCTTGGATAGAACCCTGCTAGTTTTAAACCATACCTATAACCGAGTTTCCTTTACACTTATCAAAATGCTAATAAAAAACCACTTTTGATTTACCTTTTGGGGGATCAAATGAATTCATTTAAAATTTAATTTTTGTAAGTATTTAGTCCTTATTATAAGCTTCCTTAAAATTATAATTTTAAATAAATTTAATTTTATTATAATATTTATTTCTTATTTCTTGTGAATGTAGGTTTTTCACCGAAAATTAGGTTCTATGTTTTGCACATGTAGAAAAATAGTAGATTTTCAAAAAAAAAATAAAAAAAAATGAGTACACCAGATATTGAAGTCCTTGATCCAAAATAAAATAAAATTGAATTTCGATACATACAAAAAAAGTTGTGTTATATGGTTCGCCTATGTTTGAATTGTAATTAGTTTAACTTCAAAGCTTGATTAAGGAAAAAATATTCAATAAAACACTATGAAACCAATTAGAAGCACTAGATATCGTAGTTACAAATCTAAATTCAAAAAATTAGAATTTTATCCATCATGGAAAAAAATGTTATGCGTTATACAGTGAGTGTCACTCCGTAAAAATGTTGTTTACTAAAAAATTTAGTTTTTGAAGGAGATGGAAAAAGAAGTGTAATGTAATTCCAAATTTTTTGAAAAAAAAAAATTAGAATCTACAAACAAAATGTCACAAATTACTAGCTTGCATCATGTTCAAATTCCTCAAGGTTTAGATGCTATAGGTGCCTAGAAGCGAAGATTTAGCTAGAAAAAAATATTTCAATGTCTAGTTTGGCCAAAAATTGTAAACCAGTATTGTGGCATCACCCCACATACTAGGGTTTCTTCAAGAGCTTCCAATAATAACTCCAAAATAGAGAGTGGATACTATAAAAATAAGTAAAGAAATACATCAATACTATCACTTTCATGGTAGAAATATGCTAGACATACATGAAAGTGATGGAGCCAAGGAAAACATGGATTCCCAAGCTCCCTATGAGATATCACATAGAGAAGTAGATGCCTATGCTACAAATATCCTCAACAAGCTAAAGGACCTAAAAGTGGAAAGATTTGGGACATATAAAGAAATCATGGAACAAGTTCATAATAAAAACACACAGGAAAAGTTCAAGAAGAATAAAGAACAACTATATAAGCAATATGGAATCCCACCAAAAGGAACAACACAACCCTCCCCTTTTGCACCACTTCCAGAAGCTATCAAACCAATAGTAAGACATTTTGGAAGGTTGAATGACAAAAATAACACACAATCAAAGGGTCTTGCCTCCTCCTCACAAACATTAACCACACCAAAGGTGCAAGAACTATCAAAAACCCTAATATAGATGAGTGTGAAGAAGAAAATTTGTAAGGCAAGAGCCAAACAATTGGTGAAGAAAAAGATCATACAACTTTGCAAAGAAGAGAATGAAGAATAAGAGGTTTAAGAGGTACAAAATCCTCCATAAAGGAAAGAAAAAGAAGTAGCACATGATGGAGATACAACAAGGAAAGGCCTTAGAGCAACCACGACCAATAATCAATGCCATGATCATAAAACACACCATTATATATCATGGTATGTTATTGCAAGGCCTGAGAATATATATGAAGATGTAGATATAGAAAAAATTAGTAAAATATATAAGAAAATGCAATAAAAGGTTAGAAGAGGAGATTAAATATTTTCTAGATACAATAATTGCTTCACTTTGAGAGAAGAGGGAAAAATCCTTAAAAGTGGAGGAGATAAGAGAAAAAAGCACTCAAGGAGTCAAGGTCTGAGCTTACTATAAAATAGAAGGAGAAGCTAGCACAAGCCCAAGCTAAAGAGCTCCACACAAAACAAAGGATGGACTCCTTAATGGAGGGATAACCAACATAATTATATAATGTATAAAAGGAAAATATAGATCTTACTAAAGAGATTCATGATTCCCTCTTGGAAGAGGAAAAGTAAAGAAAAAAGAAACACCCCCTCCATAAAGTAGTCAACCAAGAGAAGGAGATGAAAAAAAACAAGAAGGAAACACTATAGAAGCACCTACATCCCAATCCCCCATACAATCTATCAAATATTTTCTAGGATAACATAAGCAATTACAACCAACATCCATACCACTATTAATTGAATTACCAATTGTGGGTTCTCAAGTGAACCTATCAAGTATTTCTCCACTCTAGAAGCTCCAACAATGGAATATATTCTATGAAACTACTAGGGAAGAAATATTACAAAAACATGTTCAAAGTGTAGGTAAGTTACAAGAAGCAGTAAGCATACTATAAAATCCAATACTAAAAATGCAAAGAGACACATATCTCCTAGTATTGCAATAGCTTAAGTAGTTAGTTGATAGCTTGTAAAATGACCTAAAAATACAAAATGATACAATAAGGTAGGAAAAACAAGAGAAAATGATGAAAAATAAAATAGAAGAGGCCACTACAATATGTGTGGAAGACCACTCAAAATTGGAGAAACAAATAAATATCATAGAAGAGAGCATAGCAAAGGTAAATAGGCTTTATCAATTTGATCTCTAGTGGCCCAACTCACCAAAAATTAATTGAAGGATATCACATGATGAGAGGCCCAAATACTATAAGTTGAATCTTCATATGATCCACTCAAAAATATGGATGAAGCTATCAAGGCACAGACAAAGAATATACACACTCAACTATGAAAAATCCAAGAGCAAAGGGAAAAAATTAAGATGCAAATCAAGTAGCTTAGGGAGACCATCAACATCAAACTAGCACACCTAACTAGAATTATGGGGGAGGTGAAGAATGCACTCCAAAAATACAGATACCTACCACTTAAAAATGTAAAGACAATAAACATAAACATTCAAGGACACATCAAAGTCCTCCAAAAAGTAAAGCAACAATGGGATACTATGCTTGTGCAGTTAAAGGTCATATACAAGCATATACTATGGGGGATCTAAGCAACATTTCTTGAAGAAAAAATATACTTTTAAAGGGGGGGATAATGTTAGAAGAATATAGGGAAAATACCAAAATCTAATGTAAGCAACCACATAGGACTTGTGGAACCTAAGGCTGATAGGGAAGATCAAGTAAAAGATTCCCTATAAGGGTGGTCACACCTCTCTAGGAGACAAAGTATAAATACATGTACATGTAATAGATATAGGAGATATGATGTGAGATTAGGATGTGAATATGGAATAGAATGTAATATATAGCAAAAAGTAAGACCTGCCATTGTATTTATTATATGAATTTATAAATATATGGAGTGATAAGGATTGAATTAGTTTGTATTATGAGTGTTATCTAAGTCACAAATTGAATGTAGTTAGATATATTTTTTCCTTTCATATTTACTCTTTTCTCTCACTATATCCTATAGGGTATAAACAAACTACATGAGGGATAACAAGGTACAAATCTCCATACTGTAATCCCCCATTTCCTCTTGCCAACAATTAGAATTCAATGAAAATAAGGAAAAAAGAAACATTTCTAAGAATGGCTAATGTTTTATATTAAAAAATATATCTTTTATAAAAAAATTTATAGGACCAAAAAATAAAGGCATTCTCTAACATTGTTGTATTTATCAAAATTTTCTTGTTTTTCTTCCTTAAAATGTAGTTGGTTGTTTGCTTTTTTTTCACAAGTTTTTTGAAATTTCCATTAGTTGAAAGTAAATAAAAGGTCGACCAATGGCATGGTTATAGTTTTAAACATGTATTTCTAAAGTTTTATTGTGGTTGATGTTTATCAAAGGAAAGATATGGAAACAAATCAAATCAAAATTATAATATTTTAGTTTCTATTTATTGGCAAAAACCTAATGTATGGAATGAATAAATGAAGTGGGATGTGGAATATTTTTAGGGTTCCAAGTTCTCCTAAGTTTTATTGTAGGGAATTTATGGATGCATGTGACCACTACTTAGGGTTTGTGTGAGGTATGTGCTTTTTTTTTCTACACTGCATGACTCCCAAGACATGAAATATAAGGTTATGCTCATGTCTTCTGCAAAATAGTCAATAGTTTTCCTATAAATAATTTTTATTGGAAGTGCAAAAAATCTTCATTGGATAGAAAATTTCCATTTATATTCATTTAGCATAAATATTTACTTTTTTTATAACAAGTATCTTAAGTTTATACTCAAATTATTTAATTTAATTTAATTTTTTTAATAATTTTCCCCTCTTATTGTCTAGTGTTAGGGAAACACTGGACAATAACCCATACAATAACCTATGTATTCATCAATATTGCATACTATAGGAGGTATATACATGTTACCATATTTTTTACTTACAAGTTCTTTATATTAGCATGTGGAAAAATATAAGGTAGAATCATGTATTACATTCTTTATATTAGTATGTGGCAAATTATAAGGTAGAATCTTACAATAATTATATCGTATTACATTATTTAGGAAAATTTACTATTGTAAATGATACTATTAGGTAATAGTCCAAACCTATGGCATACTTTTGGCCAAAAAAAGTATTTCTAGTGGAATGTTTTTAACCAAAAAGGTTCTAATTGAAAATATTCACTTGAAACCACATGGTGCATACATAGGCAACATATTTTTTAGGTGGGGGGTGACCCTTTGGTGAAATGGTGGGGTTTCTTGCTTGTAGAGCCAACAAGAAAGGTTCAAACCTCGCGGGGTCACTCTCTACCATGTCAACGGTGGATTTTTCTTACCTTGGTGTTAAGGGGAGGCTCCTTGGTGAAGTGGTGGGACTTCTTTCCTATAGTTCCAATAACCAAGGCCCTAACCTTAATATCTTTTATACTAGGTGGTTGATTCTTTAGCCAACCTAGGATCTTCATGGGTGCTATCCAAATGTTGGAGAAGATTGGGGGCCCTCCCTATGAACATACAAGGAATTATCCTTGTCGAAAAAAACATTACTGTGAACGATGAAATCTAACGTTTCCCTTGTTGAAAGTTGCATTTGGTACTACTCTCTTGGGCTCATGGTGATTTGGCCTTTGCATGATGAGTTGGAGGGGTGTAGATGGAAGTTTGAATGGGAGTCAAGAATTTGGTACTAATCCCTTGGGTTCATGGTGATGTGGCATTTACATGATGAGGTGGAGGGGTGTGGGTGGAAGTTTGGATGGGGGTTACAAAAGATTGCAAGAAATAGATGGTCACTTCAAAATATTCATGAGTTGTCTTGTCAAAAGTACGATTTTTAGAACCACATTCATGGAAATGTGTGTAAGGCCAAAATTAACATCAATTGTTTTGCTAATAATGGTCTGATTAATATCATGATGGATCTTAGATTATCTTTGTGGTAATTAAACAATATTTTTTTGGTCAGCCTCATGACCCTAATCTATTTGGGAATGACCACTAGGAAATGAAAAAATATGATTTCCTTAATTAAGAAAGATATTTCATTAAATGGTATGGAAGTGTCGATACTTGAGGTGTGTGTTTTTCCCATTGGAATTATGAAAACCCCTCACTTTATTATTTTGGCTAAAAGTCCATGAGTTGGGAGAGAAAATGGGTGGCAACAAAGTTTGAACTGATCCTGGTTCTTGTGAAGAGTTTCATAGGGACCCCCTTGTTTAGTATGTTTTCATTGAGGGAGGCATTGTGCCTCTAATGGAATTCCTTTAGGTGCATAATGAGAAGCTCTCAACACAGCTCACAAGCTCATGGAATGACAAGAGATTCATATTTGGTGGAATCTCCTTCAAAATTAATGAGGAGGTGATAGCCAAAGCCATGGGCCTAGATCATGCATGGGCTAGAAGCTTAAAAATCATACTAAAGTGTAGGACTTTGAAAGTTTCCATACATTCTTTCAGGGAAATGAGAAACCAAGAAAGTTGCATGCAGAGTTCGAAAGGGAATATTTGTCAAAGCCTTGGAACTAGGTATGTTTAGCCATTATGAAGTACTTTATATTGGAGGGGAGATTCAAAGTGTTTTATTTTACCATATGCCCTTGTTGAACCATCTTAGACACAAAATCCTCATAAGCTTTCCTTTCTTCCTACTTTCATATCTTGAAAGTTCTGTTAGGGAAACCTTAGACTTGGCTGCTAAAAACCCTGACAAATGACCACCTTTTCCCTTGTACCAAGGCCTAATCCTTTGTCTATACCACTTTCATCTAGCCTTTTTCCCCCTGAACCTATTTTAATTGTTAGAATCGAGGAACAAGAAGCCTTTGACCATTACCTTGATAAACCTTCTCTAGTTTCCTTGATTAGACCTAAAAGAAAGAGTCCCCCTATGCCTAGTGAAACCCTCAATGACCCTAAACCTAAACCCTTTGCTAAGAAGAAAAAATGAGGGTGGGTCTAGCTTAGTCTAAAGTAGCTACTGGACTTTGTGAATTGAAGAAAACTCCCAATAAAAAGGATAGTAAACCAACTATCAAGAACAAACCTGAACCAAAAAAGGGAAAAAGGTGCATGTTGTGCCATGTGGTGGATCCAAAAATAGACACTAAGGAGGGGGACATTGCTAACATATATTCCCATGAGGACACTACTGTTGTTGTCAGTGTGGATTTAGGAGAAGAGTAGACTAGCATTAGATGTACTAATTGATTGGCCAAGAGAAAAAAGGAGGCCCTTATTGATGAGATATCCAATGATTCCGAGTAAAGGGGGGCAAGGAGGAGAGAAAACATGTTACCATTGAATAGACCGAAGATTATGTTGAAAGGTCGAGCCATTTTTTAGAGATAAATAAAATGATATGTGAAGATTCTACTTTGGAATCCTTTGAACACCTAGCTGGGAATGAGGGAGAAAAAAATGTGAGAATTGAGAAGATAGAGGATCTCGACAATCAACTTCATGGTTCAGATCATACATAGGTTCGTTATTACTCTATCCAATGTGTTGTGTGAGGAGGTTGAAAAAAATAATGTGGAAGGACCTAGCAACAAATGGGTGGGTGATGAGGTTTTGGATCTCCTCTTTGAGGAGTGGGAGGGCTTAGCAAAGTAATGGGTTGGGTGTGTGTTGCTGGTGGGTGGGTTTTCCTTTTGTTGTTGGTCTACTATTGTTGTAAGCTTTTGGTGTCTATCTAATGCTTCTGCTACTAGACTATCTGATGTTATTTTTTATTTTTTAATCCTTTTTGACCCTCTAGGCTCCTAGTACAAAGGGTACTCCACCCTATAAATGCATCTTATCTTATCAAAAACATATTTTTTAGGTGAGAAGGTTGCACTCAATTTTTTTTCATTCAAATAGGTTTCAACAAAAACTTGAAAGAATAAAATAAAGTAAGTTTTTTTTCATTTTCCCAAAATAAAATAAAATAAAATGATTTTATCCTTATTTACAAGTTAGCCAACAAACCAATCCTGTCGCCTAGGTATGCCTTATTGACATGATTTTCATCATTACACTTCTAAATAAGCATACCCTATTTAAAGAGATTATTTAGAATTAGACTTCTAAATATAGGTACCCTATTTCTTCATGAGATCATTCAAAAATAGGCTCATAAAACAGATCTAGATGAATTCCAAAACCATGTATGTCAAGTGATAACAATTAAGAAGAATAAATTTTAAAAGATAACAATGAAACTTGTAAATGATAACACTCTAGCCAAAGACTTGTGAATGGTCTTGTGAAGGTACCCACTAGACCATCAATTTTAAACCTTACAATTCTAAATGGTGTAATAGATGAACTCATAGAAAAATTGATAATTCCTAAAGTAATTGATGTTTAGATTTCATATTCAATCTAATTATAAATATCATATGATAAAGTTTAAATCATTGAGACATATAGTTTCCTTAAATTATTACAAAGGATGAATATTTATTGTCACCAAAAGTTGATAATGATTAGAATTGTGAATACATGGTACTATATTTCCTAGTCATCCCAAGATCCACAATAATGTGACAAAAGAAAAAAGACATCAAATACTATAATTCATTAAAACCATATTTTTTTTAAAAATCTCATCACTAATGGTCAAATGCAACTATCATTCACTCAATGATTTGTGAATTTCAAAGAATAACCCACTCAACCCTTTCAGCAAGATATAGAACACAAATTATTCAATCAAATACTTTTTTGGTTAATAAATTATACCTATTTATTACCCTATAGTAGCTCACAAGGGATTCAATCAATAATACTATGTTATAGCACCTTCACATATAGAGTTCTAAATAATACCCCTAATTTAATTTATGTTTTAGTTTTCTTTGTTATGAAAGTTTTTCTTATATTTCGTAAGAATCATTAGTGAGTCCCATATACAAACCATATTTTAAGTGAATCATAAAATCCTAAATAGAAATGATTTTTAATCCCATTTTATGCATTTTATATCTTTAAAAAAATAATTTATATATTCTTTCAATCAATCTCATTATTTACAAGGGTTGAAAATCTATGTAATCCTAATGTCCTATTCATTTACAAAAATTTTACTAGCTACTAAGGATCACATTATTAACTTTGTACATACTTTTTTTGGGAGAAACCATACTCCTTGATATTATCTCCAAACAATGTGCTTACACAAATTATCATTTAATACATGCTTTTATTGTTTCTCACATGATGCATTTACTAAAATTATTACGCTAGATGATTTCCACTCACATATTCTTAGTTCACCTTCACATTTCATGATTTTTTAATTTTGTAAAGTTTGTTAAATTTTATAAGACATACATATAATTTATGAGTTTTAAATATTTTTTAAATTTAATTTAATTTAGTTTCAAAATTAAACAAATTTATTTTAATTCTATAGATTTACATACATATACATATATTCAAATTGTTGACTAGAATTCTTATAATTTTAATTAGTTTAGTCATGGTTGAAGAATTGAATTTAATTCTATGATCATATATTAAATAATGTATTTCAAGATTTAGACCAAAATATTTATGATACACCAAACCTATCAACTAGAGATAGGGCATTGACCATTACAGATGATATCACAAGCATGCTTAATATAGTTTGATCATAACCATTATGATTTTTTTAATATTGAGCATTTATCTCATCACTCTCTAGGAGTTTTATTGGAGATATGAAATGTTCATGAATGAGTAGGGATTTTTTTATTAGAAATGGTTCACAACATGTTCCTATTTTATACATAATGGGATAGATTACAAGTCTATATCTTATCACTATATGCATAGATATTGTTGTGGATTCGCTTATTTATCCTAGATTACTAGAAAATGATCATAGATGGCCTCATAATGATGAGTTTCCATTGTATTTATTTAAATAGTTACATGAAAAATTATATTTGCACATGTATCAATTGATTATGCATCCATCCCTATACATGCTAGATGGGGGAGGGTGTTTTCTAACAAAACTTAGAATAGGAAATAAGATTTATAACCACTAATGAATAGATAATCAGTTGTTTCAATTTTTTAAGTATTTCAAAAATGCTTCGACTTAGGACTAGTCAAAGAGAATGCACTCACCTCATTGAGATGTGGTATTTTTTTATAGTATTGTCATTATTGTTGATGACATTTATCACCTAAAATATGCTTTTGTGAGTAGATATATGCTGCATGCCCATGTATTTTCATTCCCTCTACTAAGCCCACATCAACTAGTTATGATCCTTTCATGTGTGTTGAGATAATGTCACCATGCACTATGTTGCATGGATGCTTGGTGAGGATGTTTTGTTTATGTTGAGCACATGTATTGCCTACGATCTATTGTATGTATATATATTTATCACCATGGAGTATATGATCCAACTTGATGTTGTGTTGTCATACATTAGGAACTATGTTGATAGAAAGATGATCGATGGTCAAGTTGCATAGTACTCAGGACAAACCAAGCTATATTGGGTGATTCTAAAATGCCACCACAAAAAGTTCTTAATTATTTTGATGTTACATCTTATTTTCACCAAGATCATTTGATAGACTTCCTTTTAATGAGGCTATGTTAGTTCTAGATTTGGGACTAACTAGTACCACAATGACCCTTCACTTTTCTAACGTCAATGGGATTGGGAGGGCCATCAATGTTCAAATAAATCTAACTTCATAGTTCACTAATTTTAGTCATGGGTGAGTTTGAAATTTATATGTTTCATTTAAATTTTGTTTCAATTTTAATTTTAGGTTTTAGTTTTATAGTTTTATCTAAAGGGCTAAGTCAAAACAATATTCATAGAATTTATATTGAATTCATGGAGGTTTTTCCTATTAGCTCATCAATATGTTGATCTTATTCATAAATAGAGTTAAACCAATGTTTCAAAATACCAACTATGAAGGCTTAGGACCACACCCATGTCTCACTATCATATCTCCAAGAATATATGAGGTGAATAACTTCTTGGGCTAACCATTTACTAGTGAGTTGTAGGTTATATGGGACTAATGAATTCATATCTATATTTGAATACTATTTTTATTGGGAAAAGGATGAAGACCCTCTTCCTAATTATTTTGGATTGGATTAAAGATGACCTTAAGAACCACTTGCTACAAACCTATTGGAGAGAGAAAAAATGGTAGATCAGATCTTTAATCCAATGTTTATCTACATGTGAGAGATGATTTGAATGCTTTTTAATTTACTAATTTGTAGGATGCAATGGTCTAATTATGAAATATATGAAAATGAAATGATCTATTATTATGTCTAATAAACTAATTATAGAAAGACAAAATTTATATTCAAAAATGTAGAGGGAAAAAAAATATGAACTTGGGATTGAAATTTGACGTAGATCTATCTAGTCTATGGTGAAGTAAACCCTAGACTATCCTTCATTTTTTGTAAACTAAAATCATATGCATGAGTTCCCCAGTCTGTAGCTTTTGTCTTTGAGGATTTGTTGTTGAAAAATCATCTATTGATAAGAACACGTAGATTTCGTGACTTGAAAACTTGTAGGGTTTGAGTGAATGAATGAAAAATTATCCTTTAATCTTCCTTCAACTCACTTCAGATCTATAACTTGCACACATGAGAAGAGGGGAAGGGTTGTTCCATATAGGGGTTTTCCTAAGTCAAACAATGTGTTGGTATTCCTACCTCCAAAATGGAAAATTATGATAAAAAGAGAGCTTATCATTGATTGGATAGAGCCTAATGACAAAAAAGGAATGAATTGACAAATTTTTGAAACTCACCACTCATATCTAATCTTCTTGATAGATTGAAGTCACACTCATCACCTTCAAGGATCAATTGTTGCTTGACTTGAATTAACTTGAAAACATACAAGTGTTAGTGCTCATAAGGAAAATGCATACAAAACATCTGAAAAACTTACATAACACATGACATGATGCTTGAATGATGAAATGCTACAATAAATCTTGATATATAGCTTTGCTCTTGAATACTCTTGAATTCCTTTAAGATCTCCAATTTTATCATTGAAAGTGTTAGGATTCATTAGGTGTTATTTGAATTTATAAAGATGAAAATGACTAGGTATCTATATGTAATTCTTCTAATTTCACAAAAAAAAAAATCGATAGACAAAAATTAAAATTTTGGAAATTAAAAATAATAATTATCTATATCGACATATTTGAATTTGGAGCCAAATTAGTTGGTTTATGGTATAGTACAACCTAGATCTAATCCACCTTTTTTAGTGATTAAAAGTGTCAAGGGAAAAATATTAAGTGCATAGTTTGATTTCCCATGTTTGATTTTTCAAGAATATTTATAAAACTTGGAAATTAATGCATAAATAGGTCCAAGAACATTGGTGGAGCTAAACCTAGTGGGCAATTGTCAAGGGTGACAATTTTTGATGCTACATTTATCCTCCACTTTAGTGAGAGTGTGAGATATTGTGTTCAGACTTGCACTAAAGTATGAATATGTCAAGAGAGGTTCCATTATCCAAATATTGAGGAGATAGGATGGTATTGAATCTAGGGGAAGCACAAGCCCCCAAGATTCAAGATCATATGACAAGACAACATAAGGAAAAAATAATGCACGTGTGTGAGATGAAATACAACACATGAAAAACATGAAGCAAACATAATGAAAACACAACACAAAATTCTTAGACAAATAAAAAAATAATGCACACATGTGTAGGATGGTACGAAAATCACGAACTAGCAATATCCATGTAAGATTTGCTAAATAGCATACCCAGGATACAAACAACTGAAGGAAAACAAATACATAAATAATTTAAATGAGAAAGAATAAACTATATTAATCTCAAGAGAAGGAAAAGCTTCTATGAGCTTGAGAATTGGAATGAATGGTGTGTGATTACAAACAAAATTCTTTGGTTATATAGGAAAAAGGGATAGATGATGTAATAAGTTTATGACAAGTGTTGCCATCCTATGAGGTGTGACAACTCAGGTCATTAAAGCTCAACAACTTTATCCCTATGTAAAGTTAAGCTAGTGTGAAGAGGACTTAAGTGGAGAACTAGCTAGAAAATGAACTAGTTAGATAAAGTACCTGTTTCACACTAACACCCCCCTTAAGTGCAACTTAGGGATAAGTATACAATGAAAAGATGCAAATATGGGTCCCAAATACTAGGCTAGATGATGTATCCATGTATATATAAATATCTCATAGCTAGAGAAAAAGAAGAAAACCTAATGGGACAAAAATCCTCTCCAAAAGAGAGAAAACAATGAAAAAGCTCTTGAGAAAATGTGAAGGAAAAAATCCCATGTCAGGAAAATGTCCCCCCATAAGAGAGAATAAATAGAGAAGATCAAGTGACCCCTCTAAATAGACAATATCCCGTGTTGATGTTGGATGCTTGACATAGAACTCTGAAGATTGTCCAAGATCATCAAACAACATTCCTCCCCTTAGGAAGAAGATACATGTAGGATATATTCCCTTTCTTGAAAGGAATGTCTCTGGAATTCACTCAAGTGTCACAATGTCAGGAGTCCCAATCTTAATTGAAGAAGGGGACAATATTGAAAACATGAAGATTGATGTAGAGCATTGACCAAAGATGATGGTAATTCCTCCAAATGCTACTCCAAAAGATTCCAAATGATGGAAAGTAGTGATATAAAGAATCAAGTACCACTACAAAAGATGTCAACAAGAATGGAGATTGAGTTGAAACTGTGAACTCATGAGTACTTGCAGAAATTTTCACTGTGTAAGCATATAAATGTGAAGATGGAGCAAGAGGATCTAAATGTACACCCATTTACAAAAATAGGAAAGGAGAAATCTTATGGGAACACAAATCCTAACTAGTAATGTCCAAACTCTAAAAAATAGATGAAGAAGTTGTAATTATTGATGAAGAGTTGTTGATGAATCCCACACTACACAAAAATAAGATCAGAATCAAAGAAGCAACTGCATGAGTATCAATTGGATACTCTTGAATGCTTGAAATTATAGATTTGGTACATAGTCTATATGAGTATCACTAATTTTTGACACTACTCAACTAAATATTAGTTGAAAATACAGGTACCAAGTCTTTGGATGTAGAACCCGACCCTCTAAATACAAGGAGATTGCTTCCATAACATGATTCTCTATATTGTATCTAGTCCATCACATTGAAATGCATGGGCAACTAGTGGTTGCATTTGTTACGTATATAGGATTTGACACTTGATACATAGATCAATCCTAAGAAGCTTGGAATATGAAATATATGGCAAATTACACTGAAGTGACAAGATTTTGGCACTTTATTTTAGTGCATTTACAACATTTTTTACATACAAGGGTTATTTGGACAACATCAATAATACAAATCTAGAAACTCTAATGAAGAAGCCAAGTGAAAATCAACTCTAAAGTTGATAACCAGATGTGACTGACAAATATTCCCTCCAATTGGGATGTCACCATAATGTCTAGAACAAATGGCCCATGTTGGCCACTGGATGGAAGAACACCACGAATGGTACAATACAAAGCTCGATGATCAATTAGAAAAAAGGTTCTCCAATTTTGCTTATTAAAGAAAAAATTATTTAAAAAACATTATTAAAAAACTTTATTATAAATATAAATAAAGAAAATTCAAATTTTTTTAATTTTATTTTTAAAAACTTTTATTAAAAATTAATAAAGATTTTTTTATTTAAAACACAATCTTATTAAAAATTAACAAATTTTATTAAAAATATTTATAAAATTTATAAAAAAATTTCTAAACGTTTTATTTAATTAAAAATTCTTTGTTTAAAAAACTTTATGAAAAGTTGTTTCTAAAAATTATCTAAAAGACATTTATTAGTGGCCGAGGGGGGGGGGGAGGAGAGGTGAAGGGGAAAGTGGTGTGTGGGCTACGCCCCCTCCCACACCCAATATGGGGATTTATTAAAGTTTTTTGAAATGAAAGTTTTTTAAAAAGTTAAATATAAAAGCTTAATAAATGAAAGCTTTATGAAAGCTTTTTAAAAAGTTAAATATAAAAGCTTAATAAATGAGATGGGTGGCCATTAAAGGGCATGGGGCTTCATGGGTTTGCACTCAAGTATGGGGGTGTGGGGCCTTATGGGGTACCCATGTACCCATCCACTAATTTTTTTTTTCTTAACTTGCATTTTAATAATGAAAAGAAAAAAATGAAGCTTAAACTATGATGTTCATGAAGTCTTCAATAAAAGAAAAAGTTTTTTTTTTGCAAACTCAATTAAAATTGACAAATTAATAGTCAATTTTAGCTTTTTCAGATCTTTTGAATGCGATAGCGAGGTCATATTTGACCTAGAATGCTCCAAAATAACAATTCCTTGCTGGATTTGACAACAAACCTCCTGCTTCAAATTTCTTCAAATCTTGCCTTTGGTGTTCGATTCAGATGAACTAAAGGACAAATCTGACTTTCTTAGCTACTTTGGACTCAATGTCGAGCTTAAGATTTCTCTAGGAAGCTTTAAAAAACTTGCAACTGGCAATTCAATTTATGAACCCCTAGGAAAATGATATTTTCTCCACACTTTTTTGGTTCTCTAGACCATTTAAGGATGCAAGAGAAGACCATACTTAGTTCTTTAATCAAAATTAGCTCTGCACTCCCAAATTTCCTAAAATATTGCTAACCCACAACTTATTCTTTCTCTAATACCATGTAAGATTTTCTAAATAGTATACTCAAGATACAAATGATTGAAGGAAAACAAATAAAAAAATAAAATATGAGAAAGAATAAACTGTATTCCTCTTAAGAGAATGCAAAACTTCTATGAATTGGAAAATTGGAATGAATGGTGTGTGATTACAAAGCGAATGCCTTTCGTTATATAGGCCAAGGGGAGAGATCAGACACAATAAGATTATAACAAGTGTTGCTATCCTATGAGGTGTGACAACACAGGTCATTAAAGCTCAACAACCTTATGATGCAGGAGCATCTAGTGGTGTAAGGGCAATCTTGCATCACCCAAAAATAGTTAAATTTTAAGTTTCTCAATTTTTAGATGCTTTTACATTTTTGGATACCCTTTTCGTCATAATGAAATTCTCAATTTATGGTTTTTATTTTCTATTCCTGGGTTGAAAGATATTGAGGTTTTAGTTTCCCAGATTTGCACCTGAAAATCTTCCGAGTTAGATTTGAGGCACTTAGAGTTCTTGGATCAACCCCGAAACTTGCCAAAATTGGCATAGTAAATTTTGAGCATGTTATTGACTTTGAGACCTTTCCAATGGTTTAAATGGTTCGTGAATCGGAGTCCTGAATCAAAAGTTATGGCCCCGGGAAGTTGGCGCACTTTCTAGAAGATACAATTGCAAATGTTCTTTTGAAACTTGAACTTCACTTGAACTTCACTTGAGTTGTAATTTTTTGGTGCCAAACTGCCTAAACTCAAATTTGAATGTTATTTTGGCTCCAAACTAAAGAGGACCTCTATTTATGGGCGAGTTTCTAATTCTTGGGTAACTTTTTGGGGACAAGCTCGCATATTGCAAAAAGGTGATTCTATAGCTTTCTGAAACTTGCATGTGTTGTAGAACTTGGGGATTTGAGATCCTCTGCATGTAAGAAGCTCCATTTCTGAATAATAAAATTATTCTCTTGTTTGTGGGTTATTTTTTAAGTCTAAAGTTGCGCCCTCATCAAGTGGTATCAGAGCCAGTTTTCTTGAGCATGTGGACAGATCACCGATCATGAGGCAGTTCGCACCAACACCGTGGTTGTGGGTCGAGGTCAAGAAAGATGCCTCCAAGAGTGATGCCTGGTAGGCATGGTGGTGCCAGAGGTGGTTGAGGCGGCAGAAATGCTGGTGGAAGAGATGCACTAGTAGCCCTCTAGAGACAGATTGACGCGTTAGAAGAGTAGTTGAGAAGAGGGTTAAACCCAAGGGAGGAAAGTGAAGATGAAGGAGAGGAAGAAGGTTCAAATGTAGAAGAGGAAGAAGAAGCAATTGATCAAGAACAAATGTGGCTAATAAGGGCCATTTCGAAGATCGGGAAAAGACCCAGAGCAGAAGTCCCCAGTTATTCCAGAAGTTAGAACCCAAAAGAGTTGATCGACTAGATCAATGAGCTAGAAGAATTTTTTGAGTATGAAGAAATAGAGGACCCAGATCAGGTTAAGTTTGCAAAAATGAAGCTGAAGGGCCATGCCAGTATTTGGTGGAAAGAGGTCCAGTTGGAAAGAAATTGAAGAAGAAAAGGAAAGATCACCAGATGGGATCTCATGGTAGAGAAACTAAAAAAGCAGTTCATAGTAGTGGACTACGAGTTAGATCTGTTGAAGAAATTGCAAGGGTTGAAGCAAGGAAGCAGATCTGTGAAAGAATATACTAAAGATTTTCTCAAGATAATCATCAGAATGAGTCAGAGGCTAATATAGAGAAGGTAGCCCAATATCTTAATGGGTTACAACCGAGCATTCAGGAGGAGTTAAGCCTAGTCAGAATGACCACCATTGAGGATGTGTATCAGTTTGCTCTGAAGGTGGAAGAGAAGCTGAACAAAAGATTTGATGGCAAGCAAAAAGGATGAGGAGGTCAAAGTGGAAGGGGTAGTGGAAGACCTTCAGGAAGCTGAAATGATGATGAAAAGAAAAGTGAAGATGTGGGTACTAGCCAAAGCCAAAGGAATGAAAACTTCTACCACCCTCCTAATCAAAACAGTGGTGATCAAAGAGGTAGAGGACGAGGGAGATATGGAAAAGGATTTGGAAGAGGTGGTTTCAAAGGAACGTGTTTCTAGTGTGGTGAAGAAGGGCATCAGCCTATGAATGTCCACAACACCAAGAAAGGGCAGACAAAAGGCCAGAAGGTTGTGGAAGGGTTGCACATGCAGATGAGGAGGCTCAATCTGAACATTCAAATGATGTTGAAAGGGGAGAAGCCCTAGTGATTAGGAGAGCCCTGGTGACTGAGGAAAAGGAACCAGAACAGAGGAAAAATCTATTTCACACAAGGTGTAAGTGTGAAGGAAAATGTTGTGATGTCATTATTGACAATGGGAGCACTGATAATCTGGTGTCAGAAGAGATGGTCACAAAGTTGAAGCTGAAGAGAGAAAGACACCCGCATTCATATCGGATTGCCTGGTTGCAGAAAGACCACAAAGTTTTGGTCAATGAGCAGTGCCTAGTAAAGTTCAAGATTGAGAGCTACCATGATGAGGTACTCTATGATATCATCCCCATGGATGCATGTCACATGTTGGGGAGGCCGTGGCAGTTCGATAGGCAAGCTATATATGATGGCTATGCAAACACTTATTCCTTGATAAAGGATGGGGTTCGTCACAAGTTGAAACCCCTGAAGGAAACCAAAGAAAAGGTATGCAGTAGTGCTAGAATTTGTTATGTAGATTGAAGAAAATTTCTAGAAGGTATGAAGCATGAGTGTGTGTGTTATGCATTGATTCCTAGAGTGAGTAAGGAGGATAGTAAGAAGGTTCTAGAAGAAGTTTCTAGAATATTGGATGAGTTTCAGGATATTGTTTCTGATAATGTACCTGATGGTTTACCACCAATAAGGAAGATCAGTCATCAGATTGACTTGATTCCTGAAGTAGTTTTCCAAATAAGGTAGCTCATAGAATGACTCTAGCAGAAAATGATGAGTTGAACAGACAAGTTCAAGAGTTGTTGAGAAAGGGTTTGATATGGGAGAGTTTGAGTCCATGTGCAGTACCTGCAGTACTAGCACCAAAGAAGGATGGGGAGTGGAGGATGTGTACAGATTCTCGGAGCCATACAAGATAACAATCAAGTAAAGATCTCCCCTACCAAGGATGGATGACTATAATGGACTATTTGAGTGGAGCTCAAGATTAAAAAGATTGATCTGGAAGAGTGGATATCACCGATTCAATTCTAGAGGGAGATGAATGGAAGACGCCTTCAAGACCAAAGAGGGCCTGTACGAGTGGTTAGTCATGCCTTTTGGGCTAACCAATGCACTGAGCACATTCATGCGGCTCATGAACGAGGTACTAAAAGAATTTTTGGGAAGTTTTGTGATATTTTGATTTTCAATAAGACGTTGGATGAGCATCTGATGCATATTCGAAGAGACTTTGAGAAGTTAAGAGAAGAGAAACTGTTGATTAATCTGAAGAAGTGCAATTTTGTGAAGAGGGAGTTAGTGTACTTGGGGTTTGTTGTCTTAGTAGAAGGTCTCAAGGTGGACCCAGAGAAGGTGAAGGCTATTTTGGAATGGCCTACCCCAAGAACTGCTACCGAGGTAAGATCTTTCCATGGCTTGACTAGGTTTTATAGAAAGTTCATTAGAAACTTCAGTAGTTTTTGTGGACCCCTGATTGAAACAATGAGAGGGGATAGAAAAGAAATCAAGTGGAGCAGTGGAGCAGCAAAAAGTTTTGAACTGTTGAAGTAGAAGGTGAAAAATCAACCTGTTCTAGCCCTCCCAGATTTCAACAAGGTGTTTCAGGTGGATTGTGATGCCAGTGGTTGTGCCATTGGAGCAGTGTTGAGCCAGGAAGGTAAGCCTATTTCCTATTTTAGTGAAAAGTTAAATGATGCCAAGAGAAAGTATTCTGTATATTATCAGGAATTTATGCAATATTTCAAGTATTAAAGAAATGGAGACATTATTTGTTGCTGAAAGAATTTGTTCTATATACTAATCATCAGGCCTTGAAGTACCTAAATAGTTAGGGAAAATTAAATCAGAGGCATATGAAATGGGTAGAGTTTTTGTAGAGTTATACCTTTTTTTGAAACATAGGAGTGGGAAGTCAAATAGGGTTGCAGATGTCTTAAGTAGGAGGCATACATTGATGACAAAGATGCAGATTGAAGTGGTTGGGTTCAATGAACTTAAGACATTGTACGCAGAAGATCCTGATTTTGCAGAGGCTTGGAAAGCTTGCAAGGAACCTATTACAGTGGACAGAGACAAGGTGGCTGGATTTCATAATCCAGGATGGCATGTTATTTAAGGGAAGTCAATTATGTATCCCGAGGAGTTCTATGAGGGAGAACCTGATAAAGGAGAAGCATAGTGGAGGAATGGCAGGACATTTTGGTCAGGATAAGACCATTGCCATTATCAGTGAGCATTATTATTGGCCTTAGTTGTCACAGGATGTGAAGAAGTTTGTACAAAGTTGTAGGGTATGTCAGATGGCTAAAGGAGTGAGTTAGAATACAGGCTTATATCAGCCCCTTACTTGTACGAGAGGCCATGGGAGGATATCATGGATTTTGTTCTAGTTTTCCAAGGACACAATGAGGGAATGATTCAGTATTTGTGGTGGTTGACAGGTTTTCAAAGATGGCACATTTCATTCCATGTCGAAGACCCATGATGTAGTCCATATTGCTGACTTGTTCTTCAAAGAGGTGGTGAGGCTACATGGTCTGCCAAAGAGTATTGTTTCAGATCGTGACACCAAATTTGTGGGGTACTTTTGGAGGACCTTGTGGAAGAAGCTAAGACAGAGTTGAAGTTCAGTTCTGCACACCATCCACAAATAGATGGGTAGACAGAGGTTGTTACAGGAGTTTGGGTCACCTATTGAGATGTTTGGTAGGAGATAAACCCAAGGGATGGGACTTGATCTTACCCCAGGTAGAATTTTCTTACAACAATTCTATCAACAAAAGCATTGGTAGATCACCATTCTAGATTGTGTATCGAGGTAGCCCCAAAACAACTCCAGAATTGAAGAAGATGGACCAAGAAAAGAAAATAAGTGCTAAGCCAAGATTTTGAAGAACACATCAAGGATATACATGAGAAGGTAAGAGAACGTATTAACAAGATGAATATGTAGTATAAGGCTAAGGCAGATCAAAAGAGGAGGTATAATGAGTTTCAAATTGGTGATGAAGTGATGGTCCACTTGAGGAAAGAAAGGTTTCCAGTGGGAACATATAATAAATTGAAGATGAAGAAGTTTGTCCCCTGTAAAATTTTGAAGAGGCATGATTTAGGGAATGCATATGACATAGAGTTGTCGGATGGATTCAACATTTCCCCTATATTCAACATTTCAGATTTGACAAAGTATCATGAAGGTGGCGCAGAGGAAGTACCAATGATGGAACAGTGTGGGATTCCATCGCCTACTTCAGAAAAGGAGGAGATTGAAGAAATCCTGGATAGTCGTGTGGGAAGGAGTACCAAGAACAGGCAGTATGAAGAATATCTGGTGAAATGGAAAGGAAGGCCTGTTGAAGATTCATCCTAGTTACCTAAGGCAGAGGTTGGCCATTTGGGTTTTCTTCCACCATCTGAGACATGATGGGGACACTTCTCAAATTACCCTAGGTGTCTGATGCAGGAGCATCCAATGGTGTAAGGGCAATCTTGCATCACCAAAAAATAGTTAAATTTCAAGTTTCTCAGTTTTTAGATGTTTTTACATTTTTGGATACCCTTTTCGTCATAATGAAATTCCCAATTTACGGTTTTTATTTTATATTCCTATGTTGAAAGATATTGCAGTTTTAGTTTCCCAGAGTTGCACCTGAAAATCTTTCGAGTTAGATCTGAGGCACTTAGAGTTCCCGGATCGGCCTAAAAAATTTCCAAAATTGGCATAGTCAATTTCAAGTGCGTTATGACTTCGAGACCTTTCCAACGGTTCAAACGGTTCGTGAATTGGAGTCCCGGATCAAAAGTTATGGCCCTGAAAAGTTGGCTCACTTTCTAGAAGATACAATTGCAAATGTTCTTTTGAAATTTGAACTTCAATTTGTAATTTTTCAGCGCCAAACTGCCTAAACTCAAATTTGAATGTTGGTTTGGCTCTAAACTAAAGAGGAGCTCTATTTATGGGCGGGTTTCTAATTTTTGGGTAACTTTTTGGGGACAAGCTCGCATATTGTGAAAAGGTGATTCTGTAGCTTTCTGAAACTTGCATGTGTTGTAGAACTTGGGGATTTGAGATCCTCTGCATTTAAGAAGCTCCATTTCTGAATAATAAAATTATTCTCTTGTTTGTGGGTTATTTTCTAAGTCTTGGGCTGCGCCCTCATCACCTTATCCCTATGTAAAGTTAAACTAGTGTGAAGAGGACTTAAGTGGAGAACTTGCTAGGAAATGAACTAGTTAGATAAAATACCCTTCACACTAACAAAAACACTAGTCAAGGAGACTCACAAAGTTTGGAGCTAAGGAAAAATCAATCATAAAATCAAAACAAAACCATTTACTTTTTGTATTTTTATTTTTTATGTCCACTACCACACTACAATGAACCACTGAAAATATAGAGGGTTGCAAAGATGATTTAGCTCATCATGTTACTCTCTACCATATTAGTGTGATGAATCTATTATCAAAGGCATCATTGTGAAGAAGTGTTATATGGTGAATGATGCTATAGGGAAATCCACCTTGGTTTTGTAGAGCCTAAAGTGTAAAGGAGAAAACTATAAAACCTATCTTATGTTCATTGGCCTCTGAGCTAGGATTTTTGAGCATAAGGGTTGGCTAACCTTTATGAAAACCTAGACAATCAGTTGGAAGCACCAACATTGAGATGAAAACATTTAGAAGAAACCTTTGAAAGGATAAAAAGAGAAAGGGAAAGGTGGGACTTTCTATGACCTTAATGATTCCAAAGAGAAACCACCAACATTGTTGGATATAATAATAAATGACTCATGATAATATTTTCTTTCTTAATCACCAAATGGTGAGAATATTGTGAGAGTAATTGAAAGAGAGAGGTAAGGAACATGCAAGTTTAAGGTTCACATACAAACAATCATCTAGAACCACTAAATACAAAACTAAAGATTTTTGGAGAAGAAGCTAAAGAGTGAGCCAAAACCATGAATGAAGGATTAATAGTGGTACCAAGGCATCTAAGTTCAAATGAACCAACTTAAGATTGCAAATTTAGATTATAAATCCAATGAGGTCAATCATGTAAGTTCATTGTGAGTAAAAAAATATTTAGTTACTTGAGCAATTCATAATACTATCCTTGACCATATGAAATGAGCCTTGAAGGAATTTCTTATCCATTTACAATAAACAGTTTGTTTGTTGTAGGTTACTTTATTTTGACATGTCCAAATGCATAATAATTTTTTTTTCTCAAACCTCCAAATATAAAATTGTAATTAAGAACTCCACTCTAAAAATAATTAATTTTGTATTTTAAAGATTAATTATGACCATTATTTCACACATTTTATAAAATTTTATATCCTACCATTTAATTTACTTATATTGTTTAAACTTTTAAAAATATTACATCTATTACTTCTAAACATAAATGTCCTAAATTTTCTTCTAAACATAAATTTCCTAAAATTACTTCTAAACATAAATTTCCTAAATTTGAAGAATGGTTGATAAGAAGCTTTCTATCCTGATATGATATTCATTGATGCTAGCTTTTTATTGATCACAAGAAATCATAACATAAATAAAAATGTTTATATGTTATCTAATATGCCATTCCAGTCACAAATTGCAACATATGAATAGAAACCATTTACTATAAAACAACTTTATTTATAAGATCAGATAGACCCATGCAAACCGCATATACTCCTGATCTCCACACTTAAAAAGTTACAGACTAAGAATATCCATAACCATAACCTTAAGACAACATACTTATAGACAAATATATGTCTCTATACTTCATATATCATTATGATCCCCCTAGTAGGAAGGAGAGATCTTCCAGAGCTGATTTTCCTGCTTGTTCCACTTCCACAGTACAACTCTAGTGCCCTCTGTGACGCCTCCATGCTTCCTATCACCCTGGAATGCATCCAGGTTGAGACCAATGTCATTTGCCATCCTTATGGTCTTGTACCCATATCCCATGTCCTCACTTTCACTCCACAGCACGCTCTCGTCATAGGAACCAGCCTCATACTTGGTCAACAACACCTGCCAGTAAATAACTCAAGACTTTATTATCAAAAGCTATATACATAGTCACTAGGCCAAATCCAAAAACACCTTTGAAGATAAAGAATCTCTACAGTGAACACTAGAAAAGAATCACTCAAGAACAAAATGTATATATACCTCCTGACATGCAGCAGGGGCATGACGAAGGGCCTGCCCAGTGGCCTTGTTCACAAGGCCAAAGGCTGGATGACCCACTGTGTCCCTCACACGGTTGCTCCATGACTCATCTTTCACCCATTGCTGCATACATATACACAGTACATACAGATTAAAATTGATCCAAGAAAACAACTATCACTAAAACAAGCACAGACAAAATAAAACATTTAAATACATGTCAACTTATAGACATAAATTCCAATACAACACATATATAGTATAGGAAATTGCATATCTACCTGAGTTGGGTCACTGGGATTATAGTAAACAAGCGTTGCCCTGCCATCTCTGATACCCAGAGCATAATCAGGATTGGCCTTAGAGCAGACCCTCACAATCTGCCCCTGTGGAAGGCTGTGGTGCCTCTGTTGCTCACTGTGATTGTACTCAGATTGAAAATTGCTGTCGCCCTGATTAAAGCCAAAGTTTTGCTCCGTATTTCTGCATGGAGGAGGGAACTGCTGCTGGCCATACCCACCATCACAGTCATTTGGGTACCTTGGGCTCTCATACTGCTGGTAGTATGCCATACTTGCTTATAGCTTGGAAAATAAGATGCAGAAAGCAATGAACAAGACAAATGAGTGAGTATGTTGTGTTTGTAGTTTGAGGTTT
The DNA here is from genome assembly GCA_007258455.2 of Sequoia sempervirens. Lineage (NCBI taxonomy): Eukaryota > Viridiplantae > Streptophyta > Pinopsida > Cupressales > Cupressaceae > Sequoia > Sequoia sempervirens. The sequence goes on along the minus strand of VDFB02000013.1, from coordinate 58,773,820 downwards.
GATGGTGTTTATAAACGGCAAGAAAAGGAATATTAGTTCATACAGGTGTGTCAGAGGAAGTGAATACAATAAAACTTTTTAACTTTAGATTGGAATTAATTCTTTGAAGTGACACAGAAAAGATTCAATAAGTTGCTAAACGCTTGTGTACTTTTCTTTGAACTTGTACTCCTCTATGATTGGACTTGCAAATCAATAAGTTCAGTGTAAGCATGCGGAGAAGGGTTGTTGTCCAGAAACAGGTGCCATATACAGATAATCTATTCCCTGATATTTATTATCTCCTTTTCTTATGAATAGACTAGACAGAATCATGTAAGTTTTGGTTCCTTTGTTTACTTGTGTGGGAAAAGATTGAAGTAAATTCTAACTTAAATTTAATCTTACATCTATGATAAAATTATAATTTAATCTAATGGTTTTAGAAAGGGATTATATATATATATATAATAATAATAATAATGTATTTTAGATTTAAAGTGGTAAGATATTATAAATGTATTTAAAATAAAATAATAGTATTTAGATTAAAATATTTTTTATAGATGATAGAAAGTGATTTGTTAATAATGTAGAAATGTTTTTTTATTATAAAAAGTGAGAAACAAGGATCTTTATCTTTTACAAAATTTGATCAAAGGAAAATCAAAATAAGTCTATACCTACCAAATATAACAATTGAAAAAAACAAAAGGAAAACAAGAGCATAAGACTTTTACAAAGCAAATGACAACCATCAACAAACAAACAACACAACTAGACAAAACCGGGCCTAAATAAAGACATATCTGAGCGTGAGAATGTGATATTTGCTTTAGAAGACCTTTCTTCCTTTGTTGAATAGTGCAAGAAAATCCATTATTCTCACCACTAAAGAAGGGAGAGGGAGCAGGAGAATCTGTTTCCTTGAAACTCGAGGGAGACAAACCACGAGAGGGGAGTTGAAGTACAGATGTGAATCATTGAGGAGAAGATGTGCAAGCTGCAAGATGTTCACATGCAACACCATAGGGAACCAACGGGGGATTAGTAGTAGTTGGTGGAACAAGAGGATCAAAAACTAACTCAACAACAATATGAAGAGAAAAAGCCTCAAAGTCCATGTCAACCTCGAAACCCAACACCATGAGAAGTTCATGATTAGCATTCTTCCACAAAGAGGAGGAACATGAAACCCTCAAGCAGGGACAATCCGATACCAACTGATAAATAGCAAAGCACTACTAACACCAAAATGGGATGCCTTCATAATCTAAAGGTTGGCTCCATGGGCCATCACCAACTTGTAAAACAACCTTCTTCAAGAGAGGTGAAGACAAGTCTAATTTCACAAGAATACGAGCATAAATGGTGTGAGACAACATAGTAGTAGCATTGTCCATCATAATAAAATGGCCCAAATAATTTCCAATGCCCGTATAATAAGAACTACACTAAAAATGAAATGGAAGATTCGAGAGACAAATCCAAACTGCTAGCTGGTTGAAATACTTGATGAGAGGATTAAAAGCAGCCATCCAAGGTTTGAGAAGGAGGACATGTTAACTCTGAAAATGAGAACGAGAATTAAGAATGGCATCCCGTTCAAAGACTGAATTGAAAGCAACCACGAAAAAACCTTTTGTACAAGGATAAATCTCTATCTTCCCAACTATAATGGGATGCCACTACTCAAAGATATAGAGGTTTAATCTCTAAGATAGCGCCACAACTTGTCAAACCTACATATTAGCACTTTCTAGGGAAAAAAACTCCTCATTTCTTCGCACTTCCTCCCCCAAAACCACAACAGGAGAATGAGCAGGCATTATCATAGATTTCCTTATAGGAGCAGCAGGACCAGCGAAAGCACCAGAACCATGCTTCAGAGGAGAAAAACACTCCACGGACAGCATTAATAAATGATTTTCTAGGCATAACAGATCTAGAACCCACCAAAACCCCATCGCCAAAAATAAAGGCTACAGGGGAGAGAAGGGGCATTTGTTCCAAAACCTCCCCAGTAGGAGAAAAATGCAACCAGATATTCCCAACACAGCATGCAGATCCAGGGGCGTATTCTCAGATCGAACAGCTACAGACACCAAATGTTTAGAAGACGTCGTGCACCCTACAATAAGCCCATAATAGCCAGAAGGAATCCTATTTGCCTCAAGCGCGGGTAGAAAGCATTAGTGGGGTTAAGATCCACCACCAAATCACATGCACGATGGTCAAAACCCATAAAACCAACATCTGCAAGCGGTTAAAAACATTTGAATCCTGGTCAATGCATGGGAGGGAGAGGGAGGAGTGGGAGGAGCACATGTTTGAATCCTGGTTATAGTGTAGAAATCTTACTTTTAAGATTACAAAACTTAGTGAATGAATTGTTGAATTAGGTTACTTTTACAATGTTAGAATCAATCTTAATGATATCAAGTTTTTACAATTCATATTGTGTATCACTGAAATAGTTTCTTGATTGCATAAGATATTTTTTCATCAATGTTTTAGATCACACTCTATGATCCATCATCAGGATGATAGCAAGAGCTCAAGGAGAGAAAAAATATCTTGTTGATAGATCGGAGAGTGTGATCTGAAACGTTGATGCAAAAATATCTTACGTAATAGAATTGATCTTGCAAATGTAAATATAACCTATGTTTGATTTATTTGATTTAGAATTGTGAATCTAGTCTCTATAAACTTTTATAATTTAGTTTTTAGGTTGCTTTGATATCTTTAGTCTGTCTTTGTATAAAAATTGGTGCTTGAAGTTTGTTAGTTTGCACTTTGTAGGGATAATTGCATTCTTTAATGTCATTGTATTTAACATATGTTGTTTATTATTTTTAAATGTAAATGGCCACTTATTTTTTGCTTGTAGGGCTCTGAATATTTAATTAGTTGAAAACAAGAAAACAATTAGACCAAGTACATGGCATAGCTATAGCATCAAACATGCATTTTAAAAGTTTTATTATGGTTGTTGTGACTCAAGAGGCAAGATCACATGAAAAACTAAATCTGATTTCTATGTTTTCATTGCTATTTATTAGTAGATGCTTTGTGCATGGAATTGATTAGATGGAGTGGGATGTGGCATATTTGAAAGGGTTCATGCTATTCTTTGAAGTTTGATTGTAGGGTATGTGTGGATGTAGGTAGACGATGCCTAGGGTTTGTATGGGGTGTGTATTGTTGCTTGCTATATTGTGTAGTTGCCAAAACATGAAAGAGGAGATTATGTTTGGCTTCTACAATATAGTCAATACCTTTTCTCCAAAGTTCTTTAGAAAATGTGGAGAGTTACAAGTAAGAAATTGAAATTTTCCATTAGGTTTTCAAAAATCAAGGGTCAAAATGAGTAAATATATCAAAGGCTTAAACAATTATGGTTTGGGTTGAATTGTTTCAACAAAATTGATCTTAGTCAAATTTTATGTAGATTTTTTAAGAGGGTTTAGGATTGATAATTTTTTGTAAGGCATACTATTTTAGTTTTTTTAAATATCAATGTATCTATCCTTGGTGAAACATTTGCTTTAAGAAATTTCTAGTTGATATCCTTTGTAAATTAATCACATCATCTTTGACCCCTGGGACTATAATGATTGTAACTTATACATAAAATGATCTATGTGAAATATAAAATCATACATGACACATATAAATAGTTTTACAATGGTCTGAAATATATACACTCTTGTGGAATGTGCAATGATTGTTGAACACAAGAAAAGTGAATTTGTTGAGAAAATCTTGGAAGCTTTAACCTACCCACCTAAAGTAAGAGGCATAGTCTCATGGAGGAAATATTTCAAAACCTTGAAGAAAATGTAATTGATAGGTGTAAATTTAATCTCCACAACCTTTGTGTATGCTTATAAAAGTTGCATGAACCATTTTGTGCACATACTAGAATTATTGTATTTCATGGGGTTACATTTCTTTGAAACATTTTACAAAAAAAATAAACTATTTTGTACATGTTTTAACATTTCACAAACATGCCCACCAAGGAACGTGTAACCACCATATCCAATAAAAGTAGCTTTGATTATACTACGATGGATGCTCATGTACTATTCTAAAAGAAATTCCTCAAATAAATTTAGTCTCATGGAATGCAATGATAATAGGATATGCAAAAAATGGGTTTATCAAAAAGGCTTTGACAACTTCCAAGAAAATACAATTGGTAGTTGTGAAGGAAATCTCCATAAACATTGCCAACATTATCCCAATCTATGACAAACTTAGAGATTTTGAAAAAGACAAGGACATCCATTAGAGAATAATCAAAAGTAAATTTGTGTTGCACATTAGATTTGTAAGTGCCTTGGTGGAAATTTTTGCAAGAAATAAAAGCATACACAAGACATGAAAATTATTTGGCAAATGCCTCAAAAACGGGATGCAATAATGTTGTCAAACTATTATTTGTAGCATCAATTATATACAACAATAAAAATTCCCAAAGCATAATCAAAACTAGATTTTCGTTACGTTATGTGATTGTAAGTACCCTTGTCAACATGTATACAAAATTTAAAAGCATATATCTAATATAGGTGAACTATTTGGAAAAATGCCTCAAAAAATGTGGCCCATGGATTGTAAAGCTATAACATTTATATTAACATTCAATAAAAATAAGAAAAAATAAAATATTTCTAATAATTGCCAATGTTTAAGATTTATAAATATTTCTTTTAGAAAAATTGTGCTAGACCAAAAAATAAAGGTATTCTTTAATGTTGTATTTATCAAAATTTTCTTTTTTTTCTTTGAAATTTACTTGATCTCTTGTTTTTTTCTCATAGGTTTTTGAGATTTCAATTATTTGAAAATAAAAAAAAATTAGACCAATGACATGTCAATTACAATATTAAACATGTGTATTTCCAAAGTTTTATTATGATTGATGCATATTAGATGCAATACTTTGAAAAATAAAATAAAAATTATAATATTTTTGTTTCTATTTAGTAGCAAACACCTAAAGTATGGAATTGACTAAATGAAGTGGGATGTGGAATATTTGTAGGGTTCTAGGTTCTCATTTTAAGTTTGATTGTAGGGAAGGTATGGATGCATGCAACCAATACTTAGGGTTTATGCGGGTTATGTTTTGTTGCCTACTATATTGTGAGACTTTGAAGATATGTTCATCTTCTACAAAACATTCAATACCTTTCCCATAATTTTTTTTGGAATTACATCTACTCTAAGTCTACATTTGATACAGACAAAACACATCTAGAAGTTATCATTTGATAGAATTTTCTCCTCTTTTGACAGTTGAGGGGGCACACTAGCCTCTTCTTTGTTAGAATAGTAATTTAAGTAACTTACGTTAATAAATAGGACTTTTTTTTATTACTAGTCAAGAAGTTCACAATTGGATATTTTTTTGGTATCATCTTCATCTAGGTTATTTACATTACCCAATAGTTGAGTGTCATCTTGATCCAAATTATAAGCATTGGGATTTGTATTATATTGTGTAATGGTTACAACCTTAAGATCTTCATTGATTTAAGTTATTGATTTGAAATATTGTTGAGCATTATTAATATAAAAATTTAGGTTATATGGTGGGTTCATGTAATAACATGAGTCAATTTAGGTACACATAACCAACCATCCTTACAAGTCAATTTCTTTAGATACTTGCATATTGTAAAAAGGTGGTAAGTCTATAACATACATAACATGTGAAATTATTTCTCAAGAGATAATATAGATTAATAAGGAAATTCTTGAGAGCACCAATGGTGGGGATAGTTTTTCATCTAATTGAGCATAGATATTCTTTGAAAATTAACTCATTAGTGAGGATATGAACATTATCAATGAAATTGAGGATGATAGTGTTAATTTAGAATCAATCATGTGGTTATGAACCGATTTATCCTTAATGGTGATGGTTATATAAAAAGGTTAAGGTCTAGCTATTACCTAATTTCCTTTCGTGAAAAAAATAATAAGTGGATATTTCTTTCAACTACCAAGTTTTAAATTAGCCTTTTTTCCTTTTTCCACTTTAGGGTTTCTTTGAAAAGAATAACTTGTCTAGGTAGGGAGGAAACTTCCCACCTAGGTTAATGTTTTGGAGAATTTTTTATCATCTACATGATGCTAAAGAACTAGGAGTTAGAAAACACATGGCTTATATATAATATCTATAGTATTTCCAAGATAATAAGTGAAAATTCTCATATGTTGGACACTAGTGTACGAAAAAGATACCTTTTGGTAGGTAGGAATTCAATAATATGTAGAATTAAGTGTTTCTTTAGGTGGAGGCACATAATTCATCTTTGTGATTTTAGGGACCTTAGATCCTACTTTTATAAACCAGGACAAAGTAATAATACCACTAGTATGTCTAAATTTATCTAGTTCTCTATTTTTAGATCTTGTGAGATGTTCATGGGAAGGTTGGTTGCTAAGATCATTTTCATTTGAACCAAAAATCGAATATCCATGAATTTTATTAAAGGTTTTTCAATTGTGCTTGGGGATCCTTGAGAAATTCCTCCATTGAGATAAAGTAACTAGAATATTTTATAGTGAGATTATTTGAAGCATACTAAAGATGATCTTGATATTATGCATAGGTAAGTAGATAGTCCTCAACACTATAATGGGCACACATATAATTAAGAAATAGGATTTACTCATCCATTATATTCTAGAGTATAATTGGAATAATTAATTGTACAATTTATTTGTTCTTAATGGAGGTTGCTTTAAACAAGAATAAGGAGGGGGTGAAACTTGAGTATATAATCACTAGTACAACTAGTAGTTAGGTTGATAACCTTGATGGTTGCATTGTTGAAATCCTTGGGACTATTGAACTTGTTTCCTCTCTAAACTAATCAAATTTTTAATCACACCTCACATAATTTTCAACAAAGTTTTCTATAATTTTGCATTCTTGAATCTAGAAGAGGAGGATGTCTCCTTGAGTGGGTTGAGAGGGTTTGTATCAGATTGAGGGGAGGAAAATGTACTTGTATTACAATAAAATATTATTGAGGGGAAATAGATTTTTAGGGATGATTTGCATGCTAGTTCTATGAGATATCTTTCTAAGGATATTTTTGAGTTAGCAATTATAAGAGATCTACCCTTAGGTCCTTAGGAAAAAATATTTATTCCTCTAAAAATCCATGATTACAAATAGAGGAACCACATGAACTAGATATTGAGGTGGATTTTTTTTATGTCTCGTAATGAGAAGAGGATCTTCTACTTCAAAAATGTTTTGAAATGTTTCTCTTTCATAATACCTAGTTAAGATATGTCTCACATGCACATACACATAATTTGTATAAGAGAATGGAGAAATAAATTTACCAAATGAATGCACACTTATTTGAAACCTGATAAAATATCTTAGTCTTCACTAGGACCAAAATAACACTTAATGAAATTATACTAGTAAAACCTACAAAAATAATACTACAAATGTAGAACCAATGGGAAGATTGAGTTGAGTCTCATTGTGTATACCAAAATATTACTATGGGTAGTGGAATTTCAATCATAAAAAATTGGGAAATTATTCTCATAGAGATGAGATGGACATGCATCCTTTCTCTCATAAATGAGCATGTGGACACTAGCTCTCCTAGATGTGTGGACATTAAGGTCTCAATCACCACTAACCACTTTTAGAAAAAAAACATGAATTGTGCTTGTGAATCTTGCTAGCATTTAAGAAGCTCCAACAAAATACAAATCTGAAAATTAATAATATTTCTTAAAAATATACAAAAAATTTTTATAGAAGGTCAAATTATTGTGTTTTGTACAACAATTACTAAATTAACTAACTTGATTATAGTACCACTATGAGATAGTGACAAATAGAAACTACTTTAGTAACTATCCCACCTTATGCTAACTAGTATTTAAGGAAAAGGGATAGAATGAGTATATAGTTAGAAAAAAATATAGGGTTAGAGGAACAAAAAAAGGGTGAGAAAAGTAGCATGAAAGTGGGGTGACCAATAAAATTTATTTATAACACAAATCTCCTCTATGAATAATAGTATAGGATGGGGGGAGGGGGGTCCAAACGTACACAAATAAATCACTTTAATTTGAGGTTCATAAGTATTAAAAAAATACAAATTCATAATATCAAACCAAGAGACAAATAAAACAAAGAGGAACTTTGCAAGATGAGGCATAAAAATATAAGATTCCAAACACATTCACATTAATTATAAGCTAATAGATCAATAGATAATTAACTCTTTAGTATAAAACTGAAGATATGCTTATATTAAAATCCAAATGATATTTAACATGAAGGTTGTCTATATTTATATAAATGCATAGGAGGTCCTTATGAAATTGAAACAAAGGGATTCTAGGAATATTTATAAAGAAAAAGGAATGATAGGAGAGAAGGAAATGAAGTTGGAAGGGTCACATCAGTTTCTAGATGATATTTAGATGATAGAAAATTGATGGTTGAAAGGATGCATGTTTAGGTGTTTAGTATCTTTGGATACAACCAATTATATCCATAATGGTCTCCATTGAGTGCATATGCCATGTAGTTTATTTCACTATAAAGAATCAATGGAACCCAATAGCGATTATATCTCAGTTATCCACAATAGATATTTAGATATAAAGAGCCATATTTAACTAATGCCATTTGACCAAAAGCTAAAGAAAATTTTATAAAAATAAGAAAAATATTGACATCACTAGGATGCGAGGAAACGTCTATGTAAAGATCTTCAAAGAGGTCAAAATTCATTTTATGAAGGGGAGCCTAGGAAAAATTGACTAGTAGATCCCTTTTCCATACCAATATTTGACATAATTAGAGAGATACTACCATGGTAGGAATTTCAAAAGTTCCTCTAGAGAAGATGAAGTATATTAAAGTAGGCTGCATTATGGAGTTGGGTCCAATAGCACAAGCAAAACTTGATGTGAGGAAAGTCACACCATCAAATGATATTGCAAATAAATGGCTAATGCAATCCAAATAATGTTGAGATAGTATAATCCAAAAAAAACCTTCGAAAAGACAAAGGGAAGGTAGGACTTGCTATGAATTTAATTATTCTAAAGAAAAACTAACAACATTGTTGGATATAGGGTAAACCCACAAAACTGGTTTACAATTCCAATGAGGAAGGAAAATTGCAAAAACACTCCTATGAAAAAAAATTTATTTTTAGGGGTTTGCATGAATTGGGGTGTTCGAATGGACCCAAAAGGGGTTTGAATGGACCTTGGTTCGAGCGAACCATATTAAATGAAGGGACTCACACTTTTTTCATTTTTTAATGATGAAGACAATGGAAGAGAGGGGGTTCACTTTGCTCAAACCTATGTTCATTCAAACCCCCCTTTTCCCCCCTTCTCCACCCTTCTCCCCCTCTGGCACAAATTTTTCACAAAATTTTTCCCTTCAAAGCTCGAGTTGAGGATGAAAGTGGAGGAGACTTCACAGACCCAACTGAATGATGGTAGTCCTTAGAACGAGCTATCCATCAAATATAATTTTAATATGTATTTGTTTTTTAGTTTGATTAAACATAGGTTTTTCACTAAAAATAAGCTCTTTGTTCTACACACATGAAAAAATAGCAGATTATCAAAATAAAATTATGAAAAATATGTTCAGGCTAGGTATTGATGTCCTTGATCCAGTAAAAAATAATCAATACATACAAAAAAAGCTATGTTGTATACGGTCCGCCTATGTCTGAATTGTAATTGGTTTGATTTTGAAACTTGATTAAGGAAAAAATATTCAATAAAATACTATGAAACCAAATGAATTAGTTAGATATTGTAGTTACAAATCTAAATTTGAAAAAAATAGAATTTTATCCTTCATAGAAAAAAAGTTATGTTGTATACGATGAACATCACTCCTTAAAAATGGTGTTTATTGATAAAATATAGTTTTCAAAGGAGATGGAAAAAGAAGTGCAATCTGATTCTAGAAATTTTGAAAAAGTATATTTAGAATCTATAGACAAAATGCCACAAATCACTAGTTTGCATCATCTTCAAATTCCTCACAGTTTAGCCGCTATAGGTGCCCGAAAGTGAAAATTTAGTTATAAAAAAATAGTTTAGTGTCCAGTTTGACCAAAAATTGTAAACTAGTATTGTGGGATCACCCTATAATAATAAATGACTCATTATAAAAAAAATTAGTCACCAAATGACTGAGAAGATTGTGAGACTAATTGATAGAGAGAGGTGAGGCACACACAGGTTCAAAGTTCATAGACAAATAAGCTTATAGAAACATTAAATACAAAACTAAATATTTTTGCAGAGGAAAATAAAGAGTTAGCCAAAATCACAAATAAAGGAGAAATATGCACCAGGCATCGAGATTTAAATTAACGAAGTTAAGATTATGAATTTAGATTATAAATATATTGAGTTCAATTATGTAAACTTTCATTGTGTGTAGATAGATATTTAGTTACTTGAGAAATTCATAATATTATCCTTGACCATGTGAAAAGGATTCTTGAAATAATTTCATATTCTTTTACAATAAAGAGTTTTCTAGTTGTAGTTCACTTTATTAATATGTTAAAATACATAATAATATGTTTTCCTACACTAGAGATTTAGAATAGGGGATGAACATCTATCATAAAATAATCATACCTATTTTTATTAGATATGGTGGTTACAAGTGCCTTGAGGGGCATGTTTGTGAAATTTAAAAGATTGTACAACATAGGTGATTTTTTTGTAAAATATCTCAAATGAATGTAACCTTACGAAAAATGATTTTAGTATATACATAAAATGGTTTATGCAAATTGTAAAAGCACACATAGAGGTTGTGGAAATTAAATTTAAACCCCTCAATTTCATTAGCTTCAAAGTTTTGAAATATTACCTTGATGAGACTATGTCTCTTACTTCATGTGGGTAGCTTAGAGCTTCCAAGTTTTTTTCAACATATCCTTTTGGCTGATGTTCAACTATCATTGCGTTCCTTGAGAGTGGATTTCTTTCAAGCTACTTTAAAACTATTTAAATATGTTCATGATTTTATATTTTGCATAAAGAATTTTATGAAAATATTACAATCATTATAGTCCATGGGTCACATTTGACTTGATTAATATATAAATGATATCATCTAGAAATTTATTAAAACACATGTTTCACCAAGGATAAATACATTGAATTTTTTCTTAAAAAAAATTTAGTATGCTTTACAAACAATATTCAATCCTAGACCCTCTTAAAAAATCTGCATAAAACTTGACTGCAATCATTTTAGTTAAAATTATTCAATCCAAACAATAAATTTTTAAGCCATTGGTAAATTTATTCATTTCAACCCCTAATTTTCAAAACCCTAATGGAAAATTCCAATTCCTTACTTGTAAATCTCTACACTTTTTAGAAAACTTGGGAGAAAAAAGTATTGACTATTTTGTAAAAAAAACATAACCTCATCTTTAATGTTTTGGTAACTACATAATATAGTAGGTAGCAACACATAGCCCACACAAACCCTAGGCATTTCCCACCTATATCCATACATGCCTTGCAACCAAACTTTAAAGGAGAACTTGAACCCCTTCAAATATGCCACATCCAATTCCATCTAATCAATCCATACACAAAGCACCTATGAATAAAAAAATAAAAAATAATAGAATTTAGATTTATTTTTTTAACTAATTAAATTATGAAATCCGTATGAGAAAAAATGAGTTGCCAATTAAATTTCAAAAAATAATAAACACATGATAAATACAACATCAAAGAATAGAATTTCCCCTACCAAGTGCAAACTAACAAACAAAAAATACCACTTTTTGTCCAAAGATAGACTAAGGACATCAAGGCAACCTAAAAGAAAAATTCTATAAAATTGTAAAGAATGAATCCATGATTCTAGATCAAATCCATCAAAAATAGGTCATATTCACATTTGCAAGATTAATTCCATAATGTTAAAAGCAATGCAAATCAACAAACAATCCATTCACTAATTCTAAAATATTTTTCTAATATTGCACGTAACATTTCTACACTATTAACATATCACTTTCTATTATCTATCATAATATTTCAATCTAAATGCCATCAATTTATAATCTTATTTCAAAAAAAATTAATTAAACACAAATATAATATCTCCTCTTTTAATCTAAGAGATATTCTAAACACCTATATTATATATATTCACCTTATATGTATATAAAATGAATTTTATTCTCTCTCTAAAATCACAATATTACATTATATTTAAGTTAGAATTGTATCATATATCTTAGATTAAATTTAGGTTGTGTCAATTGTTATTTACACACATTGTTAAGGAATCTACAATGCACAAGGATACATGACATCTTCTATTTTTGAGAGTGTTGTCCTTGATCTTTTATCTAGTGATTAAATTGATATCCTCACATTGTTTGACACAAAGGAAGAAATTATCCCTACCCTGTGCAAACTAACAAACATTAAACATCAACTTGTATGCAATGACAAACTAAGGATATCAAGGCAATTTGAAAACAAAATTTGAAAAGTTTGTAGAGATAGTATCCATGATTCTAGATCAAATCCACTAGACAAGGGTTACATCAACATTTGTAGGATCAATTCTACAATTATAAAAGTAACCTAGATTGACAAACAAGACATTCGGTGATTCCAAACTATTTATCTAATTTTACAATGAAAATTCTACATTATTAACAAATCACTTTCTATCATCTATCATAATATTTTAATCTAAATTCTATTATTTTATAATTTAATTTTAAACACTTTAATAATATCCTACCTCTCTAAATCTAAAATATATTCTAAATACATATATTATATATATTTACCCTATATTTATATAAAATGAATTTTATACTCCCTTTCTAAAATCACAATAATACATTAGATTCGAGCTATAATTTTATCATTGATCTGAGATTAATTTAAGTTTAATTTACTTCAATCTTTTCCCACACGAATGAAGGTACGAACCAAAACTTATATGCTTTTTTCTAGCCGTTCATGAGAAAAAAGAGGCAATAAAGATCAGGGAATAAATGATCTGTATATTACACCTGTTTCTGGACGACAACCCTTCTCCGCATGCTCGCACTAAACTTTTGGATGCAGATGTATGTTCTATGCAATCTCAATCATAGAGACATATAAGTTAAAAGAAATCTACAGAAGCGTGTAACAACTTATTGTATCTTTTCTCTATCACTTCAAAGAATGGATTCCAATCTAAAGTTAAAGTTTTATTCAATTCTCTTCTACCGATACACCTGTCTGAACTAATATTCCTTCTCTTGCCCTATATAAGCACCATCAAACCAGAAACCACAAACACAACATACTCAGTCTTTTGTCTTGTTCATTGCTTTGTGCATCTTATTTTCTAAGCTATAAGCAACTATGGCATACTACCAGCAGTATGAGAGCCCAAGATACCCAAATGACTGTGATGGTGGGTATGGCCAGCAGCAGTTCCCTCCTCCATGCAGAAATATGGAGCAGAACTATGGCTTTAATCAGGGCGACAGCAGTTTACAGTCTGAGTACAATTACAGTGAGCAACAGAGGCACCACAGCCTTCCACGGGGGCAGATTGTGAGGGTCTGCTCTAAGGCCAATCCTGATTATGCTCTGGGTATCAGAGATGGCAGAGCAACGCTTGTTTACTATAATCCCAGTGACCCAACTCAGGTATATATGCATTTCCTATACTATATTATATGTGTGTTGTATTGGAATTTATGTCTATAAGTTACTATGTATTTAAATGTTTTACTTTGACTGTGCTTGTTTTAGTGATAGTTGTTTTCTTGGATCACTTTTAATATGTATGTGTGCAGCAATGGGTGAAAGATGAGTCATGGAGCAACCGTGTGAGGGACACAGTGGGTCATCCAGCCTTTGGTCTTGTGAACAAGGCCACTGGGCAGGCCCTTCGTCATGCCCCTGCTGCATGTCAGGAGGTATATAGACATTTTGTTCTTGAGTGATTCTTTTCTAGTAGAGAATAATTGTTTCACAGTAGAGATTCATTATTTTCAAGGTGTTTTTGAATTTGGCCTAGTGACTGTATGTGGCTTTTGATGATTAAGTATTGAGTTGTTTACGGGCAGGTGTTGTTGACCAAGTATGAGTCTGGTTCCTATGATGAGAGTGTGCTATGGAGTGAGAGTGAGGACATGGGATATGGGTACAGGACCATCAGGATGGCAAATGACATTGGCCTCAACTTGGATGCATTCCAGGGTGATAGGAAGCATGGAGGCATCCAAGAGGGCACCAGAATTGTACTGTGGAAGTGGAACAAGCAGGAAAATCAGCTCTGGAAGATCTCTCCTTCCTACTAGAAGGATTATCATGATATATGCAGATAGAGATATATATTTGCTATAAGTATGTTATCTTAAGGTTATGGATGTTCTTATTCTGTATGTTTTTAAGTGTGGAGATCAGGAGTATATGCGGTTGACATGGTTGTATCTGATCTTATATATAAAGTTGTTCTATGGTTTATTGTACATCGTTTCTATTCGTATGTTACTATTTGTGACTAGCTTTCTATATTAGATAGAAATTAAATATTTTTATTGGTATTATGATATCTTGTGTTCAATTAAAAACTTCCATCAATGAAATATGATATCAGAATAGAACGCTTCCTTTATCAATCATTCTTCAAAATTTGAGCTATTTATCTTTAGAAGTAACAGAAGGAACATTTAGAAAAATTTAAACATTAATTAAATGGTAGGATTTAAAATAATAATTTTTAATTTTTTTATAACATGTGTAAAATAATGTTTATAAAGTTATATTTAGAATACAAAATTAATTATTTTCAAATGGAGTTCTTAATTAGAATTTTATATTGGAAAGTAATTTTTTTTTTATATTCTAAGAGGATGTTGAAAAAAGTTGTGGATCTTGATTTTAAATGCATGAATATCTCCTCAAAAAAAGTGAATTTATGTGTATGTTGCATGGTTGTATTCCATGGGAAACATTTAAAAAAAGATAGTCTCATGGACAAAACAGTGTAATTAATGAGAATTTTTAATAAAATGTCTCAGAGAAATGCAGTCTCATGGAATGCAATGATAGCAAGATATGCAAAAAAATATTTTATCAAAAAAGTTTTGAAAACTTCTAAGCAAATACACATGCTTGTACATTTCTCAAACATGTCCACCAAGGCACTTGTAATTGTAATACCTCTAATTAAAATCTAGTTTTGGTTATGCTATGATGGATGACTATGCCTTGCTCCAAAAATTCCAATTTTCCCACAACCTAGAAGAATGCTAGAAATTTTTGTGGAGATTGATTTTACATGCATCAAAATCTCTTGAAAAATATGATTTTGTGCATATGTCATAGTGGTTGCAATCTATTGGGAAACATTTTACATTTAAAATTTACTCTCATGGACAAAATGGTATACTTAATGAGGTATTGAGGCTTTCTAACAAAATGTCCCAAATAAATGTTATCTCATGGAATGCAAAGATCATAGGATATGAGAAAAATGGGTGTATAAAAAAGGCTTTGAAAAATTCCAAGAAAATACAATTGGTAGTTTCGAAGCTAATCCCCATAGCATTTGTCAACATTGTCCCAATCTATGACAAACCTAGAGCTTTGGAACAAGGCATGACCATCCATTAGAGAATAATCAAAACTATATTTTTGTCACACAATATGATTGCAAGTGCCTTGGTGGAACTTGTACAAGGCATAAAATCATACACAATCCATGCAACTTATTTTGAAAAATACCTCAAAAAATGGGTACAATAATACTTCCAAACTATTCTTTATAGCATCAATTGCATACAACAATAAAAAAATATTGAAGCATAATAATAACTATATTTTTTTCACATGTTGAGATTGCAAGTGGTCTTGTCAAAATGCACACAAAAATTTGAAACATGTATCTATCATAGGTGAACTATTTAGAAAAATGCCTCTAAAAATGTGGCTCATGGATTGTAACAATTGTAACATATATATTAGCATTCAGTAAAAAAAGGGAAAATCAAAATATTTCTAAGAACTTATATTGTTTAGGATTTGAGAAATTTTCTTTTTCAAAAAAATGTGTAGGGCCAAAAAAAAAAATTATGTATTAATAAAAAAGTAAAGGATTACAGGGCTAATTTCGAAATAGTCACAATAAAAACCACCCAAACCGCATCAAAACCTAAAACAACACCCCTAGACTCAATTTATGTAGTAGATTAAACCATAGATTATAGAGCTTAACTACATTTTCCCAGTGGGCATACACCCATCAACCCCTAGAAACTTGTTAACATGTTAGATGTTCGAGGAAAACTTTGATCTTTCTTTAGTCTGCAATCAAAAAACCATTGGAAAGGTTTTCTTATTTTCCTTCTTTGCTTTCTTCCCCTAAACTGTTTTCCAACCCTCCTCCACCCTTGTAGACCCCTTTTTCCATTCCAGAGACTTATCACAGGAGCTCTTCCAGCCACCTCTCCCATTGCTAGTTGCTTGTTGACCCTGATCATCAGCCTTCCGTTTCCCGACATCTTTCTCTCGAGGCCTCACCACCCCTTCTTTCTCCCTACACTCCGATGTTGCAGCCCCATTTTTGACATTAACAACAACATTATCGCTATTCCCCGCCGAACTCCCTTCCTTTGATGAAGCAACACTATTCAGTTGTTGATCCTCCCTTCTTAAATGTTCCTCCAACATCTCCCCTTCTTGGTTCAGAGCCCCTGAAATTTGACCCTCCTCTTCACTACCTTTCGAATGGGAACCCACTTGTTGCTCCTCTTGATTCTCCACTGCATAGTGTTGGTGAGTCACATCCTTCCACCATGAAGCAATTTTTTTCATTCTATGTTTGGCACATTCTGTAGCCACATAACCAGTTTGATAACAAATTTTGCACCTAAAGGGTACCCTTTTATAGTCCAAGGGCTTCACCCAACAACCCTTTGAAGTTTTGAGCCGAATCCCCTCCAGACGCACCTTAGAAACATCTATTTTTACCAAAATACATGCATATGTTGAGTGTAGAGGATTGGAAGATCCCTCATCCATCATTAAATATTCTACCTAAAGTGTCCCTACAACCTCTAGACATGACTCAAACCAAAATTGAAGATGGAGGTTAGGAAGCCTCACCCAAATAGGAGGCTTCTCAAATCTCTCAATGGCGAGGTTAAAAGTAGGATGACATGGCTTTAACATCAGAATATGTTTTCCATCCCATTCCCAGTGATAATCACACATGATCTTCTTTTAGATATCTTGTTCCTCTTCAAAAGCAACAATAAAAAAGCCTTTAGCCGTGGGGTAAATTTGGACATACCCTTCCATAACGGGCTTCCATTGGTTAGAAATCAATAGGTGAAGTGCTGATAGACTTGGCCAAAAACCCCTAAATCTTCCTATCAAACCCAAACCAGGAAAAACTTTTTCATTAAACAACACTTCATGTTCTAGCTCTGTATAAAGCTCTACATTGATTATTTTTGAGGGATGAAAAGTAGAGACCCCACTCCCTCCTCCCATAGGCTTTCTAGATAGTTGTTTCTTTGTCTGGTCATCCCCATTTTTGCACCCCTCTCTCTCAAACTTCTTTGCCCCCTTCATAGCACCTTCTCCCCTAGAAGCAATGACGTCATTATGCACTCGTTTCTGGCCTTCCTGTCTACCACCTTCACCTGAAACAAGGATCCCACTATGTAGTTTAGTTAGCTTTCCGACATTTTAATTTTGGCTTCCCCATCCCTCCAGCGTTCCACAACCATCACCACCCATTCACTGACCTCCATTCTTCCCTTGACAGACCGCTCCTAGAGGGTTGGAGCCGAGCAAAACGCTAGCCGCACCATTTCTCTAGAAATGACCGTTGGCTTCCATCTCCCCCCCCTTGGCTTTGGTGACTTTCTCAAATTAAGAATTCTCTAATATTTATGTAATTATCAATTTTTTCTTTTTATTTATCCTTGAAATGCATTTTTTCACTTGTTTTTTTCTTAGAGGTTTCTAAAATTTCAATTAGTTGATAATACAATAAAAGGTAGACCAATGGCATGGTGTAATTACAATATCAAACATGTATTTCTAAATTTTTATGGTGACTCGTGTATATTAGAGGTAAGACTTGGAAAAAATTAAATCAAAATTCCAATGTTTTTATTTCCATTTATTAGAAAACAGATAATGTAGGGAATGGACTAAATGAAGTTGAAGGTGGCATATTTGTAGGGTTTCAAGCTCTCTTTCTAAGTTTTATTGTAAGGAACTTATGGATGCATGAAGTCACTAGTTATAGTTTGTGTGAGATATTTTTTGTTGCTTGCAACAATATGTGACTCCCAATACATCAACAATAAGGTTATGTTCATCTTCTATAAAATGTTCAATAATTTTCCTACAAAGCTTTCTTTTTGGAAATGCAAAACCTCTTGTTTGGGTGGGAGGAAATAATAATATATATTCATTTGCATAAATTATCAACTTATTTATAGAAAGTGTCTTAAGTTTATGCTCAAATTATTTGAAATTTTCTTTATTGCTTATCATTTTTTCTCTTATTATGCAATATTAGGGGAATATGCACAATTGATCCATTAATTATGTCTTCATCAATTGTGCATCTTATAGGAGGTATATAAATGTTACCATATTTTTTACTTACAAGTAATTTTAATTAGTGTATTTGAAATTAGAAGACAACATCCTAGAATAATTAGATCCTCCCATATTCTTTAAGAATTTACTCTTGCAAATTCAATACTGATGGGTAAAATTCTAAACCTATGTGACACTTTTGGCAATCAAAAGTGCTTCTAATAGATCATTTTTAGCTACAAAGGTTCTAACTAAAAATATTTCACCTAAGACCACATAGTGCACATATGGATTGTTGTCAAGTGGATTTTCACCCTTGCTAAGCTCTTAGCACAACAATCCAATGAAATATGGAAACACTCCATGGCATATGAGTTTCCCATATCGTGGAGTGAATATCTAGAGAGTTTGGTTCCTTTGTTACATAATAACCTAAATTAACTTATACTAGTATTGCTTGTTGAGGAAAAGGGAAGAAAAGACATAAATTGAAACCTAAATCCTAATGAGGTTATGCACCAAACTATTTTCAGAGTCTATATTGTTGCTTAACACACTTTTTTTCAAATGAACGAGTTTTTTCATGCGCAACTTAGGATTTTACATACTATATATTAGTGTTTCATAGGAAAGTTGAAGTTTTCTCAATTTTAAAAGGAAATTTTTAGGTGTTTTCACAATTAAGAGGTGTTCAAACTAGTGACATAACCTATAACCTCCATAAATTATGTATATCTTGGCATGAAGGTGCTAAAGGAAATGAGACATACATTGAGGATTTACATATAAATCAAAGAAAATATATCATTCTTGTTTTCAAACAAAATATAAATTAGAGAAGGAAAAATATTTTTTATTGACAAAAAGGTGCTTACAAACTACTATACAAGCTAGAGAATTCAGTTTCTTTGAGTTACAATATTGTTCATCCTAGAAATAACCTTCAAAAATTACAATATATAGTCAATAAAAGCTAGAACTAAATAAAATATGTCTCTAGGCCTCCATTTATGCTTTCCAACAACTTGATAAAAATTAGGAACATGTTTTTACAAATCAGTGACATGTGTTTGCTTTAGTTGGTTGAGTCAAACCTCTTGGGAACATAGAAAACCCATCCCTATTTTTTAGCCCTTGAAATGTTGATTTCAGGTGATTGAGTGAAGAAAACAAAATTCTGACATTATCCATCTACCAAAATCTCCTTGAACAACTCCTATATTATTGGAGATGTCCTAAACTAGGTCAAAATACTCAATATTCTCTCAATATATTGCACAACTAATCTAACTACATAGATATATGCTCTCAAAGGCTCATAATTGACCTCAACCTCTTCCAACTACCATAACCTCAACTTCATATTTTGAGGGAAAATGCTCAAGAGTTTGGAAAGGAATTAAAAAATCATCCTAGGGGCTTGATAGAAATTCTAGGATAGGTTTTTGACACATGTCTTATTCCTTGAAAGCCTCTTCATCCTATCTCTCACCCAAAATTCCATTAGTCACTATCATCTACAATTATTCTTGTCATTAGGTCTCACTTTTTTTCATCCACCATTAGGCCCCTATACCATCATTAGGTTTGATATATTTTGAGTTTTCTAAATTTTAGGTCTCTCTATAACATGTTTTTAAGAATCTCGTTTTTCCTTATTCTATTGGTTATTTCATGTTTGTTCTCATGCTTTCCAAATCTACCCTAGATGATTTTATCATGTCACTATCTTCCTGTCAATTTCATCCTCCTTGATTATGACAATCATAATTTCTTCTTACTATGCTCCATCTTCTTTTCAAATTAATCCTTCTTGACTATGAAAATCATGAAATTTTACTTGTCAAATATCACCCTAACAAAATAAAGTGTGATATTGATTTGTGCCTACAAAATTTATTGCGGAGTCCTCATAGTTATTGTCACTTTATCCGCTATTGACATGCATATAGTTTCCTTCAATAAATGGCCTCATTGATATCTTAAGGGTTCCAAAGATTATGCTCTTTCTTGTCTTTAAGGTCTATCACTAACGAGATATTATAGAAATCATTGTCTTTGTTATACACTTATTCCACCATGCATTAAGGTATGCCATCTCCATTAAAATATATCATCTCATAAGACTTCCACTTCTTGTAGACTATCAATTTCACAACATTTGGAATTTCATTCTTTTTTCTATTCATGACAATATCTTTATCCTCACGACTATACCTCTTACATTCTTGGCCTTAGTTAATTTTGATGATTGTGATAGGGATTAATTACCTATAAATGACTATAAAAAAATAATCTCTTTCAATTATATTCCTAATAACTATCATATCTCTTCATGTCTATCATATACTTTTCATGTGTTCTTTTTGGCATAGTACTATTGAAATGTAGGGAAAAAGGGGGACCTTTGAGTTTTCACCTTAGGGTCCCACAATTTTCCCAAATTTCATTGATAATGGGGGGAGACTTGTGTGTGGATGGAAATATAAAGATGGAATGGGAGTTTGATGGATTTGGACAAGGTATGAGGTTGACTTACAGCCTGGTAGGTGAGTCAACCTACCTTTAACCAAATCTAAAAATGTCCTAATAATGAAATGCAATTATCTAATTTCCCTAATGATGCAAATAATCACTTTAACATGGAAACAATAGATCTAGAATGTCACAAAGAAAATAAAACAATAAAAATAAAAAGGAGAGGACACTGTGCACTTGTGATATAAATTTTAGTTGAATTTGTCAGGATGTCAGTGAACATAGGGGTGCCACTATCCTACTTGGTAGTTTTTAGATCTATTTTCATATTCCTTTGATGTCGAATTTGTCCTTCGATTTCCCATCTGCAAACTTGTTAGATCATTTTCAGATATTTATAAAATTATTTCTTTGAGTTGTCAAGACCTTAGGTTTTGAATGCAATAATGAATAAAGTATCTTCAAACATCTTTTTATCTTCAAAATATCTAAACCCACACATTCACAAAGATAGGAAATGTTTGGCCATTTAGGGGCTTGCCTAAGTCAAACCCCATGTAAGTGTTTCCAATTCCACAATTACAATGTCAATAATAAAATTATAATGGATAGGAAGGAATGATGCAATCATAAAGTGCTACAACTCACCACCCTTCAATGGCTTCCTTGAAGGACTAAATTCGTACACATCACCTCAACGTCTTGTATCTTGTTTTCTTTATCTTTCTTGAATGCTTAACTTTCTTCGAAGACCTACAACAAGGGTTACCCTTCACAAAACAATAAACATGAAAAAACTCACATAAAATTATACATGACGTTGGATATTGAATTTGTGTAATAAATCTCTAATGAATTTTCTTGACTTTCTTTTGAATCATCTTGATGTTGAACACCTAAAATTATAAGAGGGGGGTTGAACCAATATTCCCTAAAATTCATTAACTTAAAAGTGCATTCAAAGTATCTCATTAAACTTGTAGAAATGGAAATAAAAAATTGAACCATGCACCAAAGAAAACAAAAAAAGAACACTAGATTTATAGGGAAAACCCTTGGAAGGGAAAAAAATGATGAGGGTTAGCTCATAATATATCATATCCGGTTACAACATATTACAAGAGGCTCACTACTATAAGGGCTCACTTCTCAGAGGACTCATTGTCCAGAAAATAGGAGCACTCACTACCCAAGGAAGATCACTTCTTCTAGAATTACAAATGATATAGAGAAGAGTGGCTGAATACTAGATTTTGAACTACTAATAATGCATTTGCAATACATTGAAGATATAGTTCTAGTTAGGCTCAATAAATTGAATTTAGACACTTAATTCTTTACCACTATCACATTTTGCAGTTCACTCTCGCTCATTATATTGTACATCATATTCACACACTTCACACATACTAAATTGACCTTATATATATATTATTATTTAAACAATCATATCATCAATTAAGTTTCCCTAATTAGATGAAATGTGTGACACCATACCCTATTAGCTCAAAACTCCATCATACATACCTTGCAAAAGAAAAAAACATATAATCTCTCCTATGAATTTGCTTCACACTCAACTTAATACCACACAACCCCAAAATTGGTGAAGCAACAACTGAATGAACCAACTGTTCATTCACAAATTGACATGTGGGCCACCAAACCACCTAAAACTCAGAGTACACACTCATCTAACATATTCAATCACTTCTTAAAATATGAAAACCATAATGATTAGCCATGGTGGAATGTGGAGCATTCCAACATGAACTTTGCAATTGTAACCCTATCATAACATAACTCGATACTCTATCACTAATAATTTAACATGTGAAAGAAATAGAACCCTAAAACTTTAGATATGGACTCCTTCAACATGTACTAGTATCATCTAAAAACCACATGATAATATATTGCAATGTAGAGCAATGTGAACCGCAAAACTATTGCTTTGTTACATACTATTTCAGTTTGGGAATTAGATAATTTATCTAAAATCACTTGGTCTACTCCACACTATATTCATGTTGATGAACCATCACTTCTACAATGGGTTACCATCAATGACAACACCATAAATCATCATGCTCATGTTTCCAAAATTATCTTCCTTTGTCATTGATGGCAACACGCTTCTCTACTTCACTCCCCCTTTGACATTAAGGAAAAGGGTAGTAACTCTTCACTTCTCTACTTCACTCCCCCACTGACATCAAGGGTAAAGGGTAGCATCTTTTCTTCACTTATTTGCTTCACTCCACCTAGTTGATATATTTACATGAGAATAACTCCCCCTATCTATGTTGTCCATCAACAAAAAGACAAAACTATATTGCAACACCATCTACTAACTCCGCATATGTAAATTAATATTAAAAATATTGATTATATAGATAAAAATGTACATCTTAATTGGATGAGGGTAATATAACATGATATGATACTTTTAATTTTGCAAGGTGTGCCTCCCAATACTTCTTGGCAACCTCCTAATCATTCTTAGCAAAGAAAAGCATGTAGCTCTAGTTCTCAAATTGTACATGGAAGTCTTCTCCTTCTTTTGGATAACTATACACCATTGTCTTTTGCACAATCTTCTCCACATTGACCAAAAATTTAGATAAATAAGTAAGCCTTACACTTACTATATCTTAGAACTGACTACTACATTATGATGTTATTTTTTTTGTCATGCAATAAAAATAATTGACCACAAAAATTTTCAATTGTCATTCTTGATGCACCATCTCCATCATTCACCAAATCATAAGCACTTGATGCCTAAGAAATTTGAGACTCAATTGAGTCCATCTGATCCTTGATGCTCTTTGTATACAATAGTAGTTTCAAACATAATTGAAAATATTTTTTGGCTTCCTCCAAACACTTTTAAACTTCCTTCAAGTTGCCTTGCAACTTGGTATGGGAAATAACACATTTATGTAATGTATCAATTGAAGGGAAATTGATTCATCCTAGAATGAACATCTGAAATCAGTGGGTTCCTTTGGTAAGATGTGTTTCTTCAGAGAACCTCAAAAAGCATATAGCACTATGCCATAAAGCAGAATCAAACACAATTTATTTCCCACCATTAATTAGGTTCAAAGAGGAAAGTTCACGCAATTTTAGATCTTACAAGATCAACCAGTTTCAACAAGATGCATTAAATAGATTCAATAAATAAATCATTAAACATGAAAGATAGAACAAAAGAGATGAGCACAAAGATTTACTTGGGGAAAACCCTTTAAAGTAAAAACCCCCACACTCCAAAAGAATAGATGCATTTTATTATTCATCAACAAAATACATAATTATAATACAATTGCAGGCTCTAAGCCTTTACATATAAATTTACATCTTGTTCCATCTAGAGAAAATCCTATAGCATAGCCCTTATGAATTCAGTCTCTCCTCTCACAACTCCTCAAGAAAAAAATTATATTTATAGAGCTTATAATGCACAAATTAGACATTTCTAAATTGACTACCAAAGGTTGAAGATGCAACATGGAAAGTACCAAAACCACTACACAGGGATAATGGTAAGTTTCCAATTGTCACCACATGCCACACTACAAAATATGCACTTTCCAAAATAACTACACCTTGAAAAGTCACATTCCATGTAAGGGTGGGTGCATGAAGATGGGTAGACAATTTGTGGCCACTTTTTGAATTTTTTTTTGGAAAACTGATAATGTGAGCACATTATAATGTGCTCATGTTATAACACACTCGCGTTATGGCTTGGTATGCCGAGTCTAAGGATCGGTCACAATAAGCCCATAATGTGAGCGTGTTATAACGCGCTTGTGTTATGACCTATTAAAAGAAAAAAAAAGAAAAAAAATCATTTTCACTTCTCACTATGTTTTCTTTCTTGCCTGTGGCTAAAACCCCAATATTCTGTGCTCGCGTTCTAGGAGGAGCTATTTTGAAAAATTCTTCATCAATGGTTGTTGTTTCATTGCCAGGATGCCGCCACATCGATGAGGAGATCTAAGAGGTAAGGATTTTTTATTTTTATTTATTTTTGGTTAGTTTTAGGTTGTATTTGATATTTATTTTTTGAATTTGTAGGAGATGCTAATCAACCTGCAAAATCTCCTCAAAATCCTCAACAAGAACAACAACAACAAGAGGAAAAAAATCCACAACAACAAAATCCTCAAGTTAATCAACCACAAAAACCTCCTCCACCAATCCCTCAACACTCTCCTGGAACTCAACAAAATTTAATGAGTGAAATTGAGAACAATAAAAACAAATTGAGGATTTAATTAGGAGGTTGATCTATCCAAAAGGTTCAACTGTGGAAAGAATGACCTTGGCAACTTCATTGAAAGAAATGTTAAAAAATGTAGATTCAATTAGAAAACAATTAACTAGATGGAAAGATAGGAGGCAAGCGGCTAGGTCTTATTACACAGATAAATTATCATATAAAGATGTAAAATATTTAAAAATTACAAAAGATGATTTGTGCTCACTATTCACTGACCCACACACAAATGAAAATATTACCCTCAATGTGAAGAGGTTTCCTATTCATTGGTGCCACCACCAATAGATTAGGAACTTTTTTATGATAGGTGGTACATGGTTTTTGATTACCCACCATGTAGCAATTGTGAATTCCGACAGTATTTCCCTAGGTAACTATACTGTGAGTTCATCTTGAACAAACTCCCAAAATATTTTGATATGAGGGACTTCCAGGGGAGAGGTGGGGGGTTGGCTCAGATAGACTCAGTGCACATCAGGATCCTATGCGGAAAGGGAGATGACCTCTTACTAGGCCATCTCATGAGCACATCGTCATCCCTTCCATCATGAAGGAGAGTGCCAACATAGATACTTTGCAGGTCATCAGCTCTTTGACCCAAAGTATCATCCAACATGCCAGCCCTATTCTACAACATCATCTAGAAGAGTCTATGAGTGGTGGGCTTCAATCCCATTTGAGTCAATCTTGCTGGGTGACTTGTTCATATGGCCCCACTGATACTTAGGAGGCTACTATGCAGGATCCATCTATAGCTATGGAGATGGACAGGGTAGCTAACATTTTTCATGTGGCCTATGGCATTGATACTCAGGTAAAAGTTAGCATGTTGATTGAATTTAATTTATTAAATTTTGATTTTGAAATGCAAGATTAACTAATTTAGTTTTATGATTTTAATAAAATTACAGGGTCACAATGTTGATTCTGGATACACTAGCCCCACACCTTCTTATTTCTCTAATGCACCTACTATTGAGGTATGTAACTAGTAAACAATTATAAATTTATTACATGTTAATAGCATTGTTTAATGAATGGTATTTTAATATGTGATTTTCGATGTTGAATAGGATAATATTGGAGGTTTCATGGGAACACCTCCCATTGCTAGTGGATTTAGTCAAACCTACACACAAGTAATAGAATAATGAGTTTAACTAATGAATTTTATTTAATAGATTTGTGTAGTTTATATTCATATCAGTGATTACGTTGCATTGCACATCTTTCAAACTCAAAGAATTACTTCACATTCCATAACTAATAACTTGATGTTGATAGATGACAAAATTTCAACTATAATATAGTTGTTTATAAAGTCAACATAAGTAGTGATGCAATTACTTCACATAGCATAAGTAATAAGTAGGAGCAACTTCCAATTTCATTTTCTTGTCATGGAATTCCATGAGACCACTTTTTACTGAGGCGTCTTTTCAAACGGTTCACTACCTTATCTATGCTATGGATGGTTGGAAGGAACATATGAAAGAATAATAGTAAGCAATATCATAGACAAGAAAATGAGTTTTTTGAAAAAATTCCTCAAAGAAATGTGGTATCATGGTGGTGTCCATACATGTCTCACTTCCTTTTCTATGCTACGAAATTTTCCATACATGTCTACCAAAGCATTTTATAAAATAGTTCATTTCCTCACTGCTTTGGCTAAAAGCTTAAAAAAAGTGCTTTCCAACAAACTATGGATGCTTGGAGAAAATCTATCAACTTAGCATAATAGTAAGCAATAACATAGACAAGGAAGTTAGTAGTTTGAAAAAATGCTTTGAAGAAATGCAGTCTCATAGTGATGGAATGCCATTCCATCACCATGAGACCACATTTCTTTGAGGCATTTATTCAAATAGCTCACCACCTTTTCTATGATACCACATTTTCCATACATGTGTACCAAAGCATTATATCAAACTACACACTTCCTTGTTGCTATGGCTAAAAGCCTAAAATAGGTACTTTCTAACAAACTATGGATGCTTGGAAAAATTTCTATCAAAGTGTAATATTAAGCAATAATACCATAGAGAAGGCAATGAAATTTCTGAAAAAAATCCTAAAATAAATGTGGAGTTATGGTGATGGAATGCCATGACGTGCATTTGTATGTAATGGCATTGCATCACCATGAGACCCCATTTATTTGAGTCATTTTTTTGAATAGTTAATTTCCTTCTCTATGCCACCACATTTATCATATGTACATGTCTATGAAAGCATTTTATCAAATGGTTCACCAACTTTCTACTATGGGTAAAAGCCTAAAAACATGTTCTTTCGAACAAGATATGGATTTAAGGAAAATAGTAAGCATGATAGTCATAACTATATAGTTTAATAAATTATACAATTTTTTTTTTTCATTATCTCATACATAATAAGTCACGATGGGTAGGTGCATGAAGATGGGTAGCCAATGTGTGGCCAATTTAATTTTTCATCCTAAAATAGTGAAAATGCAAGCGTGTTATAGTAAAAAGTGCTCGCATTATGGCTTGGTAATGACTGAGCCTAGGATTAGTCATTACTAGGAAATAATGTGCTCACATTATGGTTTAAATTTCAAAAAATG
>VDFB02000013.1:58637269-58743253 GCA_007258455.2 Sequoia sempervirens | reverse complement strand
GGTGAAATTGGGAATGTAGTGGCCTATTTGAAAAAATGGGTCCAAGAAATGGGGTCTCCCGGTGATTTATATCATTGGAAGACCCCATTCTTGGACCCTTTTTTTTAAATAGGCAAGTTAGGTTGCCAATTTCACCGAATTGCCAAGCTAGTGGGCCCACTAGATTGCCAATTTAGTGAAATTGGCAATGTAGTGGCCTATTTGAAAAAATGGTCCAAAAAATGGGGTCTCCCCATAATTTACATCATTGTGAGACCCAATTTCTTGGACCCATTTTTTCAAACAAGGAAAGTTAGGTTGCCAATTTCACTGAATTATCAAGCTAGTGGGCCCACTAACTTGCCAATTCAGTGAAATTGGAAATATAGTGGTCTATTTTAAAAATTAGTTCCAAGAAATGGGGTCTCCTGGTGATGTAAATCACCAAGAGACCCCATTTCTAAGACCCATTTTTTCAAATAGGCCAAGCTAGTGGGCACTCTACCTTCTACTCTTGACCCTCTACCCTCTATCTCTCTCCCACTCACTCCCTCTCTCTTTGTCTCTCTATCTCTCAATTTTCTACCTCCTACCCCCTCTCCCTCTCTCAGGTCTCTCTCTCACTCACTCCCTCTATCTCTCTCCCCTCTACCCTAAACCCTAAACCCTAAACCCTTAACCCTTAAACCCTAAACCTTTAAATCTGAAACCATTAAACCCAAAACCATCTACTCTTAACCCTCTACCCTTTATCTCTCTCAGTTCTCTCCCTCCCCTCCCCTCTCCCTCTCTCAAGTCACTCACTCACTCCTTCTATCTCTCTCCCCTCTATCCTAGCTTGCCAATTTGGTGAAAATAGGAATGTAGTGGTCTATTTGAAAAAAATGGGTCCAAGAAATGGTGTTTCTTGGACCCATTTTTTCAAATAAGAAATTTAGGTTGCCAATTTCACTGAATTGGTAAGCTAGTGGGCCCATTGACTTGCCAATTTGGTGAAATTGGCAATATACTGGCATGTTTGAAAAAATGGGTCTGAGAAATGGGGTTTTTCAGTGATGTAAATCACCACAAGACCCCATTTATTGAACCCATTTTTTCAAACAAGCCAAGTTAGATTGCCAATTTCATCAAATTGGCAAGCTAGTTAGCCCTCTACCCTCTACTCTTGACCCTCTATGCTCTCTCTCTCTTTCAAATCTTTACCTCCCACCCCCTCTCACTCTCTTAGGTATCTCTCTCTCCACTCTACCCTTATCCCTAAACCCTAAACCCTTAACCCTTAAACCCTGAACCCTTAAACCTGAAACCCTCTATTCTTAACCCGCTACCCTCAATCTCTCTCAATTCTCTCCCTCTTACCCCCTCTCTCTCTCTCAAGTCTCTCTCTCTATGTCACTCACTCACTCCTATCTCTCTCCCCTTAACCATTTACCATCTACCCTTAACTTTTAAACCCTTAAAACCTTAAACCCTCTACCCTAGCTTGCCAATTTGATGAAATTGGAAATGTAGTGGTCTATTTGAAAAAATTGGTCCAAGAAATAGGGTCTCCCAATGATTTACATCACTGACAGACCCTTGGACCCATTTTTTCAAACAAGAAAGTTAGGTTGCCAATTTCACTGAATTGCTAAGCTAGTGGGCCCACTAGCTTGCCAATTTGGAAAAATGGGCAATGTAGTGGCCTATTTGAAAAAATGGGTCCAAGAAATGGGGTGTCCTGGTGATTTACATCACTAAGAGACCCCATTTCTTCGTCCCGTTTTCTCAAACATGGCAAGTTAGGTAGCCAATTTCATCGAATTGGCAACCTAGTGGGCCTGCTAGCTTGCCAAGTTGACGAAATTGGAAATGTAGTGGCCTGTTTGAAAAAATGGGTCCAAGAAATGAGGTCTCCTAGTGATGTAAATTACTAAGAGACCCCATTTCTCAGACCCATTTTTTTAAATAGGCCAAGTGATGGAGAGGCAGTGGGAGGGAGATAGAGAGAGATAGATAGAGGGAGTGAGAGAGAGTGGTAGGGATTGATTGAGCAAGAGGTACGTAGAAAGAGGGAGATGGAAGATAGAGATAATTAGAGAGGGTAGGAGAGAGGGAGGGAGAGAGAGGTGAGATGTATAGATATAGAGAATGGGATAGGTTTTGAGGGTATCGAGTTGAGGGATTAGGGAAAAGGACCTGTAGGGTTGATGATTTAGGGTATTGGGTAGAGGGTATGGGGTTTAGCGTAGAGGGTATTGGGTCTCTACCCTCAACCCTTAAACTAAAGAAAACTCTCTACGCTAATCCCTAAATCCTAAGAGGGAGTGGGAGAGAGAGGGAGTGATGGAGATGTAGTGGGAGGGAGATAGAGAGAGATAGATAGAGGGAGCAAGAGAGAGGTAGAGATTGATTAAGAAAGAGGTACGTAGAAAGAGAGAGAGGGTAGATAGAGACAATTAGAGAGGGTAGGAGAGAGGGAGGGAGAGAGAGGTGAGATGTATAGATAGAGAGAAAGGGATGGTGGTTGAGGGTAGAGGATATAAGGTTTAATGGTTTAGGGTTAAAGGGTTTAGGGTTGAGGGTTTAGGGTTTAGAGTTGAGGGTAGAGGGTAGAGGGTTTTGATTATAGGTTTGGGGGTATATGGTTGAAGGATGATCTTGAGGTTCCAATGTATAGGGTATAGAGGTTGAGGGTTGAGGGTTGAGGGATTAAGGGTTGAGGGTTGAGGGTTTAATGTATAGGGTAGAGGGTAGAGCATAGAGGGTTTAAGGGTTGAGGTTGAGGGTTTAAGGGTTGAGGGTTGAGGTTTTAAGGTTGAGGGTAGAAGGTTTAGGGTTTAGGGCATAGGTTTGAGGGTATATGGTTGAAGGATTAGGGTTGAGGCTCAAATGTATAGGGTAGAGGGTATATGGGTTGAGGGTTAAGGGTTTAAGGGTTGAGGGTTGAGGGATTAAGGGATGAGGATTGAGAATTGAGGGTTGATGGTTTAATGTATAGGGTAAAGGGTTTAAGGGTTTATAGTTTAAGGGATGAGGGTTGAGGGTTTAAGGTTGAGGGTAGAGGGTTGAGGGTATAGGGTTGAGGGATTATGGTTGAGGGTCCATTGTATAGGGTTGAGGGTTGAGAATTAAACCATAAACCCTACACCCTTAAACCTCATCCCTATACCCTATAACCTAAACCCTAAACATTATCCTTGAACCCTTAACCCTATAATTAAATTTTAAACACTTCATGAAACCTTGTACCCTAAACCTTAAACCCTAAAATCTCAACCCTAAACCCAATACTATCAACCCTATACCTAATATCCTAAACCCTAATCCCTATACCCTATACACTTAACCATACACCCCCAACCTTGAACACTATACATCAACCCTAAACCCTATACCTTAAACCCTAAACCCTACACATTCAATCCTCATCCCTATACCCTATACCCTCAACCCTATACTTAAACCCTAAACCCTACATTCAACCTTGTACACTAAACTCTAAAGCCCAAACCTCAATCCTAAACCAAATACCCTCAACCCTATACCGAATATTCTAAACCCTAATCCCTATACCCTATACACTTAGCCCTATACCCTCAACCTCGAACACTATCCCTCAAGCCTTAACCATATACCTTAAACCATAAAACCTACACCCTAAACCCTCATCTCTACACTCTAAACCCTCAACCTCATACCCTAAACCCTAAACATTATCCCTCAACCCCTATACTTAAACAAAAACCCTACACTCTCAAGCCTTAACCGTATACCTTATACCATTAATACTACACCCTAAACTCTAATCCATATACCCTATACACTTAACCTCATACCCTCAACCCTAAACATTATACCTCAACCCTCAACCCTCAAAATTATACATAAATCCTAAACCCTAAACTATCAACCCTAAACCTAATATCCTAAACCCAATAACCTCAACTATATACCCAATATCCTTAACCATAATCCATATACTCTATAAAATTAACCTTATACCCTCAACCCTATACCTTAAACCCTAAACCCTACACCCTCAACCATCATCTCTATACCCTACACCCTCAACCTCATACCCAAAACCCTAAACATTATCCGTCAACCCTATACTTAAATGACAATATCTACCCTCTCAAGCCTTAACCCTATGCCTTATACCCTTAACCCTAAACCCTAAACCCTAATCCCTAAACCCTATAAACTTAACCTCATACCCTCAAGCCTGAATATTATACGTCAACCTTCAACCCTCAAACTTATACATAAATCCTAAACCCTAAACCATCAACCCTAAACCTAATATCCTCA
Organism: Sequoia sempervirens; assembly: GCA_007258455.2. Classification (NCBI taxonomy): domain Eukaryota; kingdom Viridiplantae; phylum Streptophyta; class Pinopsida; order Cupressales; family Cupressaceae; genus Sequoia; species Sequoia sempervirens. The sequence continues at coordinate 58,738,981 of VDFB02000013.1, read as the reverse complement.
ACCCAACACCCTCAACTATATACCCAATATCATAAACCATAATCCATATACCCTATACAATTAACCTTATACCCTCAACCCTAAACACTATCCCTCAACCCTCAACCCTATACCTTAAACCCTAAACCCTAAACCCTCATCCCTCATCCCTATACCCTATACCCTAAACTTTATACCTAATATCCTAAACCCTAATCCCTATTCCCTATACACTTAACCCTATTACCTCAACCTTATACCTTAAATACTAAACCTTACACCCTCAACCCTCATTGGAGGAGATATAAAGAGGGGGAGGGAGGGAGGTTGGGAGGGAAAGAGGATATAAAGATAAGTAGATAGGGAAGGAGAGGTAGGGAGACATTAGAGATAAAGAGTAGATAAGGAAGGACAGATGGAGCGAGAGGTTTGATGGAGAGAGAGGGAGGTGAGAGAGAGGTTAGATAGAGAGTGTGGTAGGGAGTGATAGAGGGATAGGTGATATAGAGAGAAATAAAGAGAGATAGATATTGAGGGAAGGAGGGAGAGTGGGTGAGAGAGGGGAGGAACAGAGATGCAAAGAGGGATAGGTGAGATAAAGATAAGTAGAGAGAGAATGGTGAAATATAGAGGAGAGAGTTATAGAGAGGGAAAGAGAGAGATAGGGGAAAATATAGGGAGGGATAAATCTAGTGAGAGAGAGAGGGCTAGGGGAGATAAAGATAATTAGAGAAAGGAGAGGTACAATGAGATAAGTAGAGAGAGAATAAGGAAGGGAGAGAAGCGAGATAGATAGGTGTAGAGAGAGTGGTAGGGAGTGATGAATGGAGAGGTAGGTAGAGAGGGGTTAGAGAGATAGAGAGTATAAAGGGAAGGAGAGGGAGATGTATGGAGGGAGAGAGGGAGGTGAGAGAGAGGTGAGATAGAGAGCAAGATAGAGAGTGTGGTAGGGAGTGATGGAGGGATATGCGGGTAGAGAGGGATAGGTGTGAGAGAGAGAAGTAGAGAGAGATAGAGATAGAGGGAAGGAGGGAGGGTGGGTGAGAAAGGGGAGGAAGGGAGAGGTAAAGAGGGATAGGTGAGATAAAGATACATATAGAGAGAATAGTGACATATAGAGTAGTATATAGTTACAGAGAGGGAAAGAGAGAATGGTGAGATAGAGAGGAGAGAGAGAGAGAAAGAGGGTGAGGGAGGAGTGAGAGAGGGAGAGAGGTATAGGGAGGGAAAGGAGAGATATAGAGTAGAGAGGAAAATATAGGAGGAGATTATCTAGCGAGAGAGACAGAGAGGACAGGGAGACAAAGATGGACTCAGAGAGGGAAGGAGAGGTAGAGAGAGAGGTGGAGAGGAACTAGGAGGAGGGAGGAGAAGGAGACAGAGAGAGGTGAGAGAGCAAGCTAGGGAGTGATGAATGGAGAGGCAGAGAGGGAAGGAGGGAGATGATGGACGGAGAGAGGGATGAGGACAGAGAGCACAGGAGAGAGAAAGAGAGGTAGGCTGTGATGGACGGAGAGAGAGGAGGGAGACAGACAAGCAGAGAGGAGTGAGAGAGAGACAGAGAGAGAGACAAAGACAAGGAGAAAGAGACAGAGACAGAGGAAAGGAGAGACAGAGAGAGAAGGACTGGAGACAGAGGAGAGAAAAGGAAAACGAGAGACAGAGACAAGAGAGGACACCGAGCAGTGGACAGTGGAAATGCACACACAACGAAGACACGGACACGAACGATCCGAACATCCAAACGAGACAGAATCCCTTGACATTTATCTTACTTTCTACTATATATATATAGAGCCAACTTAGTCCATCTCTTCTCTACTTATCTCTATCTCACTTCTCCCTCCATCTCTCCCTTCATCCATCCCTCCATATCTACCCTAATCCCTCAACCCTATACCCTTAACCCTTAAAACCTTAAACAATTAAACCTAAACCCTAAACCCTTAACTCTTAACCCTTAAACCCTTAAACCCTTAAACCTTAAACCCTAAACCATTAACCCTTAACCCTTAAACCATAAACCCTTAAACCCTCTACCCTCTACCCTCAACCCAATAACCTCAACACTTAAACCCTCAATCCCAAGTAAACTCTCTACCCTAATCCCTCAACCTTCAACCCTTAATCCATAAACCCTTAAACCCTCAACCCTCAACCCTCTACTCTCAACCCTTAGACCTTAATCCCTCAACCCCTATACCCTCTACCCTATATATTGGACCCTCAACCCTAATCCCTCAACCCTATACCCTCAACCCTCTACCCTCAACCTTAAACTCTCAAACCTCAACCCTTAAACCATATATCTTATATCCTCTATGCTCTACCCTATACATTAAACCCTCAACCCTCAATTATCAACTGTCAACCCTTAATCCCTTGACCCTAGGTAGCTAGGGAAACATAGGTGAGATACAAAGTGATTAAGGGAGAGGTAGGTAAATAGAGGGAGAGAGGAGATAAATATAGGTAGAGAGGAAATGATATGTAGAGAGAGGAGAGATAAAGAGAAGTAGAGAGGGGAGGGAGGGATAGGTAGGGAGGAGATAGAGCTGAGTGTGTGTGTGTGTGCGAGAGAGAGAGAGGGAGGGAGAGGAGAGATATAGAGTAGAGAGGGAAAGGGGTAGGAAGGAGACACATTTGAGATATAGAGTGATGGAGGGAAAGGTGGGTAAAGAGAGGGAAGGATATGTAGAGAGAGATGATAGATAGAGATTAGTAGAGAGTGGAGGGATGGAGGGAGAGGAATGGAGGAGATAGAGGTGAGTGTGTGTGAGAGGTAGAGAGAGTGAGAGGAAGGGGGACAGAGGAAGGGGGAGAGATAAATAGAGTAGAGAGGGAAGGGGGAAGATAAAGAGTAGAGAGGGAAGGAGAGAGTAAAAGAGAAAGAGGAATGGGGGAGAGAGAGAGGTAGAGAGAGTGGTAGGTAAATGTAGGAGAGATAGGTAGAGAGGGAAGGAAAGAGGGAGGTATAGGAGGGAGAGAGGGAAGGAGGGAGAGTGGCATGGAGAGAGAGTAGAGAGAGAGGGAGAGAATGAGAAAGAGAGATAAAGAGAGATACGAAGGTTGGAGGGAGGGAGAGGTAGAAAGGGATAGGTGAGATAGAGAGAGGGAAGGAGGGAAAGTGGGATAGAGAGATAATGGTGATTTAGAGAGGAGGTAGTGATAGGTAGGGATAGAGATAATGGTGAGATAGAGAGGAAAGAGTGAGAGAGAAAGAGAGGGATGGAGCGACAAAGAGAGAGATAGGTAGAGGAAGGGGGAGGAGAGATAGAGATTAGAGAGGGATGGAGAGAGAGAGTGATGATTGGAGAGGTAGGTATAGAGAGGGAAAGATAGAGGAGAGATAGAGAGATAGAGAGTAGAGAGGGGAGGGAGGGAGAGGTAGGGAGGGAGATAGAGGTTTCTATGTGTGTGTGTGAGTGAGAGAGATAGAGAATGGTGAGATAGAGAAAAGGATAAATTGAGAGAGAAAGAGGGGGGAGGGGGAGGCACAACAGTGATAGAGATTGGGAGGAGAGACAAAAAGAAGGGGAGGGAGGGAGGGAGCATTTGGGAGGGAGATAGAGGTTTGTGTGTGTGAGAGAGAGAGATAGAGAGAGATTGAGAGGGAGGAAGAGACAATTATGAGATAGAGAGGAGAGAGAGAGAAAGAGGGGGAAGAGAGGGATAAAGAGGGATAGAGAGTGAGAGAGAGATGTAAGTAGAGGGAGGGAGAGGAGAGATAGATAGTAGAGAGGTAAAGAGATAGGGAGGGAGACATAGGTGAGATAAAAAGTGATGGAGGGAGAGGTATGTAAAGGGAGAGAGAGGGGAGATAAAGATAAGTAGAGAGGGAAGGATATGTAGAGAGATAGAGAAGCGATAGAGAGAAGTAGAGAGGGGAGGGATCGAGGTAGATGTAGGGAGGAGAGAGAGAGGAGAGAGGGAGGAAGGGAGAGAGAGAAGGAGTTGAGAGATATAGAGTAGAGAGAAGGAGAGTGAGAGAGAAAGATGATACAACTTGCTGACTACTAAAATTTGACCTCCCGATCACTGAATTTTGACATGCCAATTCCTAAAATTTGACTAAGTCTAAAATTTTTAAGATCTTCCAAAAAATAGAATTTTCATTATAACTCCTAGAGATCTGAAATCACTCTTAAACATCCTTCCTATATACATGAAATATAACTTAAAGTATAAGAAAGTAAACGTTCGTATGTAAAACTTATACTTAAATGTTTATTTAATGTATATAGTTTCCTTGAAAGATAACAAGAAGAAAGAGAAGAAAAAGAGAAGAAAACAATTTCAATGTAGACCAAAACATGAGCACGTTATAACACACTCGTGTTTTGGAAATTCATTCGCAAAACACAAACTACATGTCAAAACTGAGATATAATGTGAGTGTGTTATAACACATGCATTATATGTTGCTTTGGGAATCCCCAAGCCTTGGGATTGGTATTTTCCTTGGAATACCAACCCAAAGGCTTGGAGGGCATTCCCAGTGACTAGAGACGTGTTTTTGTAAATTCTACAATATTTCACATAATCAGGTTCATGCTCACCATCAAGATTGCATGTGGTTCAATATCAAAGAAATCAAACATCTGGGTAATATTAGGTTCTCTCTTAGCTATCCAACAATGTAATTTTTTTCACTTTTTGACAGTGTTAAGCCTTTCATCCATAATTTCTTTTGTTTGTATCTCCTTTTTGGAAGAAAACAGTGTTTGGTGTTTTTTTTGTTATAAATTAAACGTTCATCAAAATTTCAAATAAATTACTTTTTTAGAAACTGAACTCCATTCTACAATTTTTTTTTTTTTAAAATCAATTAGTTTCCAAAATTTGTAGGGGTAGCACGGCCAAAATTCTATTTTTTAGGAAGTTTCCACTTCGAAAATTAGTAAAAAATAAAATATTCATTAAAAATTTATCAGAAAAATCGTGCATCAACTACATATTGTTAGTTAACTTCTAACTGTACTGATTTTAAAAATACTAGAAAAAAATTCACCGTACGAGGGTCATACAATAGTTTCTATGTTATGTTTTTCTAACAAAAAAAAAAACAATTTGTGTACATCCCTTATTTGAACCCATTAATATCAACAATTTTCAAAATAAATTAGTAGTTTAAAAACTAGACTCAGAGCACTTTGATCCTGCTTTTTGTTCTATCTCAAAAAATTTAGTATAACTACCTTGAATTTCACGTCCAAGGTCATTATTTGCTGATTTTAGAAAAAAGTGGCCACTTAAGCCCCCTTTTGGGAACCATCTTGGTGCACTTACCCTGATGTGGATCACTATTGTATTTTTTGTGATTGAATAATTTGTTGTTATATTTTTAAATGTTGCAAGCAAAGACACCTCCGAATGTTCAGATGGCAATGGACATCTGTGTTTCGTCTGCTATAGAATCCTCGATGGCATTGAAAAGGGAGGTATGAGGAAAATTACTATACTTCAATTTACATTCGTTGTTATAGATATTAGTTAGTGAAAAATAAAACCATTATTGATTTGTAGTTTAATTTCTAATTGGATAGTTTATACAGGGCTTCAACACACCTCAGCATGGGCATTCAAATATTCCCCTCATGGAGAGTGATCATTAGATGGCAGTAAGTGATTATTTTGTTAAATATATCATTTTTTAATGTAATTTCTATATATTAATGTCTTTACTTCTTATTTTAACAGATGATAATTCACCAAGAACTAAGCACTAGGAGGAGTAGCAAGAGCACTCCTCGAGTGCATCATAAATGAGTGATAGACGTATCACCATCCAATCAACAAGCAAAGGGCAAGAGTTTATTTCGAGAGCGTGGAGAGTGATGACTTTGATTCCAAAGCCCTTTGTTGTATACCTATGTGGCATTTTTGTTCATATTTTGTATTTGATATATTTGACATTGTATTCCTATATGACATTCCTATAAGCGTATATGGCTATTTTGTACCTATATTTTATACTTATATCAACATATATTGATGTATTCCTACATGGATACCGACGAGGGAGCAAACCCGAGACACAGAAATAATGCACACAACTAGCAAACTTTCTTATTATTCAATAATGAAAAATCTTACATGCAGAGGATCACAAATCCTCGAGCTCTGTGATACATGCAAATTACAAACTTACAGAAAATTACCCAGATCCCCTTTCACAGCATGCGAACTTCTTTCCCCAAAAAGTTACCCAAAAATCAGAAACAAGCCCCTAAATAGGCCCATTTCGGTTTGGAACCAAAAACAACCTTCGAGATAAGATTTTTGACGGTTTGGCGCCAAAATTACAATTTGAAATTCAAGTTAAATTCACAGTTGAAAATTAGCACATTTCTAAAATATGCACCAACTTCCGGCAGCCATAACTTTTAATCCGACCGTCGGATCTTCAATGATAATACCTTTTCGGAAAGCTCTCGAAAAGACAATTTTCCACAAAGTAGGCCTTCGGTGGACTACTTTGGCATTTTCGCAAATTTTCAGGCCCATCCGGGATCATTTGGTGCCTCAAACTGAGCTCGGAAGGTTTTTCAGGTCAAAAAGCAGAAATTGGAACTTGAATAACTTTCAAGTCATGAATGATCTTGACTTGATTCTTTCACCAGACTGTGTATTTTTCCATCCTGAACCTTCCCATAAATTTCTGTCTTCCCACTTCAAATGCAAACCTGCTAAAATAGTAAATTTTGAGCAGAAAAAGTAATTCGAAGTTGGAAACTCTTATTCGACGAAAAGGGTATCCAGAAATACAAAAACATCTACAAAAAGAAAACAACAGGAACAAAATGGAAATCATCTTTTTGGGTGATGCAAGATTGCCCTCACACCACTGGATGCTCCTGCATCAGTAGTTGTATTAAATAGCTTTTAAATAAAAGTAAGTAAACTGTAATTAAGAGAATATTTTATATATATAACCGAATATAGTTTAAATAAAAATAAATAAATAAATAAAATAAAAGAAAATAATAATAAAAATAAAGAAAGAAAGAAGATGAAACACTTGCGTGTTGCCCTTCTCCGATTTCACAACAGCTTTTGAGAGAGACAAACGTATGTTGTTATTTACACAACAGTAGCGCCAATGAATGGAAGTAGTAATTCTGAAAAGAAAATTTCCTTCCAGCGTTATTTTTATAACATTTATAAATTTGAACAAACTTTGAACAAAAAAGAGAAAATATATAAATGCATATCATTAAACTATAGATCTTTCAAGATTTGAACAGGGTTTTCAAGCCAAATAAGAATATATGTATGCAGCCATGAAAAGAAAAAAAAGATAAAGAAACCCAAGACCCAGCATAGATGCAGACAAGATTTGAATAGAGAATAAAATGTGAAAATTGGATACTGAAAACAAATTGCAGAATATATGGGATAATCATGTCATAAGGTTTCTATGTTTTAAACAATTCCTTTTATGGTTCTGCGCTCTCAAATTTTCTTAGACCATTCCACACTTGGATCCACTGTAGAATGATTTGTAAGCCTTGACCAACACTTGCTTCTTCACGCTGTGAGTCCATAATCTTGCTTTCTTTGAACCAACAATACTTGTTTCTAGTTACACTAATCTCCTTGGCTGTTAGATGACCATCTCAACAGAACGATTCGGCTCCAATACTCTGTAAACTTGTATGATAATTAAGAGGGGTTGTTGTATAATAATACGAAGTTGTGGAGCCTGTATTTTAAAACCTTTATAAGTTTTCCCTATCTGAATTAAATGATGGCATTTATTATGTCAGACATTTAGGCTTAGACTTCTCCAGTGAATGGACCATATGAAGTGTGCAATAGCCGTATACCTAACCATGTATATTCACTGCCGAAATAATTTAAGCCTCTCACAATATGCAGCGCCATAAATAACATCATTTTGCTTTGAAAATAGCCTGTAGATATCAACAATAATATTGAATGATAGAGATCTTAAACAATAATATCACTGACACTTTTATATGGATTTGTTTTACTGAACTTATATAAAATTTTGAAGTAAGATGTCTGCCATTAATTCTTAGGATGAACTCCTATGCATTCGTAACATAGTCATATATTAAAATATGAAAAGATCAAAAGAAAAGTACAAGTGATCAAATGAACACATAAGCTTTGTTTAGAGGTAGAGGGGATATCTGATAGTATTTGGTTGGGCCAACAAGATCTTTCATTATATATAATTTTATAAATCTACATTGATATCAGAGGTATTAGGTTAATGCCAGCATTGCTGATAGAAGTTGGTGCCCAACATTGATTATAAGTATGGTGTATTCCTCTCGAGTGCAAAGCCTTGATTAGTTCTTTAAAAAAAAATTGTTCACCATACAAAATAAAAAATAAAAAATTAGTCATTAGATATCAATGAGATCGCTCCCCATCTTTGTCACTGTCGTTGTTTCAGATCCGTAAATACAAAGAAAAATTTACGTCACTTATTTTCTCTCTGGATGTATCCTTCACAGCAGTTTAGGGCTTTAGAAATGCTTTTAGATCACGATATACTCTATTTCATGTTATTTATTCTTACTACCATATAAAAACATTCTTTTACCTTTTCTTTAAAAGAAATAATCCATTCTACCTAAGAAAGAATAAGATGGGGACAAAAGTTTTAAAGAAATAGAGAAGAAACTTAGATTAGTTAAATTATGCCTTAAAACAAGATATTTATAAGTGTTTTTTTTCTTGTTTTATATGGGTATGGGTTAAAGGGTAAGAACCAATACTCCTTATTTTATATTTTATAAAATTTGGTGCTATTTCATTATGGGATATAAATATTATATATAGATTTATAATATGAGATTTAAACAAATTTTTGTTATATATTGTCTTTATATTTATAATAAATATAATTATATGATAAATAATATAATTATTATTATTTTAAATAAGAGAATTAAAAAAAATAGCATATTTTGCTATTGATTAAGATAATGATGTTTTTTTATAAAGAACTAATAATTAGAATTGTTAATATTTATAATAAAAAATAATATTAATACCAAGAGAAATTAGGATATAGTGCTTTGGGAATTTTTATCACATGGTATGGTTAATATTAATAAGGAAATAAATAAGGATTATAGTATGTATAGTACCAATTGCATGAGTTTTGTTATTAATATTATTGATAGGGAGTGGGGTTGGAGGAATCAATCACTAATTCCTACTCTTGGCCTTTCCTTGTAAGACCCCCTTGGTGCTTGCTTCACCAATCTAACCTATAGGCCCTTACTCATGACTAGGTGCCCCTGGTTTGTCTGCCCAACCCCTCTTCCATCGATAAGTTATCCTTCTACCAAGCCAACCTTGGTGCTACCTCATGTTCTCCATTGGCCCTTACTCTGCCTTAAAGACCAAGTTCACTCCACCTTCAACTTGCTAACTTGTAGAGGTGTAACACATTTAAAAAAAACTTCAAGGGACTCTATCTAGGGTTCTTGTACTTCCTCTAGACTCCCTTTAATCATTGCTTCCATTAATTCCTTCCTAGGGTTTTTAAAAGGCTACAAGCCTTGAGCCCCCAATTAGGCCTCTGAATAGGGGTAAAATGCAATTTTAACCTAAACCCACCAAAGGACCAAGACTCTTTGCTTAGGTTTTATGTTTATCATGCCCTCACCTCCAATATTTCTAGGGTTTCAAGTCCGCTAAGGCCGTACACTGTCCATACACCAAAATGGTCAAAAGCTAGGGTTTCTTTAGCTTTCTCAATGTTGTTTCAAACTATGATGAACTATTAGAACCTCCCCCTAACCTCCAAGCATAGCCAAGACCGTCAAGAAAATTCACAAAAAATAATTTCTCAAAAATCTCATTTCCCTTGCAAGTTATGAATCTTTTTCTCCAAGTCTACCCTAATCGGACCTGCTCTGGCTCGCCTAGGGCATCAATTTGCTAGCATCCACTGAACTCAAACAAAACCTACAAATTAAAATATTTACTAGCATGGTGACTAGGCACTATTTCCAAAGGGTCATACAGTTTGTACGGAGGAAAAGTGCTCTAGAACCACATTTTCAAAATACAGTCTGTTTCAGACCAGAACTTGAGCAGAAAAGAACTATTTAGAACAAAAGCTTATAAATGCAACAAAGAGACTTCTTAACCTTACAAAATGCTTGAATACAACCAAAAATATATTTTACAAATCAAAACTATAACAATCTAATCCATAAAAGGTCTGCCAAGATTCAATAATTCAAAAATTACAACTCAAAACGCTATTTTTCTCTTATTCACATTAAAGTTTGCCAAATTTTATTGCTTCCAACTCTGCTCCTGGATCGAACTTTCCCTTAAATAGGCCCTAGAAGCATTTAATTTTCTTTGATCGAGCCTTTTAGATGACCTAAAAGTTAGAGTTATAAAACACACTGTGTTTTGCAATCTTTGACAACTTTTCACCATTTAGCAAAATGAGCCTCTAAACTCATTGGAATCTTGAAAACCTCTTTCCCAAAGACCAAAAAAAACCCTTAAGCTCAACAAAAAATGGTCTATAAGGCCTTACGAAAGCAAAAACAAAATTTAACTCCCTAGGTTTCTTCTTTATGTAGGAAACTACCAGTTGTTCCATAGGTGCTCCTGCACCATTATCCCCCTCTCAGCACAAACAACTATGGAATTTTAGGAGAGATTAGAGACATATCAATTCCTTGCTTCTTAAATTCTGCTTCTTCTACCCAGGTAGCTTTAGATTCATGCTTGTTCTTCCATTTTACAAGATGCTCCATGTACACCTTGTTCCTTGTAGCCTTCTTCACTCTTGACTCCAAGATCTTCTCTACTTGTAGATTGTCTGGAGTTGGTAGTGACATGTTGCTGACATCCTTGAATATCTCCTTACTGTCCTAATCCAAATCCTTGACTGTTCCCTTATACTTGATCAAATCAGCAACATTGAACACAGGTGAGATCCCTAGATCAATAGGCAACTCCACCTTGTATGCGTTTTCGCTATACTTGGCCAATATCTTGTAGGGACCTACTATTTTTATCTATATTTTGGTTGAAATCCCCTTCTACAATATGGATTTGTTAAGGTGGACCATGACATAGTCCCCTACTGCAAATTGTACATCCTTCCTTCATAAATCAACTTTCTCCTTCAACTTTTGGGTTGCTGCTGTGACTGTCCTCTTGACCTGATCCTAAATCTCTTTCATGGTCTGAGTGAAGTCTTCTGCATGCCCAGTCCTATTCTCCATAGATCCAAGGTCTTTGAGCTCACAAATTCCTCTTGGGTGCATCCCATACACAACTTCAAATGGACTCTTCCCTGTGGTTTTGTTTACACTGTCATTATAGGCAATTCAGCTTGGGAAATAACCATATCCCATGTTTGTCCATACTCCTTGGTTAGACACCTTAAAATATTACCCAACACTCTATTAACCACCTCTGTTTGACCATCAGTCTGAGGATGGTAAACTGATCCAAATGATAGATTTGTACCCAATCTACTCCATAGAGTCTTCCAAAAGTGACTCATGAACTTCACATCTTTGTTAGAAACTATGCTTAAAGGTAAGCCATGGATCCTCACAACCTCCTTGAAGAAAAGGTGAGCTATGTAGCTTGCAGCATGAGTAGTTTTGCAGGGAATAAAATGACTCATCTTGCTAAATTTGTCTACCACAACATAAACATTGTCAAAACCAGTCTTAGTCTTAGGAAGACCTACCACAAAATCCATGCTCACACACTCCCATGGTCTATTAGGAATGGGTAGGGATTGATATAAACTAGCATTGCTAGCTCCTCCCTTAGCTTTCATGCACACAACACACTGTTCCACATACCTCCTAACATCTCTTGCCAACTTAGGCTAGTAATAGAACCTTTGCACTAGTTCTAAAGTCTTATTGATGCCAAAATTCCCACTAAGACTACCACTATGCTTTTCTTGAATCAGATTTTCCGTCATTGACCCTCTTGGAACACATAACTGATTGCCTTTAAAAAACAACCCACTTTGCAAAGTATACTTTGAGTATTGACTATGTAAGTGGTTCTCAAAGTTAGAACATACCTTATAGGCCTCTGAAAAGTCTTCATCACCTCCATATAGATCCTTGAAACTCTCTATGCCAATGCTCTTGAGTTTTATCTCTTGGACTGTCAACAACCTTCTGCTTAATGCATCTGCCACCTTGTTCATTTTCCCTTTCTTGTGCTTGATGGTAAAAGTAAAAGCTTGGATGTATTCCATCCATTTCAAATTCCTATTACTTAATTTATCTTGGGTGTTGATATAACTAAGTGCCTGGTTATCAGTAAATACCACAAACTCTCTGGGTAACAAATAATGCCTCCACTTCCTAAGGGACTACAATAAAGCATATAATTCTAGATCATAGGTTAAGTACTTCTGCTTGGCTTCATTGAGCTTTTCACTAAAGAAGGCCATAGACCTACCTTCTTGACTAAGTACTCCTCCTACTACTACTCCACTTGCATCGCACTCAACTGTGAACAACTTCTGAAAACTAGGCAATATTAGAATAGGTTGAGTGGCCACTTCTTGTTTCAGTTACTCGAACCCTTTATCAGCCTCTTGAGTCCACTTAAACTTTGTTTTCAAACCACCTTGGATAGTATCTAGGACTAGTGCACATATACCACTAAAGTTCCTTATGAATTTTCTATAAAATTGGGCTAATCCATGAAAACTCCTTACCTTTGTTGCTGTGGTTGGTGTAGGCTAGTTTAGGATGGCTTGCACCTTGCTTGGGTCCATCTTTAATGAGCCTTTGGACACTACAAAACCTAGGTACACAAGCTCTTGCTTAAAGAACTCACATTTCTCAAGATTGATTGCCAAATTTTCCTCTTGCAACCTTTTGAGAACCATCTCAACATGCTTGAAGTGTTCTTCTATTGTCTTACTGAAAATCAATATGTCATCAAGATATACTACCACAAAGATCCCTATGAAATCCTTAAGCACTTCATTCATGAATCTCATGAACATGCTAGGGGCATCTGAGAGACAAAATGGCATCACGTTCCACTCATATAACCCATCATCTATCTTAAAATTTGTCTTCCACTCATCACCATCCTTAATTTTGATCTAATGGTACCCACTCTTGAGATCCAACTTTGTGAAGAACTGAGCACCTCCATGACAATCCATCAAATCTTCAATTCTAGGAATAGGAAACCTATACCTAATGGTGATCCTATTTATTGCCCTAGGATCAGTACAAAGTCTCCACTTACCTCCTTTCTTGGTTGCTAAAACCACTGGCACTACACAAGGGTTGATGCTCTTTTGAATCAATCCTTGATCCAACAATTCTTGCACTTGCCTAGCTACCTCTAGGTTCTGCTCTAGGGTAAGTTTGTATGCTGCTTTGTTAGGAAATGAGGCTCTAGGTATGAATTCAATTTGATAACTTATTGCTCTCTTTGTTGGTAAAGTTGTAGGTGTACAATCACTAACTATGCTGTTGTACTTATCAAGCAACCTTTGGACTGCTTCTAGTAAGACTATCTTTTTAGCCTTGGCTTCTTCTTTAGGTTGTAACACAACCACATACCCTTCATTCCCTTGGTGTATGTCCTTGAGGAACTCCTTACCACTGCTCAACATGATGTTAGGTGTCTTGGACTGTCCTTCATCTTCTTTCGACAGTGACTGCAATTTGAAGGTTCTTCCATCCTTTTTGAATGAAATGGTATTCTCTTTCCCATCATACATAACACTTCTATCATACTACAATGGTCTACCCAGTAGTAGATGGCGTGCATCCATGGGTAGTACATCACAAATTAACTTATCTTTATATCCTCCAATAGAAAATTCCACCATTACTTGCTCATTGACTAAAACACTCTGCCCTTTATTCAGCCATGTGACCTTGTAGGGGTTACTGTGGGGTACCTTCTCCAAATTCAGCTTAGTTACTACCTCCTCTAAGATTATATTATCTGTTGAACCTGAATCTACAATGAATTTGCACACTTTTCCAAGTATCTTGCACCTTACTCTAAAAAGAGCTCTTCTTTGTTTAGGTTCCTCTTTGACTGGCTACCTGATCAAAACTCTGTTAAACATTAGATTCTCTCCTACCTTAGATTCTATATGACTAATTTTATATGCTTTAGGACTCATGGTGTCCTCTTGTGCATAGGCCAATCTCTTTTCATTGCTTGATGAGGAAGCGGGCATCTATAAGTAGGGTGACCTATTTGATTACAATGGTAACACTTCATGTTTGCAAAATAAGTATTACTCCTACCTACTTCTCTTCCTCTATTTGAACCTCCTTGAGGTCCTCTTCCTCTATTATATCCTCCTCTTGAAGATGTTTCACCTCCATGCTCAGTGAGCTTTGCTTCTCCTTGATTTCTTTGGTCACTTCCTCTACCTTGGTAGCCACCACGTTGTCCTCTTTGATCTCTTTGATCTCTTCCTTTTCCTCTACCCTTGGAAGTGTAATCTTGCTTCCTCTTGTTCCTTTTCTCAATCTTGATAGCCAACTAATAACATTGATGTACTATTTTAGGACTCAAAAGAGCCATCTCTTCTTGGATGTTCCATTTCAAGCCATTAAGATACCTAGCCACTTTGAGACTCTCATCCTCTGTCACATTAGACCTCATACAAAGCTTTTAAAACTCTTCAGTATAAGTTTTTACATCTTGGTCTTTCTACCTTAGACTTTGCCTCTTCTTGTGCAATTGAATCTCATAGTCATCTGGCATGTAGGCTTCCTTTACCTTAGCAACCATTCCTTTCCAAGTTGATATGGGTTGTTTGCCTTCTTTTTCCCTTTGTCTGAATGAACTTCCACCATGTCAGGGCTGATCCTCTCAATCTTGACTTAGCAACCTTCACCTTCTGAGCTTTAGTGACTCCATCACACTCAAAATGATTCTCCATGCCTTTTATCCAATCCATGACCAGGTCTGCTTCCATCTTTCCACTAAAAAGTGGTATGCCTTCAAGTGATTTTCCACTCAAGGCTTTCAATGCCTTCAAGAAAGGCTCCTCCTTCAAAATAGGGTCAGGATTAGGGGTCTTATCTTCCTCTACAACCTCTTCTTCTTTTGGAATTCTTCCCTCAAACTATGCGCTCCTCACTGCTTCTTCAAGCTGGGCTATCCTTTCCCTCAATTTCCTATTATCTTCCTCCTGGTATTCAACCATCTTGGCCAATTATGCATTTATCACCATGAAGGTAGTATAACTTGATTCAACCTCTGACATATCTTACTCTTTCCCAAATATTTTGCTCACTCTGATACAAATCTGATAGGGAGTGGGGTTGGAGGAATCAATCACTGATTCCTGCTCTTGGCCTTTCCTTGTAAGACCCCCTTGGTGCTTGCTTCAAAAATCTAACCTATAGGCCCCTACTTATGACTAGGTGCCCTTGGTTTTTCTTCCCAACCCCTCTTCCATCAATAAGTTGTCCTTCTACCAAGCCAACCTTGGTGCTGCCTCATGTTCTCCATTGGCCCTTACTCTGCCTTAAAGACCAAGTTCACTCCACCTTAAACTTTCTAATTTACAGAGGTGTAACACATTTAAAAAAATCTTCAAGGGACTCTATCTAGGGTTCTTGTACTTCCTCAAGACTCCCTTTAACCATCGCTTCCATTAATTCCTTCCTAGGGTTTTTAAAAGGCTACAAGCCTTGAGCCCCCACCTAGGCCTCTGAACAGGGGTGAAATGAAAATTTAACCTAAACCCACAAAAGGAAAAAGACTCTTTGCTTAGGGTTTATGTTTCTCATTCCCTCACCTCCAATATTTCTAGGGTTTCAAGTCTGCTCAGGCCGTACATTGTCCATACACAAAAATGGTCAAAAGCTAGGGTTTCTTTAGCTTTCTCAATGCTATTTTAGACTGTCAAGAAGTTATCACTCTAGATGAACTATTAGAACCTCGTCCTAAACTCCAAGCATATCTAAGACCCTCAAGAAAATTCACAAAAAATAATTTCTCAAAAATCTCATTTCCCCTGCAAGTTATGAATCTTTTTCTCCAAGTCTTCCCTAACCGGACCTGCTCTGGCTCGCTTAGGGCATCAATTTTCTAGCATCCACTGAAATCAAACAAAACCTAAAAATTAACATATTTACAAGCATGGTGACTAGGCACTATTTCCAAAGGGCTATACAATTTGTATGGAGGAAAAGTGCTCTAGCACCACATTTTCAAAATACAGTCTGTTTCAGACCAGAACTTGAGCAGAAAAGAACTATTTACAACAAAAGCTTATAAATGCAACAAAGAAACTTCTTAACCTTACACAACACTCGAATACAAGAAAAAATACATTTTACAAATCAAAACTATAACAATCTAATCCATAAAAGGTCTGCCAAGATTCAATAATTTAGAAATTACAACTCAAAACGTTGTTTTTCTCTTATTCAGATTAAAGTTCACCAAATTTTATTGCTTCCAAACCTGCTCCTAGATTGAGATTTCCCTTAAATAGGCCCTAGAATCAATTAAGTTTCTTTGATCGAGCCTTTTAGATGACCTAAACATTAGAATTATAAAACATACCGTGTTTTGCAATCTTTGACAACTTTTCACCATTTAGGAAAATGAGCCTCTAAACTCATTGAACTCTTGACAACCTCTTTCCCAAAGACCAAAAACAACCCTTAAGCTCAACACAAAATTTTCTATAAGACCTTATGAAAGCAAAAAAAAAATTTAACTCCCTAGGTTTCTTCTTTACATAGGAAACTGCTAGTTGTTCCATAGGTGCTCCTGCACCAATTATCATAAGATTTTGATATTTAGATTAGCGTCCTAAAATTTGATATTAAATTAATATAGGAGTACAACAAAGTAAATCTCAAGGTTTTAGTTATGTTGGAAGTGTAATAGTTTAAATGTTATCTTATCATAATGACAAAAAAAATGTTAGTGGTGTTATTGTGCTTAATAATAATATGTTTTTCATCACCAAGGTTGGTCCATTGAATTGGTTATTATTAGGTAATAATATTATCATAGTGGCACAAATGTCAAGTAGAGTTTAGCAATGTTGGTTTAAAAAGAGGTCACTGCTTTATTCTTAAATTGAGGAGGTCCTCAAATTTTCAAATTACAAATAGCATGTTCAATGAGTAAATTGAGAGTAAACCATAAGGTGTTCCATCACCATCCTTGGATGTTAATGACAATATTAGTGTAATAATAATGTTAATGTCGAAATGAAGGATAAAAATGAAACATATTGATTATAATTATGTGCAAATAGGAATACTCTAGGGTTGGTTAAAAAGGTATGCTAAGAACTTGAGTACTCATAATTAACAAAATTAAGTTATTGTAATGAAGCCTTCTTTTCAAAACATGCCTTAATGTTTAAATAGAAAAAAAACAAAATGGTTCTGTTTTCGAGTGAAAAATTATGGGCATGACATGGAAGGAATCATAGCTGAAAAAAAAATTAATGATCCACTTACCCATGGGAGATATCATATCATCATGTACGTGAATGCTCATATGGATGGATTTTCTGCTACCTTAGTAATGACCCTATGTGGGTTATGAATGTTGTTTCAGCAAATGCTAAAGAAAACACACTCAGTATCATGTTTGAGTAGGGATTAATTGGCACATATCATGATTGTTAATGCCTCTACTCCCTCTCTTCTCAAATAAATTTTGTAATTTTTCAAAAATTACTTCACTTGGAATCATCTATTGGGTACCAATAATATAAAGTCACTTCCGTAAATGGTGTTCCTATCTTGATTGGATGCAGGTGTGAATCTTTCTCATCATATCCCCGATCATATGATTGAATTCATGAAAATGGAGTTATAATCATGTACCAAGATAGGTAATCTAGCCTACACTTCTATCAAGGAAATTGGAATGCTTTTCACTTTTTATGACTTTGGTTTAAGATAATCAATAAAGCATACTTGCAATAACTGAGGATTACAATGCCAATGAAATTGTACTTTTATTGCTATTGTTTTTTTCCTTTGTGAATACTATAATTTTGTTTAGTCACAAAATTCTACAATGTTTTACTTGTTTATGTTTAGACCATAATTTTACCAACATGTTCACTCACTTGTTGTTCATCTAGGTTGATGCTTCTGTTTCAAGTTACAATTCAGTATGTACTTGCTTTAGTATCTATAAGAATAATTCATCATAAACCACATATCTTCTTATATTTTGAAAAAAAATTAATGAGAATTTTATCATGCAGATGTGATGTTGATGACATTCTTCTGGAGATGGGTCTTACCCTACATCTAGAAGGGACAATGATATTGAAAAATGATATAGATACTTTGATGAAAATACAAAACACAATTGATGGCATGAGATGGAAGAGTTTCTTTGCAAATCATGAAAGTGGTCCCTTTGCAAGAGAGAAACTCCTAATTGTAGTTAAGGAGTACTGCACTAGTATAGAGAAGGCAACAAAGAGAAGTTTGTGAGGATTATATGTCATGATTACAATTGAATTAGAATTTTGCAAAATAGAGTGAGGGAGATGAAACAAGATTTACTCTCCTTTTATTCTACAAACTAAGTTTGGAATATGAATACCTATCATTTTGTTAGGATTACCTATCAGTGGGAGATGAGAGATATTACATTGGTTGATCACTTATATGATGCCATTCTCTATGTGTAAGGCCTATGGGATTTTCTTATTATTCAATCTAGAATTTATTTATTTCAAGGATGTTGAAAATTTGTCTCTCTGTATCAACCTTTTTCTTTGAAGGGTTATATTGAAAAGAGATCCATATTTTTAGTCCTCAAAAGACTAATTGAAATGTCCAGTTTTCAAAAAGAGGATATATTAAAGCTTGAAATTTTTTCTCCATAATAACTTCAACTATTCAAATTGGTTAAATTTGCAAGTGATAAGACCTCCTCTAGCTATTCATTATAATTTCAATTCAATAATTAAGTTCATTTCAATTGATTTGAAGTTATTAAGTTCTCTCCACCAATAGTTTTAATGGTTTTAGTTTTCTAGATTCTAGTAGAATTGGTGACTCTTCCTTCTTAGTATTTATTTTTGAGTAAACCCTAGCTCTAGGTGTATATGTAATCATAGTTGCAAGAAATGATAAATAGGGAATATAAAGTGCATAGTGTAAGTATGGCTAATGGGTTAATATCTTATCTATTTTCTAATCTCATTTCTCTATTGCAGGGGTTCATATTTTGATATGGCGTTGCAATGAAAAAAGAGACTAGATGCATACTAACTTTCAAATTAGGATCCTAGTGTATTATTTATCCATTTATTTAAATTAAATGGAAAGAGTTACTTAGAAAATTAGATAAAAAATCCCTTAATACACTTGGTAATTCATTAGCCAAAAGGAGAAAAAGTGTAAAATCAACCCCTAAAACAAATTTATACTAATGACATCCAATCCAAAATGGGAGGAGATTGACATTATAGATAAGAAGTTGTCACTAGGTAGGTATTCCTCACATAGAACTCTCCATATTTCTTCTTCCATCTCTCCCTCTATATTTATCTCTCTATATATCACTTCCTATCTTCATCTCTATCTTTCTATCTCTCCCTCTCTCATTCTCTCTCATTCGCTCCCCCTCTCTCCCTCTCAATATATTTATCTCTTCCATATCTATCTATCCCTCTCTCCTCTCTCTCTTTATCTCTCCCTCTCCTTCTCTCCTCTCCATATCCCTCTCAATCTCTAATAATTGTATTTATTTTATTAAATTTATTAAATAAAAATATTTACATTTGCATTTTATTTATTTCATTTGTTGCTTTTTTTTCTATTAAATACATAGATTTATATTTCCACCAATATGTCTACAAATATTTTGCTATATTTAATTTCTTTGTTTGATTTGATATGTAATTTAATTTAGTTTGTACAAATTGTTTGATACTTATAACTATTAATAAAATTTTATTCATCACTTAAAATTGAAACTTTTATTATATTACAGGTACGTGCAGGATCATCATGGAAAAAACAAGCCCTGAAGTGGCAAAAAAATTTAGAAAAATCAAAGTTAGGAAACTTGACATAAAAATTTGAATAAGTTATCTATATTATTTCAAAAATATGTAACAATAGAATCTATAGAAAATTGAATGTATTTTCTAAACTACTATTTATTTAAAAAATAAATAAATCTATTTGGTGAAATTTGAAATTTCAATGCAACAAAGATTTAAATTTCAAGGAAAATAAGTAGGTGTCTGACCACCCTAACCACAATAAAAGATAATATTTTTTATAATATTTTAGATATAAGTGAAATCTCATGTCCCGATGTGTTGCATATTTTGGTAATTTTTTAAGTAAATAATTAATTATGAATTTTTATTACAATTTTTAAAAAAAATAAAACTCGCACCGACCACCTTAACTTGGTCAAAACTTCATGAAATTGTTATTTTTTAATCCTATAGTATGCGAAGATACATACACATTTTCAAATTCAAAATTGTGATACCATTTGAATTTTTTTTCAATCAGCCTATCAATCAGGACTTTAGTTGTAATTCAAATAGAAAATGAATAATAATTATTTATTAAATTCAAAGTAAAGAATAATTTATATTGATAGAAATTTGAGAATCTTCTTTAAAAACCATTTTCATTTCATCAATTTTGGGTAAAAAAAATGTCGTCAGCCACATGGGCCATCATATCACTTACATATCGCCACTTTTTGGCCCATCATGATCCTGCACGTGCCCTTACTTACTTTTCTCATTCACCCTCTCTCATTTACTCTCTCTCTCTCTCTCTATTTCTCTCTTTATCTCCCTCTCACTCGTCTCTCTATCTCTTTATATCCATATCATTTTCTACCTCTATCACTATCTCTCTATCTCTTTCACTATCCATCTCTATCTCTATATATCACCCTCTTTATATGTCTGTCCCTCTCTCCATCTCTATTTACCTATCTCTAATTCTATCTATTTTTCTATCTCTTTGTATTTCTATCCCTCTCCTCCTCTATATCTCCTTATATCTCTATCTCTCTGATGGCACTTTCGAATTTTGCAAAATTCTAGCATGCTCATGTTAAAACCCTAAGAAATTTTACCTAAAAATATTTGTTACATCTATTGTAGGGTTCTTATATGAGGTTTAGGGTTTCGTTCATTTTAATTACTTGGTGTTCTATTATGTCATTTACTGGTATTGCCTATTGTTGGTCACAAAGAATCTTTTCATGCACGTACAATATCATCATGTGATTGACCTTTCTCATGTCTAGGTTTGAATCGCCTACCTTCTACATCCATTGTATTTCATGATTCATAAGTCTTCAGCGTACTATTCTCATGTTGACCTAGGGAAGTCCCCTTTATTAAAACAACTAATAAGCACATGCTTAGATAGTTCCCACTTATGTCCCGATGGCCTTCATAGATGTATTGCTCATCGCTGATTTATTCATTGGTTTACACTTTGAATTAGTGATGAGTGATGGATTGATATTTTCCCTTTGATATTGCTTATTTATAATGGATTTTGAGGCTTAAAAATTGTAATAGCGATGAGTGATGGGTATGTGCAGGATCATAATGGGCCAAAAAGTTGTAATATGATGGGTATGTGGCTGACAACTTTTTTTTACCCAAAATTGATGAAACGAAAAGGGTTTTTAAAGGATATTCTCAGCTTTCTACCAATATAAATTATTATTTACATTGAATTTAATAACTAATTATTATTCATTTTCTATTCAAATTACAACTAAAGTCCTTATTTATAAATTGGTTGAAAAACATCTATAGCTTTGAAACACTATCACAGTTTTTGAATCCAAAACATGTGTCACAAACTATAGGATTAAAATAAGAAAAATTAAATTTCATTAAGTTTTGACCAAGTTAAGGTGGTCAGACATACAAGTTTTTTATATTTTTTAAAAGTTGTAATAAAAAATACATAATTAATTATTTTCTTGGAAAAGAAATACAAAAAAATATGCATCACATTGGGGCATGAGTATTCTACTTATATCTAAAATCTTATAAAAAAATATTATCCTTTTATAGTGGTTAGGGTGGTCAGACAGACAGATCTTATTTTTTTCTTCAAAATTAAGTACTACTGCAAGGAAATTTCAAATTATCACCAAATAAATTTCTTTTTTTTTAAAACAAACCTAGTAGTTTAGTAATTACATTTGATTTGCTATAGATTCTATTCTTACATATTTTTCAAATAATATAGATAACTTATTCAAATTTTTACGTCTAGTTACTTAACTCTAATTTTTCTGATTTTTTTGCCACTTAAGGGCCTATTTTTTCCATGATGATCTTGCATATACCCTGATGCTTCTGACTTTATGTTCTTATCCCTCATCGTGGATGGCCATAAAAAGATAAACTTGGAACAACAATGAGCAATGCAATGAGATTTCTTGTATATCGATTGATCGTGGATATGTTTTGAATGTAAAGTCTCACATTAGCGATATGCGATGCACATTATATAAGTTGTTAAATATTCTCATTGCTAATTTCTTGCAAAACATATGAGGAGAATTAGCGATGAACAAAGGCCTTATGTAATAACTTCATCGCTCATAGTGGATTTGATTTAGAACTTGGGTTTTGAATTAGTGATAAGTGATGGAGGTCCTCTAAAGGGTTTTATCTCTTGCTAATATGATATGATCATATGAGCGATGTCTTTTGTGATGTTTGTTTTACGCAGCTTGTACATGTATAAATTTGGTGTTGACACATCTCTCATTGTAGATAGAGTCTTAAAATAAAGGTTTCAATTAGCAATGCGTGACAGAAGGATGAATGAGACCAAGGGTCAAGCCATAGAACCAGGGGTTAGAAATCATCACCAAGATATTTACATTGCTAATAAAGTCGGGTGAAGATAAAGTAGATTGGTCACAAGTGATGAACATAAATGAAAAAGGCAATGTGGCATGATCCTTGGGATTTTTCATAAATTAGAGAGGAAAGTGGCGAGAGAATTGGAGAAACGTTGATAAATCCTTAAAGCACGATGATATGATGGATTGAAAATAATTGCATGAGTAACGTCATCACTAAATTGTACCCTAAATTTTGGGGAGGATCAATGATGAAGCATTTAAAGAAAGTTTCTCTCTAAGAAACTGGTCCTATCCACTTTTCCTATACTAATGAAAAGAATGAATTAGGTTGGCAATACATGCTAATTATTAGATCAGCTATGATTAATCAAGGTTAAAATGAAACATCCCATCATTTAAGATGGCCTTGTTGTTTTCAAGGAGCAAGTTGATAATGGACAAAAAAAAATTCTCATGGCCAACTTAGATGAAGTTTAAATTTCTCTAAGATGAATGATCCAGATGCACAGCCAAGCTGATAAGTTACCAATTTGCTCATGTAGGAATTTTGAATCACTAATTGTACATGCTTCAATTTTCTATTTAAATGTAGATTGATCATTATTTATTCACACTATATTTTCAGTCTACAAAAGAAGTAAGGTGTGTGTAGTAGAGGCGATTGAGGTTTCCTAAGTAGAGTTTCAGTTTTTTCATCTTTAGAAAATTAGTATGAGATTAGGTTCTCTAGTCTATTTGGGATTTCTGTTGCTTGAGTTATCTACAATTGTTGGGATTGGGGTGCTTCTCTTGTGGGTCTTAAGTCAAGAACCTTTTTAATTATCTCTCTGATAGCTCTAGAGAAAATGGGAAAATTTGGTGCATCATTTCCACCTATTACCTATTAGAAGGTCTAGTCAGCTAAGTATGTTTGAATGTTGTGAGGACATAGCTGAGGAGGAAGCCATGGCTTCTCCTGAGGTTTCAAATTGTAAAAGGACGAATAGAGGCCATAAGAAGAAGTCAATTGTGTAGAGTAAATATTGCTTGAGGAATAGTACCCTTCCAGGTGAAGTGGTCAAATGCAAAGGCAAGGAACTAGCGCTGCCAGTAAAGAAGGACAAGAAGAAGGAGAAGAGTCACAGGGCCCACCTGGGTAAGCACAACTCTCCTATCTTGCTTTCAGACTCTCCTTCAAATGTTGAAGCTAATATTGACTCAAACTATGGAAATTAACTTTATTTCCTAGTGTCATATGGGAGTTTTGATGATGACGTGCTGGTGATACCTCAAATTGCATTGAGGACAAGGAGCGGTTGGGAATTTTCAGATGCTGATGACTCTGAATAGGGTCACCTCCTATTTTTGTTTTTGATAACACCATGGTCTTTTCATAGGAGTTATTTTTTTTCATATGTATTTGGTTTGTCTTTCATGTTGATGTGGATGGTTTTCAAGATGATATGAACTAAATCTTTTTTGTTCCAAATCATGAATGTTGTGACAATGATGGCTAATATCTTGCATATGTTTTTTGCCTCCCCTATTCTAAAATGATTGCATATGAAACTGCCTAGGGGGTCATTCGAGGAGTTAGTTAGAATTAGGTTTTTCTAAATGATCTCAAATGAAATTAAAATTGTAATTTAGTTAGGTGCTTGTTGCTCCCTTTATATATAAAGGGGATTTCATGGCTGAAAAAAGAGAAAGTTCAGAATTTTGAGTCTAGGCACGGTCACAGTAGATACTATGCTATAATAAACTAATATAATGTAAATAGATACTCTAGTAGATGTATCAAAAGCAAGTATAAGATGAAAGTTATACTGTGTATGAATCTTAAACATGGGTTTACAAAGATATGCTAGAAATGAAGAAGAATTTTAGTTTAAGAATATTGCTCTCCTATGTATTTTCTTCCAAGTTATGAATGGGGATTGTTAATGACAACTTCATTTTTGTTTTGTCATTTGTACCAAGTGTATGAATTTATTTTATGCTTCAGTTCAATGAGCTGAATAAATGTTGAAATGAGCTCATTAGTTTGAAAGAAAAGAATATAGGATTTGATAAGGAAGTGATATTTTGTAGACATAGTGAGTTAGATGTTAAAAAGTGACACTCTAATGGTCCACTAATTTTTGAGCTTCAATCAAATTGTATTACTGATTGATTACCAGTTGTAACTCATTTTCTACCTTGGATGAAGCAATGATTATCTTGTTATTTTATCTTATAGTCAGTTGAGCTAGTATTGAATTGGGCCTAGGATTCAAGATGAAAAATGATTCAAAATACTTTAAATTACAATTTCCCAAATCTAAGTATGAAAGCACACTCCTTGAAAATAAGTAACACTTCTATCTAAGTTTTGTTTTAGCTTTTGATAAGGTGATTTTCATGGAATAGTGCATCTGTGTGAAGAAATACTCTTGATCAAGCGTGAAATATTATGAGTATATATGGGATTACCCTCCCTGGGTCTCACATAGCCCAAAGAGTAGTAAAGTAATAATTACTCTACTTAAGTGCTAGCCAATCCTCAACCTAGCTGATAATTAGGTCATGGAAAGCTCATAACTTAGGAATGGGATTAATTTTGGTTCTAAGAAAAAACCAACAGAAATGGTGACTCCATTGGGGACACCTTTGTATCCTTGATACAGATGTGTCAAAGACCATTTTAAAGAGTCAAAACAAAATGAACATCTGGTTCAAATGTTGAAGAAGTTCTAGATCTATGAAGTGGTTTATTGTAGCCAAAAGGCCACTTTGCTAGAAGAACTCAGATAAAGATATGCTTACTTCAAAGGTTCTCCTCTTATTGAAGAGATGATGAATATGATCTACAATTTATACGCATAAAGGGCTGATGTTTGTTATTGTAATATAAAAAAGCTCTATTCAAGGTTGCAGTAATTGGAGGTGTGAAGGTACATAGTTCTCTACATATTTTCATTTACTGAACCTATTGTATAAATTGCAATTACTGCTTAACTTGAAGTTTTATTCACAAACTATCAAGTAAGGATGGTTAGAATGAAGTTGTATATCTTAAGAATTACTATCTATTTGTAGTGATTCTTCATATTGTCATACTTGTGACTATGCACCATTAGTTAAAACTAGATTTGCATACATCCATGGATTATCAAAGAGAAATAACCATGCCATTAGAAACTTGGATGCAAATTGTTAACAAGCTTCAAAAGTCTGATGACCCTCAAATAGTTGAAACCTCAAAGTGCATGAACCTAAGTGTGAACAAGGCTATGATTAGGCCAGAATGGAAAGTTGTATTTAAAAGGGGAGTCAGAGAGTTGACCAAAAGGCACCCAATGGCTATGTAAGCCCAATTGAGAGATAATCATACTAGATCTGCTAGCCATGTCGCTATACCTTTTATCAATTCTTTTTACTCATTATATGATCAATTAGACTTGTCATGGATTGATTATAATGTTAAAACTATTCCATCTCGAATCTATAAGCAAATGCCTAGATTTAATGGATAATATATATGTGAAGGAGATGCACATGTCCAAAGTTTCTATAATTTCATGTTGAAACATTCATTTGGAGATCAGGATATCTGGATGAGATTTTTTGTCAGATCTCTTGAAGCTAAAGCTAAGGATTGGTACTTAAGTTTTCCTGAGAATTCATTTTCTTGTTGGAATAAACTAGTGGATGCTTATAGAGAAGAATTTGCAAAAGAGCCTTTTGATCTTGTCACAAAGTTAAAATAGCTTAGGAAACAAGATGATGAGTCAAGCAATGCTTTTAGTCACAAATTTTTTGTTGCTCTTGCATTGATCCCTAAAAGTTTCAAACCTAGTACATCAGATTGCATTCATTTGTATTTTGAAGCTTTTGAGGAGGGATCTAGTGCACTGATTAAGGATTTTAGAATATTGAGTTTGTAGATGGTTTACACATGTTTAGATAATATGGAAAAAATGAGGAATGAATATGTGCAAAGTATGTTGTCTTCAGTTGTGGGTAAACATGTTGATGAAAGTAACAACTATACGGGTACAAAAGATCAAATACATGTAGTTTTAGATACAGACAAGTGCATCCTTGAAAAGGAAGAAGTTATGAATGATACAATGTTAACCACTGATGCTCATAATAGTGAGAATGCTTCTCTTTATTTTCAAGAAGATATAAATGGTCAAGTCAATGATGAAATCCAGTCTATGAAGTTTCTAGATTTTGATAGTGGTAATATCTTGGTGTTTCCTGAGTTACAACCTAGTAAGGCATGTTTTTCTACTAGAGGACAAGAGGAAGAAATGGTTGAAAGAATGGACCAAGATTGTGGTCTACTAAATAGTGAACAAATTTCATGTTTGTTAACCATTGAATATTAGTAATATGCACATACGAGTAACCCTTAGTTATTGTGTAATGATCATATTGATTTTGACAGTGATAATAATCTTTATTATAAAAGATATGGAAAATGGGTATTTGATATTCCTTCCAGTTATGAACAGGCTAGTCACCATGGTGATAATTTGGGTAATGAAAAACAACTATTTGATTTTAATGGTACATTATATGATGAGCATGAAAGTATGTAGGATGATGCAAACTCAGAAACTTGTGTTGATGAGTTAAGGACAACAAATAACCATGAAGCTTGTGTATTTGGTAAGCAATATTTTGAAATTTTTAATGTAGTTTTGGATAAGTATCTATTTCTTGATTTAGAATAGCCTAGTTATGAGTCTTTTCATGTGGATATGGATGCTAGCTTCAAAGAGAAATCAGAATATCATTTGGGACCATAATTACTCACTTTTAAACAAGCTTTGGATTACGAAGATGTTCGTATGATGTGTTTAGAAGATGTTAGAGTAAGTATAAATAAGGATAGGGTAGAGATTCTTGATGATTCTCTACACCAACATGTTGAGGCATAGTTACAGGGTGTGCCAATATATGAGTGTATTTCTTTGCATACACTTGGAGGTAGTTTGCATAATATGCATAATATTTTGATTGGTCCTTGTAATCATTTCACTTTTGATATGAAAACTACTAATCAGATTGAACTTGGTGGTGCAAGCTATATGGTAGAGTATGAGTGCTAATTTTTTCAGTTGGATGGAATTTTCTTATAGTGTGTTATTGAGCAAAACATTAAGGGAAGTTGTTTTCAATTTTACAATATTTTGAATGACAAAACTTGTGAGTCATTACCACATCATAATCAGTATTTTAAGGGTATGCCTTATTTGCAGATGCATGGTAATTATAAATTTGTTGATAACATTGCATATGATGGGTTATTGAGAGTTACCAACATGTTTAATTGGGAATATTCCAGTAATATCTTCAGATTGGATTTAGTAAGGTGTGATGAAAAGTTTTTCTATGATAGAGGTAAGAGAACACCTATAGTTTTTGGTGGCCTTGGACCATTAGATATAGTTTGACTTGTCAAACCAAAGTAGTTAGGAGAAAATATGATTTTTTGACTCTGTTTCCTATTGGAGTAGGCACTTGGTATGCTTCTCCAAAGGATATAAATTATCATTATGATCACTAAGGAATAGACATCCCCAGAAAGAGCCACTAATGGAACTTTTAAATTTTGCAAAATTCTAGCGTGCTCATGTTAACACCCTAAGAAATTTTACCTAAAAATATTTGTTACATCTGTTGTAGGGTTCTTATATGAGGTTTAGGGTTTTGTTCATTTTAATTGCTTGGTGTTCTATTCTAGTGTTTATTGTATTTCCTATTTTCGGTCACAAAGAATTGTTTCACACATGTAAAACATCATAATGTGACTAACCTTTCTCGTTTCTAGGTTTGAATCACCTAACTTCTACATCCATTGTATTGCATGATTCGTAAGTCTTCAGCCTACTATTCTCATGTCAGATTCTATGGAAGTCCCCTTTCATAAAACAACTAATAAGCGTGTGCTTAGAAATTTCCCACTTATGTCCCGATGGCCTTCATAGCTATATTGCTCATAGCTGATTTATTCATTGGTTCACACTTTGAATTAGCAATGAGCGATGGAATGATATTTTCCCTTAATATCACTCATCACTAATGGCTTTTGAGACTTCAAAATTGTAATAGTGATGAGCGATGCTTCTGACTTTATGTTCTTATTGCTCATCGTACATGGCCATAAAAAGATAAACTTTGAACAATGATGAGCGATGTGATGAGATTTGTTGTATATCAGTTGATCGCAGATATGTTTTGAATGTAAAGTCTCACATCAATGATACACGATGGATATTACAAAAGTTGTAAAATCTTCTCATCGCTAACTGCTTACAAAACATATGAGGAGAATTAGAGATGAACAAAGGCCTTATGTAATAACTTCATTGCTCATTATGGATAATTTGATTTAGAACTTGGGTTTTGAATTAGAGATAAGAGATGGAGGTCCTTTAACGGATTTTATCTCTTGCTAATATAATATGATCATACGAGCGATGTCTTTTGTGATGTTTGTTTTATGCAGGTTGTATGTGTTCAAATCTAGTGCTGACATAACATCTCCCATTGTAGATAGAGTATTAAGAGAAATTTTTTAATTAGCGATGTCCAACGAAAGGATGAATGTGACCAAGGGTTAGAGATCATTGCCGGGATATTTACATCATTGATGGAGTTGGGTGAAGATAAAGTAGATCGGTGACAAGTGATGACCATAAATGAAAAAGGAAACATTGCATGATCCTGGGGATTTCACATAAATCAGAGAGGAAAGTGGTGAAAGAACTAGAGAACCATTGATAGAGCCTTAAAGAAAGATGATTTGATGGACTAAAAATCATTGCATGAGTAACTTCATCACTAAATTGCACCTTGAATTTCGGGGAGGATCAATGATGAAGCATTTAAAGAAAGTTTCTCTCTAAGAAACTAGTCCTATGTACTTCGTCGATATTAATGAAAAGCATGAATTAGGTTTGCGATACATGCTAATTGTCAGATCAACTATGATTAATCAAAGTTAAAACAAAATGTGGCATCATTTGAGACAACTTCATTGTTTTCAGGAAGCAAGTTGATAATGGTTGAAAAACAATGCTCATGGCCACCTTAGATGAAGTTTTAATTCCTCTAAGATGAATAGTCCACATGTAGAGCCAAGCTAATAAGTTACCAATTCACTCGCATATGAATTCTAAATCATTAATTCTACACACTAGAATTTTCTATTTAAATGTAGATTGATTGTTGTTTATTCAAACTATCTTTTTAGTCTACAAAAGAAGTAAGATGTGTGTAGTAGAGGTGATTGAGGTTTCCTAAGAAGAGTTTCAGTGTTTTTTATCTTGAGAAAATTTGTATGAGATTAGGTTCTTTGGTATATTTGGGATTTCTATTGCTTGAGTTATCTACAATTGTTGGGATTGGGGTGCTTCTCTTATGGATCTTAAGTCAAGAACCTTTTTAATTATCTCTTTTTTAGCTCTAGAGAAAATGGGAAAAGTTGGTGCATCATTTCCACCTGTTAGAAGGTCTAGCTGGCTAATTATGTTTGATTGTCATGAGGAAATAGCTAAGTAGGAATCTATGGCTTCTCTTGAGGTTTCAAAGGGTAAAAGGAGGGCTAGGGGCCATAAGGAGAAGTCCATTGTGTAGAGTACATATGGCTTGAGGAATAGAACCCTTCTAGGTGAAGTGGTTGAATACAAAGTCAAGGAACTTCCACTACCAGTAAGGAAGGCTAAGAAGAAGGAGAAGAGTCATAGGGACCACCTAGGTAAGCACAACTCTCCTATCATGCTTTCAGACTCTCCTTCGGATGTTAAAGCTGATACTAACTCAGACTATGTTGAGTACTTGCATTTTGTAGTGCTATATGGGAGTTCTGATGATAATGTGCTAGTGATACCTCCAATTGCATTGAGGAAAAGAAGTGGTCAAGCATTTTGAGATGCTGAGAACTCTGAATAGGGTCACCTTCTATTTTAGTTTTCAATGACACCATGGTCTTTCCATAGGAGGTATTTGTTTTCAGATGTCTGTTGTTTGTCTTTCATGCTGATGTGGATTATTTTTAAGATGATATGAACTCAATCTTTTTTGTTCCAAATGATGAATGTTGTGACAATGATGGTTAATATCTTACACATGTTTTTTTCCTCCCCTATTCTAAAATTATTGCGTATGAAACTGCCTAGGGAGTCCTTCGAGGAGTTAGTTAGAATTAGGTTTTTGAAATGAACTCAAATGAAATTAAAATTGTATTTTAACCAGGTGCTTATTGCTCCCCTATTTAGGTAACTTAGGGGATTTCATGGCTAAAAAAATAGATCATTCATAATTTTGAGTCTAGACACGGTCATAGTAGATACTTTAATCTAATAG
The DNA here is from genome assembly GCA_007258455.2 of Sequoia sempervirens. NCBI lineage: Eukaryota > Viridiplantae > Streptophyta > Pinopsida > Cupressales > Cupressaceae > Sequoia > Sequoia sempervirens. The sequence continues at coordinate 58,707,799 of VDFB02000013.1, read as the reverse complement.
TAGAAGAGAATGTAAATAGATACTCTAGTAGATGTATCAGAAGAAAGTCTAAGATGAAAGTTACACTATGTTTGAATCTTAAACATGGTCTTACAAAGAAATACCAGAAATGAAGAAGAATTTTAGTTTTAGAATATTGCTCTCCTATGTATTTTATTCCAAGTTATGAATGAAGACTGTTAGTGACAACTTCATTTATCTTTTGTCATTTGTACAGAGTGTATGAATTTATTTTATGCTTCAGTTCAATGAATTGATTAAACACTGAATTGAACTCATTAGTTTGTGAGAAGAGAATATGGTATTTGGTAAGGAAGTGATATTTTGTAGACACAATGAGTTAGATGTTACAAAGTGACACTCTAATGGTCCACTAATTTTTGAGCTTCAATCAAAATTGTATTACCAATTGATTACTAGTTGTAACTCATTTTTTTCCTTAGATTCAAAGCAATGATTATCTTGCTAGTTTATCTTATAGTCAGTTGAGCTAGTATTGAATTAGGCCTAAGATTCAAGATGAAGAATGATTCAAAATAATTTAAATTACAATATCCCAACTCTATGTATGAATGCACACTCCTTGAAAATAAGTAACACTTCTATCTAAGGTTTTCTGAGCTTTTGATAAGGTGATTTTCATGGAATAGTGCATCAGTGTGAAGAAATGCTCTTGATCAAGCATGAAATATTATGAGTATATATGGGATTACCCTCCCCAAGTCTTACAAAGCTAGAAGAGAAGAAGTAAAGTAATAATTACTTTACTTAAGTTTTGGCCAATCCTCAACCTAACTGATAATTAGGTCATGGAAAGCTCATAGGTTAGGAATGAGATTAAGTTTGGTTCTAAAAAAAAAACACTCTCTATCACTCTATCTTACCATCTATATCTCTCTATCTCTCTCTCTTCCTCTATATCTTTCTATCTCATCCTCTCTATCTATCCCTCTCTCTATATATATATTTATCTCTCCTTCTACCTATATATCTCTATCTATTTGTCTCCCTCTTCCTCTCTCCTCCTTTATCTCTAGACATGTTTCCCTCTCTTTATCCATCCATCTCCCAGGCTATCCCTCTCTATATATTTATCTCTTCCATCTCTATCTATCCCTCTCTCCTTTCTCTCTTTATCTCTCCCTCTCCTTCTCTCCTCCCCATATCTATCTCCTTCACCTCCATCTCCATCTCTATCTCTATCTTCCCCTCCTCTCTCTCTCTTCCACCCTCCATCTCTCCCTCTCTCCTTATTTCAAACATAACATGAGAATTTTGGTAATGGAGCCTAATTATCTTCTTGATTTAAAGGTTTTATTCCAATCATGTTTGGATCCCTATAAGTAGATGCATAGTTGATTTGAAGATATCACATTTTCATTGACACCTTTCTTGCACCAAAAAAATCATTTGCTAAATGGCCTACCAATTGACCTCATGTACTACCTCTCCCTCTCCATCTCTATTTACCTATCTCTAATTCTCTCTATTGGTTTATCTCTTTGTCTTTATCTCCCTCTTCAACTCTATATCTCCTCTATATCTCTATCTCTCTATCACTTTATGTCGCCATCTATACCTCTATATCTCTCCCTCTCCCTCTTCCTCTATATCTATATATATAGTCCTCTCTATCTCTCCCTCTCTCTACATATATTTATCTCAAGAGAGGGAGAGATAGAGAGGACTAGATAGAGAGATATAGAGGAAGATGGAGAGGGAGAGATAGAGAGGTATAGATGGATACAGAGTGATATAGAGGAGATATAGAGGAGAAGAGGGAGATAAAGACAAAGAGATAAATCAATAGAGAGAATTATGTTGGAACTGTTAAAATCAAATGATTTTTGCATATTTTTCATGTCCCTTGAGTCTCCATATGAGTATTTCCTTGTGCATGTTTCCTTCATTTCAGATTTTGTTTTCTCATATTTTGGCTTATATCTGACCCCTAAATCATCTATCTTTGCATTCTCCACATTCTGGTTCATCTCGCTGTGACATTTTCTGGGTCTCCTCGACCCATTTTGCTAACATTTGGGCATGCAGGGTGATCAACAGAACTTCATTGCTATCTTGGCGACCACATGTTTGCATTTTCTACCAGCGTGAGGTTAAGACTGTTGGTATATGTCATAGTGAATCTGTTGAGTCTTGCCGATGGTATCTTGTGTTTTTCTTTCAACATGGGTTATACCTTTTGTTGAAAGGTCTTGGCGATGTCGAATTGTTATACCGACCGGCTCTTAAGGGTCCTTCAGTATGGCTAATGTTGCTTCGTTATAGTGTCTTGGAGAACTCAGTGTGTCTTGCCGATGGGGTTCAGTATGTGGTTTTCGGTGTAACTCGATGAATTCTATATGACTTCTTGCTGAGTTTGATGGGTATTGGCAAAGGAAAATGAGGATTTGTTTCGGCAAGACGGTTCCTATGTCGCAACAAGCAGAGAGTATGTATGGAAATCGGTGACACTCGGGACAGTCTGTATATGGTTTCCCTGATTGTGATAAGCTATAGCGACTGTGAACAATACGAAAGGATTGCTTCGGTGTGAGATGTACCCCTATCTTGGTGAATGGAAAGCACATAAAGGAAATACATTTTTATGAAGTATTTTCAATCTATATGACATCTCAACGATAGCAGTAGGCTATAATGAAACTAAGCGACATTTCTTGACTTCGATATTACAGTTGGAGTATCACAACGACTTGAAAGTAAATGATGTTTTCAGTGAGGCTTAGTTTAATCTTTGTGACGTCTCCTTGAAAGCAGTCAGCTACAACAATGGTGATCAAAACAAATGATGTTTTTGGCATGAGATATCCTTGTGTCTTACTGACTGAAAATGAACATAATAGAGATATGATCTCTACGGGCTTGTTGTGGTCTATGTGACTTCTTCCCGAACGGGTGTTGCCTGGGCGAAGGTGTATTGGAAGTGTATCTCGGTGGGAGTGTTGGCGACTTGTGAGTGGTAAAAGACCCTCGGTGTAGCCTAATGAATTTTGCATGACATCCCACTGATATCATGGGGTTATAGTGAAACAAGAGATTACTACGTGACTTCGGTATAGCCAATAGGTTGCTATAGAAAATATGAAAAGAAGATACAAGAAGAATGATGAATGTTTGAATTTCCCTTGGCATAGGTTGCAATATGTCCCACTGACTCCCTCGCTAGTAAAAAATAGAAATTCATCACTGTGGCCGACATGAATTTGAATTGGTGACTATTGTTGGCCAACTTGATTGGAGCCCTATTTTCATGTTGGGCTGACATGATGTTTTATTTTGATATTTTTCTCAGGCTAGTGTATATATAAGCATGATATAGTTGTTAATTGATACCAAGAGAGATTAGATTTTTTGATACACTTCAAGTAGATACATTAGAATAAAATTATCAGACCGGAGGCTATTGTTGCATGATTTTCACAATGGAGGTATTTATGAGATTCAGTTGATGTTGCTGCATTTTTCTGGTGTCAGTCATCTATTGAATTAAATAAAAAATACTGCTAAGTTGCCTCCATGATCAATTTTTCTAGTTATTTAAGTTGATATAACAAGTTTATGTTCAATTTATCAGTACACATTTGTTGTATTCGTGTGATTAATCAATTGGTTCTTTCAAGTAAAGATTAAATCCTTTTATTGATCACAGTAATCAGAGAGATTTCATTTTGGATCATTAAAGTAGAACTTAGTAGTCACAATATTGCATGTTCATACAAGTTATGAATAGATCATATGCCAGATAATTTGTATCTCATCCAAAGAGTGTCGTGCATCTTGATCTCATTTGACTCTGCCTACCCAACAAGGCACTAGTCTCTAAATTTTACTATTTGAATCCATTTCAATTTATTTATATCTAATAATTAAGCATCCTAGGATTTAGATCAGAAGGTAGTTATTAAGTTTGGTTTGTTCACTGTTATCTGCCATTGTGGACAAAGCATTTTAGAAGGATAATTATAAGTTAAGTCTGCACTATTGAGAAAGGTACACCCACCCAGGTTTGCAGCACCTAAAGAGTAGAAGGTTTTATTATTTCAAACCTTGTTCTATTACCCTGAAATGTCGTGAAAGCTTGGAAACCTTTCATGGTTCAAACCTACATTTTTGAGAGCTAACAAATTGGCGACTTTGCTAGGGAAACAATCAGAATCAAAGCCTTACTTATAGAGTCAAAATTATTGCATAGATTCTACTAGGAATTAGAAGTATCTAACATTTTTCTCATTTTGATAAAAGTGAGTGGTGACTTTGACATAATTTTGTAGCTGTTCATCATGAATGGAAGAAGATCTTAGTATAGGGGAGATCATACTGGAGTTCCTATTGGTAGCAATAAGTGGACACATAAAGATGATAGAGTTGATAAAGGAAAAAAGATAAATAAAGATATGTATGTGATAGGTAGAGATGAAGCAGATCACTATGATACGTGGAAGGATTACTCAAGTGTAGAACTGTGTACCCCCAAGGAGCAATTAAATCCATTTTATAATCCTCAGAAATAGGCTGAGCTTGAAGCTAAGAAGCAAGCTGAATTTGAAGCTAGACTTAAGCCTGAATGACTCATAATTCAGCATAAATATGATGAGAAGATGAAGAGTAGCCAAAATATCGTTGCTGATCATGAGCTTCCAGATGAAGGAAAAGCGCTATTGGAACAAAAAGAGAAGAGAATAAGGGATCTAGAGGCTAAATTACAGAAATCCCAAATTACTGATCAAACAACTGGTGGTTCAAAATATGTTCCACCTCACAAGCAAGGTGATCATGGTGCAGGGTCCTCCAATCAACAAAATTCTCCTCACCATTAGATAGGGAATCACTACAGGCAGCCAAATCAACCACCTCATATTCCCAAACAGCATGCGAATATGCATTCCCCTCCTGGTCAGCATCAAATCCCTCAACATAATGCACATCCTTTACATCAATATCAGTATCCACCTATCCCTTCCCTCCACCAATATGCAGTGATGATTAGGCAATTTGATTTGGCAGGTCTCAATCCATGCCCTTACCCTATGGATAGTAGCTGGAGAGGTATGATTCCCAAGTTTACAGGGAGTAATGCAATCACTACTGAAGAGTATCTAAGGAATTTCAATATGGCCATTCAAGACATAGGTATGTCATATGAAGACTTGCACATGAGGCTCTTTATGATGTCACTTATTGAAGATGCTAGGGATTGGTTTAATAGCTTGCCAGCATATTCAATTAATTATCTCCAATCATTTCAAGACAAATTCTTAGAACAATATGGGAATGAAAATGTTCCAGATGCAGCTCTTCATGAATTGGTAAGGATTCGAAAAAATTAGAATGATTCAATTTATGATTTCAACCCCAAATTCAACAAGTTGCATACTAAAGTCCCTCCTGGATCAAGGTTGTCAGACTCTAATGCATTGAGTATTTGTTTAAGTGCATTTGATGCCAAAATAGGGTACGAACTAAGAAGTAGATTTCCAAGAGACTTGGCTGAAGCATGGAAAGTTGCATTGACAATTGAAAATAACAAGAAAGCTGCTGGTATAACTAATAAAAGAGACAACCCGAGGCCTCCCTAGCAAAATAATTATCAGTACAGACAAGAGAACACATATAGAATTGAAAACAAAAATGAAAGGCCAAGGCTGCATAATATGCCTTACAATACAGACTGGAAAGATAGGAAACCTATGGTAGCTAGGCCCAAAAATAAAGAAACTCCAGATCCATTGAGCAAGAAAGCGACATAGATGGTGAGTAATAGTTACTTTTGTGAAGTTTGTAATCAGCCACATTCTCCAGACTATTGTGTTGTAGCTCAGAAAATGCAAGAGGAGGGAATATTGATAGAAAACGATGGAGAAGAGCACAAGGTATATTTGACTTCAAATATTCTTCACCATGTTGAGGAAAGAAATTCATCTTCAGAGGATGAAGGTTATGAATATGATGTTTCAAATCAAAAATATAATGTTCATATGGTTGAACAACAAATCTTTTATGATTATGATGAAGATTACATAGAGCCACATTCAGTTAAGGTGCCTAATCAGTGCAGTATTAGAAGACTAACTAAAGATGAAATTGAAAGGATTACGGTTGCTACGGTTGAGAAAGCTAGAAGTCAATATTGGTTGAGAAATAGGAAAGTAAATGAGCAAGATGGGGTTCCTGGGGGAATTTTTATGAAAAAGCAAAAAGTAACACAAGAAACTATAAAGAAGCCAAAAAACAAGCAGCATGATAAAATTGAAAGGAAGTCTGACCAAGAATAGAAAGTTGCAGAATTACACAAGGAACTGGAAAGGGCTGATCAACCTAGTAAAAAAAAAGAGGAAAGCAAAGGAGAAGCACTAGAACAGAGGAAGATTGTCAAGACAAAGGGTTCTTCTTTTGATTTCACCCAGGCATTATCCCAGGTAAAAATGTATGTTCCATTACTTGAATTGATGAAAATTAAGGAGTACAAAGAGAGTGTTGTTAAATTGATTACAAATGGGAATGAAAAGCATATGAATTCTGAAGAAGTCAATAGGCAGGAAAAGATAAATAATTTAGAGGTCTGTCTAGGTGATGTTTTAACAACCTACCCACAAGTGGATCCCTTCTTTATCACATTGCTAATAATTAACAAGTTGTTGAGGAATGGTATGATAGATTTTGGTGCCGCTATAAACATTATGCGAGTAGGAGTAATGAAACAACATGGTATGTGGGTTGATACATGTGAAGGGAAGTGTTATGCTATGGATAATCGACCTGTTCCTGTAGTTGGTATTATAAAATATGTTGAGGTCAAATTGGCCACATATCCGGAGGAAACATATAATATAGACATAACAGTTATTGATACTCCTTAATTCAAGATGCTCTTGTCAAGACAGTGGACTGCAATTGTAGGTGGGAATGTTCAATTTGATTTATCTTATGCTACTATACCAATGAAAGGTTAGGAGGTCAAGTTATACAAAGAGCCAAGAATGAACCAACTTGTTGAAAGTGTGCCACAATATCAGATTAATTGTTTATGTGATGTTGACCTGGGGAGTTTTAAGATTGAACCAACTCAGTCATAATTAATGAATAGTGACCCAATTAAGAAACATGTTGCACTTGATTGCAATGGTGTCTGGAAGATGTATTTTGATGGGGCCTGTAGCCAAGAAGGTAATGGAGCTGGGATTGTATTTGTTTCACCTGGAGGTATTAATTTTAAATACTCTTTCCTGTTAGCATTAAAATGTACAAACAATGTGGGAGAATATGAAGCTTTACTAATAGGTTTGAACATAGCTGTGAAACACAAGATTAAGTTGCTGGCTATTTTGGGTGATTCTGAGTTGGTTGTTTCACAAATTAAATCAAAATTTGCAAAAAAGCAAAAAAGGTTAAAACAATATAGGAATGTTGTATGGGACACAATTGAATTATTTGATGCTTTTTCGATTGAGTGGATTGACAGGTCAAAAAACATAATGGCTGATTTTTTAGCAAATGTAGCACTGAAAAGAGATGATATCACATTGGCTGGTGTATCATAGATTGAGTTCAAGATGAGGCCTGCTATTTTTTATAACATTTATAGATGGAAAGTTTTCAATGATGATGATGACCTTTTGAAATTTATTCATTGTGTGGATCACTATGAAGCTCAGGAGATTGATTTCAATGCTTTTGTTTAGGAGGTAGGAGGCAAACAAACTGTGCTTGGCAAGGAGATATTACAGCTCAAAACAAATAAATTTCCCAAAGGTCTAGTGGCATTGGAAAGGGTATATGATGGAAAAGATAGATCTCTAATGAAACAAACACCAGTCAGAAAGGAAGATGTTGAAGAAATTAACTTGGGGACTAACATAGCACCAAGAAAGGTATGCATTGGAAAGAAGATCAACCCTGCAATTAAAAGAATGCTGATAGAGTTACTGAGAAAGTACAAACATGTTTTTGCTTGGTCATATGAAGATCTGAAAGCATATAGGGAAGATTTATTCTAGCATGAAATACCACTGAAGCTAGACACCAAGCCTTTTAGGCAGAAGAAAAGACTAATAAATCCAATACTGGAGCCTAAGATGCAGGAGGAATTAACTAAGCTCAGGGAGGGAGGAATCATTAAACCAATTAGACATTCAACCTAGGTTTCAAATCTAGTTCCATCAAGAAAGAAGAATGATGACATCAGATTGTGTGTTGAATTTAGAAATCTGAACGTGGCATCTCTTAAGGATAATTATCCTCTACCAAATATGGAAGCCATACTACATAAAGTGACAGGGTGTGAGTTATTGTCTATGATGGATGAATTTTCTAGATACAATCAGGTCAAAGTCAAGGAACCTGAGCAATACAAGACAACATTCACTACTCCTTGGGGAACATATGTATACATAAGAATGCCATTTGGTCTCACTAATGCTGGAGCGACTTTCCAAAGAGCCATGCATGTTGCATTTGCTGATTTGATTAACATTATCATGGTGGTGTATCAAGATGACTTGACTACTTACTCAAAGAAGGCTCAAGATCATGTGCAACATCTTGAAAAGGTATTTATTAAAGCTCTTGAATATGGTATTATTTTAAATCCAAAGAAGTGTCATTTTGCAGTTACAGAAGGTAAACTCTTGGGTCATATTGTTTCAAAAGAAGGAATTAAAATAGATCCTGAGAGAGTTGAAGCTATTGATAAAATCCCTATTCCTAAAACTGTCAAGGCAATACAATCATTCTTTGGTCAAATTAATTTTGTTAGAAGATTTGTTTCTAATTTTGCTGAGATTGTCAAGCCCATATATAAAATGTTGAAGAAAGGAAAAAAGATTGACTAGACTGCTGAAGCTTTGGATGCTTTATGTCCATCAAGAGGGCTATCAAAGAGGCTCCTGTGCTTAAGTCTCCAGATTTTGCAAAGCCTTTTCAAATTTTTTCTTTTGCCTCAATGCATACTATTGCTACTGTTATGTTACAAAAAAATCATGATGGCTAGGAACAACCTGTGTCTTTCTTTAGTAAATCATTACAAGGGTCTAAATTGAAATATGACATAATGGAGAAATAAGCATTTGCATTGGTGAAAGCCGTAAAAGCATTCAGACCATATCTTGTAGGAGCCAAAGTGATTGCTTATGCCCCTCATGTTGCTGTCAAAAACATTTTAACACAATCTGAAGTTATAGGGAAAAGATGCAAATGGATCAATAAGATTCAAGAATTTGACATGGAGATACAGATTACTAAGTTGGTAAAAGGCCAAGGCTTGGCTAAGCTAATGGCAGAAACTAATATTGAGGCAAATCAGATCTGAAATGTTGAAGAAGGGGCTACAGTTGCAAGCATTGAGCACACTCCATGGTATACTGATGTTATGCATTATCTTAAGTACATGAAGTGTCCCGATTGGCTAAGTGATGGCCAAAAGAGAAATTTGAAGTTACATGCATCAAAGTATGTTTTCATTGATGGAGATTTGTTTTGGAAAAACATAGTTGGCATATTATTATTATGTCTGGATGAATTGCAGGCCAAGCATGTTCTAAGTGAAATGCATGAAGGAATTTGTGGAGGTCACTACTCAGCAAAGAAAACTACACACAAGATTCTCAGGGATGGGTATTATTGGCCAAAAGTTTTTAATGATTCCTTTACACATGTGAGGAAGTGTGAAGCTTGTCAAAAGTTTTCTAGTAAATTGAAGTATCAGGGTGCTTTGCCACTTTGACTTTTGCAAGTTGATGCCCCTTTTCATTAATGGGGAATTGATTTCATTGGAGAGATACAGGAGAAGTCAAGTGGAGGACATAGATGGATATTAGTTGCCATTGATTATTTTACAAAATGGGTGGAGGCGGTCCCAACCAAGCAGGCTACAAGTAAGGTAGTAACTAATTTCTTGATGGACAATATTATCACTAGATTTGGTGCTCCATTAAAGATAATCACAGACAATGGGATGTGCTTTAGATCAGATGAATTCAAAAGTTTTTGTGAAAGGTATGGCATTACTATTTCTTATGCAGCTCCTTATCATCCACAAGCCAATGGTCAAGTAGAGTCTAGCAATAAAAGTCTTTCAAGGATTATAAAAAGGATGCTAGAACATAATAAGAGAGCTTGGGATTCAAAGCTAAAACTGGCTGTGTGGGCTGATAGGATCACTATGAAGAAGGCAATTGGAAAATCACCATTTGAATTAGTGTATGGAGCATAGGCTAGGATGCCTCTGTAGAACTTGTTACCAGTCTATAAGTTTGTTTTACAAGAAGATTTGGAAGTTCCTGAGCCAATGAAGATAGAATGGAACAACTTGTTGAACTTTATGAAGTAAGAAGAGAGGCCCAAAGTCAGAACATGAAGTTACAGGCATAGATGAAATATCTATTTGATAAGAAGGCAAAGAATAGAAAATTTGAAGAGAATGACTTGGTGTTAATGTGGAATGCAAGGTGTCAGGACAAGGGAAAGCATGGTAAATTTGAAGCTCTCTGGTTGGGACCATTTGTTATTGTCAAAAAAGGGGGTGAAGATTCATACTATTTGCAAAACATGGTTGGTGAAGATCAAGAATTTCCTATTCATGGGAAATTCTTGAAGTTTTTCTTCTCTTGAGCATCACATAAGATTAAGGGTTGCCAGTGCATGGACAACTCTTGATGGTCTTCTTTAAAATTATATTCCATGCACAGTAGTTTAGGTCTTCATTCATTTCCATTTCACTTCCATCTTGCATTCTTTGCATTCATTTCCATTGCCATTTATTCCATTACTGCTTGTTGGTTCTTTCTCTATTTGGTTCGCTCTCCCAAAGATTCTAGATCCTTGCAATGATCTAACTATCACTCATCCCCAGACAGAGCCACTGTTGGAACTGTTAAAATCAAATGATTTTTGCATATTTTTCATGTTCCCTGAGTCTCCATCTGAGTATTTCCTTGTGCATGTTTCCTTCATTTCATATTTTTTTTGCTCATATTTTGGCTTATATCTGACCCATAAATCATTTATCTTTGCATTTTCCACATTCTGGTTCATCTCACTATGACATTTTCTGGGTCTCCCCAACCCATTTTGCTAACATTTGGGCATGCCGGGTGATCAGAAGAACTTTATTGCTGTCTTGGCGACCACATGTTTTCATTTTCAACCAGCGTGAGGTTGAGACCATCAGTATATGTCATAGTGAATCTGTTGAGTCTTGCTGACGGTATCTTGTGTTCTGCTTTCAACATCGGTTATACCTTTCGTTGAAAGGTCTTGGCGATGTTGGATTCTTATACCGACCGGCGCTTCAGGGTCCTTTGGTATGGCTAATGTTGCTTCGTTATAGTGTCTTGGTGAACTTAGTGTGTCTTGCCGATGGGGTTCAGTATGTGGTTTTCAGTGTAACTCGATGAATTTTATATGACTTCTTGTCGAGTTCGAGGGGTCTTGGTGAAGGAAAATGAGGACTTGTTTTGGCAAGATGCTTCCTATGTCTCAGTGAGCGGAGAGTATGTATGGAAATTAGTGACACTCGGGATAGTTTGTATATGGTTTCCCCGATTGCGATAAGCTATAGCAACTGTGAACAATACAAAAGGATTGCTTTGGTGTGAGATGTACCCCTATCTCAGCAAATGGAAAGCACATAAAGGAAATACATTTTGATGAAGCATTTTGAATCTATATGACATCTCAATGACAGCGATGGGCTATAACGAAATTAAGTGACATTTCTTGACTTTGCTATAATAGTTGGAGTATCACAGCGACTTGAAAGTAAATGATATTTTCGGTGAGGATTAGTTTAATCTTTGTGATGTCTCCCTGAAAGCAGTTAGCTATGGCGATGGTGATCAAAACAAATGATGTTTTCAGCATGAGATATCCTTGTGTCTTACCGAGTGAAAATGAACATAATAGAGATATGATCTCAACGGGCTTGTTGTGGTCTATGTGACTTCTTCCCGAATAGGTGTTGTCTGGGCGAAGGTGTATTGGAAGTGTATCTCAGTGGGAGTGTTGGTGACCTGTGAGTGGTAAAAGACCCTCGGTGTAGCCTGATGAATTTTGCATGACATCTCACTAATATCATAGGGTTATAGTGAAACAAGAGATTACTACATGAATTTAGTATAACCAACAGGTTGCTATAGTGAATATGAAAAAAAGATACAAGCAATATGATTAACGTTTGAATTGCCTTCAGCATAGGTTGCGATATGTCGCGTCGACTCCCTCGCTAGTAAAAAATATAAATTCATCACTGTGGCTAACATGAATTTAAATTGGTGACTATTGTTGGCCGACTTGATTGGAGCCCGATTTTCATACTGGGCTGACATGATGTTTTATTTTGATATTTTTCTTAGGCTGGTGTATATATAAGCATGATATAGTTGTTAATTGATACCAAGAGAGATTAGATTTTTTGATACACTGCAAGTAGATACATTATAATTAAATTATCAGACCAGAGGCTATTGTTGCATGATTTTCACAATGGAGGTATTTATGAGATTCAATTGATGTTGCTGCATTTTTCTAGTGTCAGTCATCTATTGAATTAAATGAAAAATACTGCTAAGTTGTCTCCATGATTGATTTTTCTAGTTATTTAAGTTTACATAACAAGTTTATGTTCAATTTATCAATACACATTTGTTGTATTCATGTGATTAATCAATTGGTTCTTTCAAGTAAAGATTAAATCCTTTTATTGATCATAGTAATCAGAGAGATTTCAATTTGGATCATTAAAGTAGAACTTAGTAGTCACAATATTGCATGTTCATACAAGTTCTGAATAGATCATATGCCAAATAATTTGTATCTCATCCAAAGATTCATCTTGATCTCATTTGACTCCACCTACCCAACAAGGCACTAGTCTCTATATTTTACTATTTGAATCCATTTCAGTTTATTTATATCTAATAATTAAGCATCCTAGGATTTAGATCAAAAGGTAGTTATTGAGTTTGGTTTGTTCACTATTATCTACCATTGTGGACAAAGCATTTTAGAAGGATAATCATAAGTTAAGTCTGCACTATTTAAAAAGGTACAACCACCCAAGTTTGCAGTACCTAAAGAGTAGAAGGTTTGATTGTTTCAAACCTTGTTCTATTACCCTGAAACATCGTGAAATCTTGGCAACCTTTCATGGTTCCAACCTACATTTTTAAGAGCTAACAAATTAGAGATAGGTAAATAGAGAGGGAGAGGGAGAGGTAGTACATGAGGTCAATTGGTAGGCCATTTAGAAAATGATGTTTTTTGTGCAACAAATGTGTCAATGAAAAAGTGATAGCTTCAAATAAACTATGCATCCAAGTTACATGTATCCAAACATGATTGAAATGAAACCTTTAAATTTATTTATTCATCTCCTTCTTCCTCTCTCGCTCTATCTTCATCTCTAACTTTATTTTCCTCTCTCCCCCTTTATCTCTAGACATGTCTCCCTCTATCCATCCATCGATCTCCCTCTCTATCCCTCTCTATATATTTATCTCTTTCATCTTTATTTATCCCTCTCTCCTCTCTCTTTTATGTCTCCCTCTCCTTCTCTCCATATCCATCTCCTTCACCTTCTCCATCTCCATCTCTATCTCTATCTTTCTCTCTATCTCTATTTCCCTACTCCTCTCTAGATCTCACTCTCCCCCTATCTCTCCCTCTTTTTGTCCCTATATATCCCTCTCTCTCTCTCTCCCTCTTATTTGGATTTTAACCAATATGGGTTCTATTTTAAGAAATATGTCTACACAAAATCAAATAAGAAAAATACTCACTTGGATTTTATTTATTCCATGTGTTTCTATTTCCACCAATATGTCTACACAAACTCTAATACATCCATACAATTATATGGTGTTACCCATTGCACACCAAAAGTGCAATAGCTAGTTATGTCTTAATCAGGGTAGGTGTGGAGCACTAGGTAAAAAATTACGCACTGAAAGGAAATTTTAACGGAGCTATAAGTGAAGCATGCTTAAAATCTTGGTATTTTAAGAAAATAAAAGTAATATATACTACTATTTTTTTAATAAAGTATTTGTGTACTTTTATCAATCCTTGCTTATGGCAAGGAAAATGTTAAATTCATATTTTTGTATTGATTTAAATTGGAAGTTTATATAAATGAAAGATTAATCTTCTTTTAAAAAAATAATTTAAAGGTTATTTTATTTTTATAAATATAATAAATTATGATTGATATAATATAATTTAATTAGTATTTATTAATTAAAAAAACATTACAATCATAATTTTTGGTTCTTGGAGAATTCATCACTTGGAAAATTAACCACAAACAATTTATCATTAGAAAATTCAATACCATCAGATTATGAATGTGTGTTATCTAATTTGATGTTACAAAAAGTACTGCATATATGTGAATGAATGGTTATTGAATTAACATTCTAACTTTGGAGATGTATTATGTATACTGCATATTTTGTTAACAGTTGACTACCATGTGCATGTGTTAGTGGTTGCAGGTATATGTTTAATTCCTCCAAGCAAAGGGGAAGTATCATTCAAGAGAAGATCTTGGTTGGGTAACCAATAATATAAACTATTTGAGCTTACACACACCATAGTAGAATAATTGAGTTGAGTAATTATGTGGGAAGTTAGTAAGTCATCCTTAGTTGACATGTCTGCATTAGTAAGAGTTTTGTTTACTATTGAAAGCATTATTGGGTGATTTTTATCTATTTAAGTTTATGAGTTCTTCTTGTATTACTACAGTTGTATTGATTAGTAAGACATCTGTGAAGTATGCATATATATACACATGCATGACAAATGGATCTAATGGCATGTATATGTATATGAATAGATATACCACATGTAGGTGCTTATCAATGCAATAGTAATTGTGTTTGGTTATTATGTGAATAAAATTTATATATATGTATAGTATATACATATATCCATAAGTATATATGTATGCAATACTTATAAATGTACATAGAGGCATATACTTATATAGAAATATATGTATATGTATACAATCGATATATAATTATTAGTATATCAAATGTATACATACTTAGTTGGTGTATGATATATATGTGTGTGTGTGTGTGTGTGTGTGTATGCATATATATATATATATATATATATATATAAACGTATACATATATATATATATATATAAATGTATATATATATATATATATATATATATATATATATATATATACATATATATGTATATGAATTGTAGATTTTTTTGTAGGGCTTATAGGCTACTCTTGCACTCTTAGGAATGTTTCACCTAAAAGGAGAGGGATAAACCCCACTCAAAAGTCTTGGTGGTTCACTCAAATTATGCAATGTATGATGTTATTTAGACTAAATGGAATAATATAAGTGCAATTAAACTATGAAATTGAGAGATTATGAATGCAAAACCTAAGAAGTATGCTATGTTGGAAAACACAATGTGATATGCAAACATGAACTAGGTATGAACAAATGCAAAACAGAAAAGAAGAAGATTGAATCAGAGTGCACCTAGTGGTATGATTAAGATTTTGGAATATTTTGAATGTTGATAGAGATCACTGAAAATCACCAGTGGGACTCATTCACCATTGATGGAAAATTAGTCCTACTTCTGATGAAAACTATTGAAAGCTAGTTTTTGAGTGTTAAGATCTTGAATCTGACAAAATCTGGATTTCCAGTATTAAGGTGTGACTCATTCAACACTGATGAAAAATCAATCCACTCCCAAAACTATAATAAATCAGGTGATGCAGTAGAATCCTTGGTTCTTGGCATCTTGCATCAACCAAAAATATTTTCTTTTAGTTTTGTTCATATTTTGTTCTTGCCCAGTTCATGTTGGTAGACTATTCATATTTTCTCACCAAACCCCATGGATCTTTTTGTACATCGTGGACATGTTCATTTTCCTTATTCCAAGATTTGAGCATGATTGGATTTTTTTTGAAAAGCTATCGATTTCGAAGTTCATGATAGTTTCTTGAACCAACACTAGAATGGTTTCAAAGCCTAATGACTTATTTGAACATTCATGGATCATTCCTATAACTTACAGATCTTAATAGTGTTATCTTAAATGTTTCATGGAGTGTCCTCAACCTTCATTATAGGTCCACACTTCATTCTATGTACCTGTTGAAGAGTAATTCAAATTTGAGGCCGACCTATTCATGTGCATGTTATATTTTCTTTCCTTGGATAATGTGATGATCTTTGGCTGATCTAGATGATTCCAAAGTTGTAGATGTGCTATAAATCTTGTAATTGATCATTTGAAGAGTAGCAGTTGTAGAATTAGTTGATTGGGTAGGTTAAGATTGATCTGAATTGTAAGATTTTAGCTCGCTTATAGGAGCATATTGGAATGTTGTAATTAGGACATATTTTATCAAGGCCATGAGCCAAATCTATAGCCGAATGTTGCTGGTCAAATGTAATTAAGATTTATGTTAATGAGAATATTTGCATATGCATTTGTATCCATATTCTGTGTTGCTTTGTTGTATTACTCTTGTTGCACGGTCTGAAATGTTCTCTTTGAGGACCTTCCTACCGTGGATGCACCATCAGGTATCAATCCTATAAAACTAGATCTAAGATTGACTGGTTGTTGGGTTGATGAAGTTAATTCTATAGAAAACAAATAGAATGTCTTCTCCAAGCTTGAAATAGGTTGTAGTTGGGTATGTGCAGGATCATGATGGGCCAAAAAATTGGCAATATGATGGGTATTTGTAGGGTATGTGGCTGATGACTTTTTTCTTACCCAAAATTGATGAAATGAAAATGGTTTTTAAAGGAGATTCTCAGCTTTCCACCAATATAAATTATTCCTTACTTTGAATTTAATAAAAAAATATTATTCATTTTCTATTTGAATTATGACTAAAGTCACGATTGATAAGATGATTGAAAAACATATATATATTTCAAATGGTATCACATTTTTGAATCTAAAATATGTGTCACATTCTGTATACTTTGTATACTATAAGATTTTTTAAAAAAAAGGCCGGAATTTCATGAATTTTTTGACCAAGTTAAAGGTGGTCACACATACCAATTTTTATATTTTCAAAATTTACAATAAAAATTCATAATTAATTATTTACTTGAAACAATTACAAAAAATATGCATCATCAGGACATGGAGTCATCTACTTATATCTAAAATCTTATAAAAAAAATATTATCATTTTATTGTGGTTAGGGTGGTTAGGCAGAACCACCTACTTCTTATTTTTTTCCTGAAATTTAAAAGTACTACTCCATTGAAATTTCAAATTTTCACCACGAATAGATTTTTGTTTTTAAAAATAAACCTAGTATTTTAGAAACTACATTCAATTTGCTACAAATTTTATTCTTACATATTTTTGAAATAGTATAGATAACTTATTCAAATTTTTATGTCAAGTTGCCTAACTCTGATTTTTCTAATTTTTTTGCCACTTAAGGGCTTATTTTTTCCATGATGATCCTGCACATACCCAGTTGAATTGAAACACTTTGTTGACTTCTTTTCCACTTTTCAACACCTAATAGCTTGTCAAATCTACATACACAAGTCTACAAACGTATGTGAAAAATGGGAAAAATGGTTAAGGGTTAGGTTATGGGTATGTGCAGGATCATCATGGAAAAAATAGGCCCTTACGTGGCAAAAGAATAAGAAAAATCAGAGTTAGGAAACTTGACGTAAAATTTTGAATAAGTTATCTATATTATTTGAAAATAATGTAAGAATACAATCTGTAGAAAATTGAATGTAGTTTCTAAAATACTAGGTTTGATTTTAAAAAAAAATCTATATGGTGAAATTTTGAAAATTCAATGCAGTAGTACTTAAATTTCAGGGAAAAAATAAGAAGTAGGTGTCTGTCTGACCACCCTAACCACAATAAAATGATAATATTTTTTAATAATATTTTAGATATAGGTAGAGGAATCATGTCTCGATGTGATGGATATTTTTTTATAATTTTTTTCCAAGTAAATTATTAATTGTGAATTTTTTATTACAACTTTTACAAAATATAAAAAACTTGTATGTCTGACCACCTTAACTAGGTCAAAACTTCATGAAATCTAATTTTTCTTTTTTTAATCCTATAGTATGTGAAGCATATAATGTGACACATGTTTTGGATTCAAAAAAAGTGATACCATTTGAAAGCTATAGATGTTTTTCAATTAGTCTATCAATTAGGACTTTAGTTATAATTTGAATAGAAAATGAATAATAATTACTTATTAAATTCAAAGTAAAGCACAATTTATATAGTGGTGGAAAAATGAGAATCTCCTTAAAATAACCTTTTCATTTCATCAATTTTGGGTGAAAAAAAAATTGTCAGCCACATACCCATCATATTGCCACTTTTTGGCCCTTCATGATCCTGCACATACCTTTATAGGGATTTTCCTTTGTCAAATCCCACTTTGGTTATCAAACCCTTAATGAAATAATGAAATGGAAGAGAATTTTAAACAAATAACATCCAAATGCTATCATCTTACCAAACCCTTATTGAAGAAATATGAAGATATAATAATGGTTGCTCCAAAATACTTGATTAATGCTTGATTAAGTGATGCAAAATGCTTGAATGCTTGAATGAATGTGTGAATAAGTGAACTTGATGAATGGGGGTTAAAATGAGAAGAAAAAACACATATTTATACACACTTTTTCCTTAGTAACCTAATGATACCTCATCACAGGCCAAGATAAGGTGATTTTAAATAAAAACTTGAAAGAAAGTTTAAAACAGTTTGAATTTTGAGGGCCAAGAGGGGCTTATTTTCCACCCATGGCGAATGGGTCCCACCTTGTACTTCAATGTGGGTGTTGGGAATTATCTTGCACTTAATATTATTTTTCAGGTTTACCTTAAAAAAACCACTTAATTAAGCCTTATAAGGGCATAAAGGGGTCAAATAGAGCATAAGAAAGGTGTAAATAGTGAAATTAAGCCTAGAAAAATGTGAAATCTTGTTACAAGACTTTACAACACTTCAAAGTAGGACTTGATAAGGGATAAAAAGGTGATTTTTAGGTGAATTGTAGTAAATAGAGTGTAGAAAAGTGTAGAAATGTTTACAACACCTAACAACACCTTCACAAGATGCCATAATTTGAATTTTTAGGACCTAATCTAAATTTTCAAGCCACATTGCAACATTAAATCAAAGAAAAATGGACCAAGCATCATGAGGAAAGTCCTAAAAGACCATAAAAATGACAAACGACCATTTTTCTATAGTGCATTTAGCCCCCACTTTAGTGAGAGGATGAACTTGCTTCAAACTCACACTAAAGTATCCATGAATATTGAGAGAGAAGTCTCAATACACTTACATTAGCAAGATGGAATGAAAATGATCAAGAGGGATGATCAAGCCCCTAGGATGAAGATCCCATGGAAAACTAATCATAAGAACAAAGGAACACACATATGAAAGGGAAATTTAATTGAGCTTCGATTGTTTGTCTAACTAGTTGTGGATTACATCTAGGATGTTTGTTTGAAACAGAAAATGCATACTCAGTTTGGGGTGATAGAACTCATGGTGGTCCACTAGGTGAGAAGATCCACAAGGTGAAGTACATACGCTAGTTGGTATGCACTCACAAACACATAGATAGTTATGGGGAAAGTCATGCCACTGAATGGGCTTCCCGCTCAACCATATCAAAGTTATACCTCTTGATAACTTTAACAAGGCACAACAAAGGAAAATGTGAATTCATGCTTCATGAGAAAAAAAAAGCTTCGTATGCTAAAAAATCATGAACAAAGAGAATGTACCATAGGCATACACATTGTGTTATGCAAGGTGGAAAAAATGTAAAATGTAAAAGATGTTCAAAGGAGTCTTGTTAAGTTCATGCAAGATCTGTCACTTAGAGAACATTACATGTGTAATTTCTCAAAGAGAGGACCAATCAAAGTGTAACACCATAAATTTGCAAGCTTAAATTCTATCTCATACATCCTCATGAAGTTAGTTTGAAGCAAGCAAATAAAATAGCATTCTTTATGAAATAATCCATTATTCTTCACAAACAAAATAACAAAACAAACTAATTGAAATCCTAAAAAGCATAGAGAATAACCTATTCCATAGTGGATTGGTGTCACTTTTATGTGAAAAGTGACCCTTTCCCAGCCCTTGACAAGCTCGAATGATGAAGATGCAATGCAACGATAATGGAAAAAATTAGCTCTCAATGTGAAGACAGTAACATTGCATGGATTATAGATGATGAGAATGAAGGATGTACTCTCCATTTATAGAATATTTTGATGAGAGAAGAAGCCAAAGGGATGAATGTGCAACAAGAATCCAACCAATAGGAATGGGACACTTGTCCACATGTGAATGGGCCAAGGATGTGCAAGTTTTGATGAATGTGCCAATAAATGACATTAGATGGCCTTTTAAAATTTGAAATTTGGCTTGTTGGAGGGAGAAGAAGGGCTATTAAATTCCTAGTGGGGGACATGTAAGAGGGGAGTTAATGTTATGTTGGAAGGGACAAGTCATTTGAGAGGTAGATTTGAAATGGGGGAATATTCCACTTTTATGCCATGTTGATGGAAAATAGAAGATTTAATAAATCAATTAAATGATTTATTTGTGCAAATGGAAAATGCTAGAGGATGGGAAATGAATTAAGATTAACATTAACCATTATTTGATTAACTTAAGTCAATATTAGGTGATTTGACTTTTTTACTTAGATTTATGGATTAAAATAAATCAAAAGGATATGGAAAATGATTTAAACTTAATTAAATAAATATTTTGATTTATTTAACTAAAGGGGGTGATGTTAGTGTTACAGATGAATTTATTTATTTTAAATGGATGAATTTAAAGATTAATCAAATAAACTTGATTTATTTGATGAATGGATGAAAATGAATCAATTAAATGCATGTTTCCAATTTTGCATGTCTACACAAAGAATAGTATATTCACAACTTAGGGGATATAGTGCGTCACATTAGGCCACTAAGAGGAATGTAATATGCTGAGATAGATCACACTTATGAAAGACATCACACCCAATGCCACCCAAAAAGTGATGAACACATCATATGAAGTGACAAGGCTACACTAAGAATTCAAATGAAATGATCCCAATATATGCCGCCCACTTTAAAGGAATTTCTATGCATTGTTGTGTGAGAAATTACTTTAAAGTAGCGAAGGAAAAATGCAAAAGAAAACAAGACATGAGAGCCAACTTGGAAAGCCCTATGCCAAGTCATATGTTTCTAAGTTATGCTACTTCATGTAAATGAAAGAGAAAAGAAAATAAAGGGAGTTTCCCCCCATAAAGGAACACATCAAACCATAAGGGATCTATGGATTTGGGGTTGGTATGTTCATTGCTACAATATTTTTAAGAAAGAGCTCAAAACTGTCATCATGCCTCAAAGCACATAGAACTAGAAGAATAACACAACAAGAATGAAAACAAAAGAAAAATAAGATCTATTTTGGGTCAACATGGAAGAGACATTGTAGTCTCAACACTTTTCATCATCCCCAAAAGGAAATAAAAAATCAAACAAAGATGCAAAAGAAAAGAAAAGATTTTGGGTCAATATGAAAGAGACATTTCGGTCTCAATGCCTTGTGTCATTCCCAAAAGGAAAAGGAAAAGGGACCTTTTGGGTCAACATGGAAGAGAAATAGGGCATTTGAATGCTTTTTGTCATCCCCAAAAGGAAAACACAAAACAAAAATGAAAAAGAAAGGGCCTTTTGGGCCAACATGGAAGAGACATAGGGCATCTCAAGGCTTTGTGTCATCCCCAAAAGGAGAAAACAAAAGAAAAGTGAACCAAGAGATGCACAACATATAGAAGAATAGAGGTAAAAATAGAGGAAGTGCATGAAGAGAGAGAAAACATCAAACACACATTATGGGGGAACAAAATACACACATTAAAGAGAAACAAATATAAAAGGCTATTAAGGTGAATTTGAGTCAACCATCTAACAAGTCATCCACCTCCCAATCATGTTTAGTATATTGCGATGGTCGTTGAATGTCCAAAGGAAGAATGGAAATTGCCAAAGTAGGAGATGTACCAAGTTCTTCACTTCATGGAGAAGGTTTATCGTTCAAGCTCATGGTAGATGAAAATAAAGAGTTTAGATCGTTATGCACTTCTTCATCTATTTTTGTGATCTTGTCATCATCATCATCATCAAGGTTGATTATGATGGGAGGGAAAAAGGTAATCTCCAAGTAGGGGTGTATCAAAATTTGTGGCTATTGGATTGGATAATTTTGTTTTGAGGGTTGGACTGTGTTATCTTGTGGTGGGTTAGGTGAAAGAGGGTAATCATCTATTACTTCTATCAAAGGTGGAGGTTTTTTTTTTCTTTTTTTCCTTCCATTCGAGACTAACGAGCAAGGAGACGATGACGATGCCTGCGCTCTCTAGCACCGTAGTTTCATTTTATTTTATTTTGAAGTTGCTAAGGTGTAAGAGTGGGTTGATCCATCATAGGTTCCTTTTCTTCTGGAAGGGGAAGAATGGAAGAAACTGAAGAAGATAGGTCAATCACTTTCTCTTTAACTTTATACCCTTTTTTAATGTGAGGAGGCATGATGAGATTGGTTTTATTTTCTCTTGGTCATTTAAACAATGGAAGGGAAATGTCTATGGTGAGTTTCTCATGAGGTTGTATTGTTTGTTCAATGTCAGACTCAGGTTGAAGCATGGTTTCATTTAGGATAGGAGGAGTGGAAGCAAACCGTGACATGTTATGAAGAGACAATTCAACTATCCATTTGGCTTTGAACTTTTGATAGGTAATGAAAAGGAAATCGTTTCGAGGGGTGATGGGTTCCATAGGTTCAAGCCAAAATGCTTCTAAGGAAAAATTACCTTTGGAGGCTAATGGATTAAAGCCAGTATGGTGTACGGTAAATATTTTATTGCCATGTGGAAACTTCAAACATTTGTGAACAACTCAGGGGACCACTTTCATCGAGTGGAGCCAAGGATGACCCAACCATAGATGAAATTGATCTGATTGTGGAATAATAGAAAATGTTACATCCAAATTTTTAGGTCCTATCTATAAGGTGAGTACGAGTGATATAGTTGTAGGGCATGAAAAACTAGTATGTGTCTTAATTCATGCAGTTGGTTTACTATAATCATCTTGATACAACTCATATAATAATAAAAACTCTTCCATGATCACATTCTCACCACATGCTAGATCTATTAATATCCCATTAGTGGGATTATCATAGATTCGACAGGCTATGGAAAGAGGACCATTGGGAGGATTTTTAAGTATATATTTGGAAGAAAAAGTGATATCAATATTTTTTTTGGTTTATACCTTACGAGGGATAATTTCTATTGCACCCGAAATTTCATCCATAGGAGTAACTTGGGTACCACTTGGACTTATATCATGTTATTCATTATTTGTATCTATGTTCATGACTTGAGGGTTTGAAGGTTCATTGGCCTTGACAAATGAAACATTATGTTTTGGAATGGGGTTGGTAAATATTTGTAAATTCTAGTTAGTGGGCACAACAGACTTATTTCCTTGATCATTACCACTCACAATGGAAAACAACTAGAATCAATGAGGTCTTGAACTAAGTATTTGAGATGCTTACATTGTTCGATGTCATGTCTATTTTGGCAATGAAAATGATAATAAGCATTAGGTTTAAAGGTGGGTGGTAAAGTCATGGTGGTATCAAGTGGTTTAACAATAGGCAAAGTGAGCATTTCTTGTTGGATTAATTGGTTCATTGTATTATGGAGGGTATCAGGTAAGGGAGAAAATTGTCTCTTCGAGTCCCCATAGGTATAGGGCACAACTGCTTTAACGGCTACCACTTGACTTTGAACAGATTGGTTTGGTTGTGGGGAAGGAAGATTGAACTCTAAAAAGCATTTATTTGGTTTTCCAAAGTGTTGTGCATTATGTTCGTTGTTTTACTCAGATTTCTTAGATCGGTTAAAAGTGGACTTTGAATCATGACTTGAAATCTAGTTATGATATTCACAAATGGTTGTGCATAAATGTAGAAATGGAGGAAATTTCATCATAGTTAACTTATCCTGAATATGGGTGTGCAAGTTTTTGATAAACATATTTTGTAGATGTGAATCAAAAAAATTGACATCAACTTGAGCATATAACGACTGATAATGTGAAATGAAGTTAGTTACTTTTTCATCGGCATTTTTCTATAGTGCATTAAATCAACCATTGTCATTTTAGGGGTCATATGGACTTAGAAATGACTTATTAAGGCACCCACAAGTTCATTGAATGATCAGATTGAATGATTAGGTAGGTTTGAAAACCACTCCAATGTAGTGTACTTCAAGGTCCTAGGAAAATTTTTGGCTAACAGCTTATCATTGAGGTCAAAGTCACTACACAAGGTTGTATAAGCATTAACATGATTAGTAGGGTCTCCTTTCCCTCCGTATTTCTCAAACTTGGGCATTTGAATTCCTTGTGGCATCTGTGTTTGTAAGATTTCTAAAGATAATGGGATACTATGAACATGATATGTAGGTTGAGCATTTTGACTTTGTCTAATGGTGGATATTTGTTGTTGCATGGATGAAATGGTATTAAAGGGTTGTGTAATTGAGGGATTGGTGTAAGTGGTATGAGGTGGAAGGAAAAGTGGTGATGGAGTGTATGTAATGTTAGAGGAAGTGAAAGAGACACTAAGAGAGGTGAAGGTGGAAGAAGGAATATGTGATGCCACAAAAGAAGTAGGAATGCTAGTTGGAATAGTGAAAGAAAGAGCCACTTGACTAACCTGTTGCATAGTTGATGTAACCTGAGGAGTGGTATAAGTTGGTATGGATGTGATGGTTGAAGGAGGAGGAATGTGATATCCTCCTTAGCTCACAACAATGTTTGTTGATTGGGATGTGGATGGAACATTTTTGTTTTATATCTCATCTATTATTTTCATAACTTGTAATCCATCATCACTTTCAATCAAACGATGAAGGTTTTCTATCGTAGGTATGGCTATTGAGGAAATGTTTTCAAGGGATAAATATTGTTGTAAATGTGAAAAATCCTCATGAATACTAATGAATTTTTCTTGTAGAAGGGAATTTTTTTGTGTGTCAACATTCATTGGATGGAAAGGTGAAGGAATAGTAGTGGTATTTTCCATGCCTAATGCACCATTCTCCATAATAGGATTAGGATCTCTTGATATCCCAGGGTCCACAACGAAAGTGCTATCACAGGAAGCCATGAGTTTAGAACTTTGTCTCACTAAAGTATTATCAATGGGGCACCAAACACTCATACAAGTACCACAAAAGATGGGGTGAATGCAAATGCAATGTAATCTAGAAGTGGAAAATGCAAATAATAGGAATTTTGTAAATTGAAATAGAGAAATAACAATAGAGAATAGAAATGCAGTAAATTCCCAAAAAGATGCCTAAAAATGCAATCTAAAATGTGCAGGTGGACTGATTCACCCAAGGTGGCTAATGAGTCCAATTATGAGATTTTTTTTTGTATTTTTCAAAAAATTTAAAGTGATTTAATTAATTTTTAGATGCCAATGAAGGATGCAAATGCAATTTTTTAGTGTTTTCAATGATATTCAATGCAAAAATGAAATCTAAATGAGTCTTTCAATAATGCAAGTGTATAAACCCTAGGATGCACAAACAAAACCTAATTGAATGTTAATGAAAATGAAGTCTAGGATGCAAGATGCAATGGAAATTAGAAATGTAAAGTGCTCAATATGCAGGTTCACCAAAATGAACTGTATATTTTTGGGTAGGGCTTATAGGCTACTCTTGCACTCTTAGGAATGTTTCACCTAAAAGGAGAGAGATAAACCCCACTCAAAATTCTGCAATTAAACTATGAAATTGAGAGATTATGAATAGAAAACTTAAGAATTATGCTGTGTTGGAAAACATAATGTGATATGAAAACATGAACTAGGTATGAACAAATGCAAAATAGAAAAGAAGAAGATTGAATTAGAGTGCACCTAGAGGTCTGATGAAGATTATGGAATATTCTAAATGATGAAAGAGATCAAATGAAAATCATTAGTGGGAATCATTTGCCACTAATGGTGAATAAGTCTTGCTTCTCACAAAAACTATTGAAAGCTGGTTTTTGAGTGTCGAGATCCAAAATCTGAAAAAATCTAGATTTCTAGTCGTAAGGTGGGATGCATTGGCCACTGATGAAGAATTAGTCTATTCCCAAAATTTTGAGAAATTGGGGACCAATCCTATAGCACCATATTTGAGATTTACTGTTTGTCAGGTTGACAATGTTAATTCTATAAAAAATAGTCAGAATGTCTTCTCCAAGCTTGAAATAGGTTGTAGTTGACTTGAAACACTTCTTTTACTTCTTTTCCATTTTTCAACACCTAATAGATTGTCAAATCTGCATACACAAGTCTACAAATATACATGCAAAAGGGGAAAAATGGTTAAGGGTTAGGTTATAGGGATTTTCCTTTGTCAAATCTCACTTTGGTAATCAAACCCTTAATGAAATAATGAAATGGAAGAGAATGATAAACAAATAGCATGCAAATTCTATCAACTTACCAAACCCTTATTGAAGAAATTTGAAGATATAACAATTGTTGCTCCAAAATACTTGATTAATGGTTGATTAAGTGATGCAAAGTGCTTGAAAGCTTGAATGAATGTGTGAACAAGTGAACTTGATGAATGGGGGTTAAAATGAGAAGAAAAACACTTTATTTATACAAACTTGTGCCTTAGTAATTTGATGATACCTCATCACAGGCTGAAATAAGGGGATTTTAAATAAAAAACTAAAAGAAAAATTAAAATATTTTGAATTTTGAGCCAAGAGGGACTCATTCCCCACCCATGGCGAATGGGTCCCACCTTGGACTTAAATGTGGGTGTCAAGAATTATATTTCATTTAATATTGTTTGTTAGGTTTACATTCGGAAACATAATTAAACCTTATGAGGGCATAAAGGGGTCAAATAAAGCATAAGAATGGTGTAAATAGTGAAATTAAGCCTAGAAAAGCATGAAATCTTGTTACAAGACTTTACAACACTTAAAATTAAGACTTGATAAGGGATGAAAAGTTGATTTTAAGGTGAATTTTAATAAATAAATTTTAGAAAAGTGTAGAAATGTCTTACAACACTTCACAACTCCCACACAAGATGCCATAATTTGAATTTTAAGGACCTAATGTGAATGTTCAAGACACATTACAACATTAAATCAAAGAAAAATGGACCAAGCATCATAAAGAAAGGCCTAAAAGACCATGAAAATGACAAGGGGCCATTTTTATATGGTGTAATTAAACTGTAGATTTTTGGCACTCAAAGGACTTTCTAACTCTTCTAGGGTTTTTCACCTAAAAGGAGAGAGGTATGCCAAAAATGCTAAGGGTTTCATTAAAATTATGTTATGTGTGATGTTTCTTAAGCTAAATGAAATGAACTAAGTGCAATTAAGTGATCTATATGACTCAATTTGAATGTAAAAATAAATATTAATGTTATGTTGGAAAACACAATGTAATCTGCAAACAATGACCTATGAATGAATAAATGCAGGATAAAAAGAAATATGCTAAAATAGTATGCACCTGGAGGTCTGATGGAGAATATGGAATCTTTGGAATGCTATCTGGAATCATAGAAAATCAATAGTGGGACTCATTTTCCCAAGGTGGCGAATTATTCCTACTTTTGGTGTAAACTATTAGGAACCATTTTCTGATTATCAGGATCTAGAATTTGACAAAACCTAGATTTCTAGCCTTAAGGTGGGACTCATTCACCACTAGTAGTGAATCAGTCCTCTCCCAAAAAATTGAGAAATTAGTAGACAACTCTGCGACACTAGATTTGGAAATGGCTGCTTGTTGGTTTGTCGAAGTCAATTCTGCAAGAAATAGATATAATACCTTCTCCAAGCTTGAAATATAGTTGATTTGACTTGAAGTACCTAGATGACTTGTTGACCACTCCTCAACACCTAAATACTTGTTAAATTTTCACACAAAATTCTACAAACACATAAGTAAAAGGGGAAAAATCATAGAGGGTTAGCAAATAGGGTTTTGCCTTGGTCAAACCCCTCTTTGGTAATCAAACCATTAATGAAATAATGAAGTAAAAGAGAATGATAAATAAATAACATGCGAATTCTATAAACTTACCAAACCCTTGTTGATGAAAATCTGAATATATGTCAACGGATGCTCTTAAGTGCTTGATTTATGCTTGTTTTGGTGTTGTAAAGTGCTTGAATGTGATGTGTGATTGTAGGAGATTGAATGCTTGCATGAATAGGGGGTTGAAGTGGACATAAAAATACTTATTTATACATTCTTGTGCCTTAGTAATCCATTAATATCTCCTCATAGGTCAACATCAAGTGATTTTGAATAAAAAACCAAAAGGAAATTTAAAATGTTTTGAATTTGGAGCCAAGGGGGACTCATTCGCCACATAGGGAAAATGGGTCCCAACTAGGACCTGAAAATGGGTGTCAGGAATTAAGTCACATTTAATATTATTTTTCATGATTACATTCAAAAATGCACTTCAATAGAGCTTATAAGAAAGGTGTAAATAGGACTTGTTTAGTGATGAAAACGTGATTTTTGTTAGAAACAAGCAACACTAAAAAGGGGGGGTGAATTAATGTTGTGCAAAAATTAGATTTATTATTCTAATCTTTAACCCACTTAAAACATTCAACCAAAAGAAATATGTAGAAATAGAAAGCAAACAACCACAACACCATAACATAAGGATTTTTATGTAGAAACCCTGTTAGGGGAAAAACCACAATGGATGGCGAATCCACAATATGATCTGAGTATACTCAAAAAGAAGTTTATAATAAGAGAATGAACTTGCATTCAATCTCACTGCCTAGAGCTCACTGCTCAAAATATAAAGGCACACTACCTTACAAATATTTGGATTAGATCCAAGAGAATGAATTGAGAGAAAAAAAATATACAATGCTCGATTATAGTTATAGTTAAGTTTAGTAGTTGTTCTTATGTCCTAACTAATTATGCACTTCTAACCTACTATGATCTAACTCACACCACAAAATATTTAATGCACAAGTGAAACTGTGCATAAATCACTCAATCACCCTATTGATATTCACAACACGCACTAAAACACCTACATATACAAAAATGATATAATTTAATATTTATATATATTTGTGACTAAGAATTTAATTGTAACATGTTAGCTTCAATAAAACTTAAGAATATTTACAACAGTTGGCTCAAATCATGAATAATATTAAATGCACACCCACAATGATTGGTCATAACTTATCCTAGACCCAAATCAAGATGATCAAATAAAAAAAAATTAGTAGACACTCCTTGAATATCTACAACACTTAAAATCATCCAGGTCGGCCACAAAATACTGATGAATAGAAAGATATTCAACCTAACCTCCAAAATTGCATACAACTTGATACAAGGAATTGATAGTTTTGGAAAACACAAGAAATACATTGATTAACCTCCCATAAGATCCAAAACACAAAATAACAACAAAAAATCTACATGAGAATTGAAGAACACAAAACTATCAGATGCTCTATTCTTCCTAATTGTCCTCAATCTACATGCCAATGGGAGTAAGTGATGACGTGCAGATCCAATCACTGACTAGGGTTTCCCTCAATGACAACACCAAAGTATATTTGCAGTGTCTCTTTCCAACAATCTCCCCCTTTGGCATTGATGGAAACACATAGTGAAAAATGACTAAGTGTGAGATCAGTACCAACATGAATTACACTGCCACTTCAAATTTTCAAAAATAATCAGAAACGCACCTCCCCCTAAGATAAATATACATTTTTCACTGTACAACTCTCCCCCTTTGACATCAATGGAAAATTTGAGGAAGCAAAAAGATAACAAAATTTCAAACTATACAGGCATGATTTGGTAACTTACACAAATTGCAAAATATCTACAAAATCTCTCTTCAACACGCTCAAATTTGTGTCCCAAACCCCTTTTGAAACTCTCTAGAATTGTTATGTGACCACAAACTAAATAAGATTGAGTTTTTTTAGTCTTGAGATTCATTGGGTCACTAACTTCCATATCATCTTTGGCTTCCTTTAAAGCATTCACCATTATTTCAATCTTTGGATCAATTAATCCTCTAAGTTCACATGCTCTTCCTACAATCCTGTCATTTTCATGCTAAAAACACCTTATTTTGTCAAGTAGAGATATTAATTGAACTTCTTGCTCACCAACATGGCCAACTAATGGATCAAAACCATCAGAGATGGTAGCCAATTGCTTTTCAAGACCCTTCACCTTCTTCTCATTATCTTTAGTGAATTTGGACAAAAGCAAACATGACTTATAGGAATTTCCACCTTTAGATATAGAATCTTGAATATTCTTCATACATGTGGGTAACAAAGTTTTATCCTTAGCAGTAACTTCTTTTAACCAACTAAATATTTTTCTATCAAACTCCTTCTGCACTTTAACTATGGCTTATTTTTCAAGAGACTCAAAATGAGTACTTACAAAATTTATGAGCTTCTTCAGTTCACCAGAAGAGGAACTGGATGGATCCTTAACATGAGTTGGCATAATTTTCTCCAGAACCCCAAATGCAAGAATAATAATTCACTATCCTCCATGTGAGACTTCAGAATCTTCTCATTGGCTTTAGCTTGTGCAATCGATGCAACCTTCATTATCTGAATTAGGGACAAGTGGATAGATTGATTGGTCCTTAAACCAATTCAGGATCAAATTCTTCATGTTGATCCACCAAAGATTCCTTTACTGCCTTAGCAGTGTCTCTTGCTTCCATTGAGATTTCCTTAACTTTAACCTTCTCTTCTTCTTCAACCATTGGTTCCACAATAATTGTTTCCTGATTCACTATATGAGCCTCAGCTTCTTCATTTGGTGTCTCCTTTTCTTTAGCTAATACAACCTTAGGAGCTTCAGTTTCCATAGGTGCTTCTATGTTATCCACATCAATAGGAATATGATTATCCTCATTATCTTCATTCACCTCCTCATTTACCAAATCAGACACAACATCTTCAACATTCACTTCTTTAATATTGATCTTGTTTCTTGAAAAAAATGCTTCTAGGATTTTCTTGGTTTCATCAGTAAAAATACTAGTTTCACCGATCATAAGTTTGTTCACCCTTATTATTCTTTTGAATTCCCTCTTGGCTTTGTCCAAGAGTGAATTCATCTCCTCAATACACATTTTTGGACACAATTCTACAAGAATTATTTTTCTCATATGCTCTTCTTCTATTCTAGCATTTACTCTTCTTGCCTCCAAAACATCATACAGACTCTTAGGTAAACTAGACATAATTTCAGCAAAAAAAAATTTAAAAATATTTATATGTTTTATTGTTGCCTCTTCAAGAATTCTTTGACCTGATTCATCAAACCTTTCATACCATTTGCAGAGCGGTTTGAGGTTTCCATCCTTGAAAATAACATTCTCAACTTCTTCATCTATCATAGCTGGTATGT
The DNA here is from genome assembly GCA_007258455.2 of Sequoia sempervirens. Lineage (NCBI taxonomy): Eukaryota > Viridiplantae > Streptophyta > Pinopsida > Cupressales > Cupressaceae > Sequoia > Sequoia sempervirens. The sequence goes on along the minus strand of VDFB02000013.1, from coordinate 58,676,167 downwards.
CAGTTTTTTCCTTCCTCCTTTTCTTTTCTTCCTCACTGAAAGATTTTATCTTCATTTCTTTCACAACTTCATCTGATTCAGTCTCCTAACTTTCTGAGATGACTTCATAGGTTCTTGAGCTCTTGTTCTTCTTCCTCTTACTAGAACCCTTGTCTTTGGTTTGCATAGGAACTGGCTTGGTTGCAGGAGCATATGAGGAACTCCTTGTTGATCTAGTACAGGTAGAGGATCCTACCGAACTAGTGGATTTGGTTCTTTCTGACTCTTTTCCGGCTTCAGCTTCATCTCTCTTTATTCCAGATTCTTTCAATTTTTCTACAGGTATTCCCATGTTTTCTACAAACACTTCTACTTCTTTCCTTACTCTTCTAACTATCTTTGGCTTCTATAATTGATCATGGACTTGCATTCTCTTTTCTACATAAGATCCAAACCTTTCTTCTGTCGGATCCAGAGGCATGCTCAACAAATGTTCTACATATACTTTCAAGATGTTTAATGTTGTTTGTCCCACCTAGGACTTGAAAATGGGTGTCAGGAATTAAGTTGTATTTAATGTTGTTTGTCAGGCTTACATTCAAAAATACACTTAATTAAAGCATATGAGGGCATAAAGCAATCAAATAAAGCATGAGAAAGGGATAAATAGTGAAGTTGTGCCTAGAAAAGAATGAAATCTTATTACAAGAATTTACAACACTTCAAAATAGGACTTGATTAGTGATGAAAAGGTAATTTTTAGGTGAATTTTAATAAGTAGTGTTTAGAAGAATGCAGAAATGTCTTACAACAATTCACAACACCTTTGCAAGATGTCATTATTTGAATTTTAGTACCTAAATATGCATGTTCAAGCCATGTTGCAACATAAAATCAGAGCAAAATAGATCAAACACCATGAAACAAGACCTAAAAGGCCATAAAAATGACAAGGGGCCATTTTTCTATGGCACATTTAGCCCCCACTTTAGTGAGAGTATGAACTTGCTTCAAACTCACACTAAAGTAACCATGAACATCAAGAAGAGGGTTCAAATGCACTTACACTAGCAACATGGAATGACAATGGTCAAGAGGGATGATCAATCCCCGAAGATGAAGATCCCATGCCAAACTAAGAATGAGAACAAAGGAGCACACAAGTGTTGAGAATCTATGGATTAGATCTAGGATGAAAGAGAATGCATACTCACTCTAGGGTGACAAAACACATAATAGTCTACTAGGTGAGATGGAACAAATGTACTCACTTTGGGGCCATAGAACTTCTAACTGTCTGTGGGGTGAGAAAGCCCAAAAGGTAAGATACATACGCTAGTTGGTATGCACACACAAACACAAAGGTGGCTATGGGGAAAGGTCATGCCACTAGGTGGACTTCCCACTGAACCATATCAAATTTATAACTCCTAATAGCTTTAACAGGGCACCACAAGGAAAAATTTCATGAACAAAGAGAAAGGTACCACAATCATGCAAGTTGTGTTATGCAAGGTGGCAAAAATGCAAAATGCAAAAATGTAAAGTGTAAAAGTTTAAAGTGTTAAGTGTTAAATGTTCAAAGGAGTCTTGTTAAGTTCATGCAAGGTCAATCACTTAGGGAAAATTTTGTCTATTATCTCCAAAAGAGGACCATTCAAAGTATATTATATTCACAACTTAGGGGATGCAATGCATCACATCTAGCCACCAAGAGGAATGTAGTATGCAGAGATAGATCACAATTGTGAAGGACATCACACCCAATGTCACCCATAAAGTAATGAACACATCATGTAAATGTCAAGGATACACTAGGAACCAAGAGTACAAATGAATTAATGGTAATGTATGCCCCCCACTTTAAAGGAATTGCTACACATTGGTCAATGACAAATTATGTTAAAGTAGTGAAGGAAAGAAAAAGTAAAAAGAAAAAAAAGACATGAGAGCCAAATTGGAAATCCTTATGCCAAGTCATATGTTTCGAAGTTAGGCTACGTCATGTCAAGGAAAGTGAAAAAAGAAAGAAAGGGATTTTCCCCCTAGAAAAGAGAACACCAAACACATAAGGGATCTATGGATTTGGGGTTAGTATGTTCATTGTTACAATGTGTTGATGAAAGAGCTTGGAATTTTCATCATTCCCCAAAGCACATAGAACTGGAAGAATGACACAAAGATAGTAGAAAAAAAGGAAAAAGAAAGTCCATTTTGTGTCAACATGGAAGAGACAATGCAGTCTCAATGCTTTGCATCATTCCCAAAAGGAAAACACAAGTGAAATGAAAGAAAATGAAAAGGTGAAAGTAAAGGGAAAATATTTTGGGTCAACATGAAGGAGACATTTCAATCTCAATGCCTTGCATCATCCCTAAAAAGGAAAACACAAAACAAAAGAAAACAAAAAAAAAGAAAAAGGACCATTTGGGTCAACATGGAAAAGACATAGGGCATCTTTATGCTTTGTGTCATCCCCAAAAGGAGAACAAAAAACAAAAGAGAAAAAGACAAGGACCTTTTGGGTCGACATGGAATAGGCATAGGGCATCTCTATGCTTTGCATCATCCCCAAAAGGATAACACCAAACAAAAGTAAAAAATAAAAGGACCTTTTGGATCAACATGGAAGAGGCATAGGGAATCTCTATGCTTTGCATTATCCCCAAAAGGAAAAAAAAAAAAAGGCAAAAAAGACAAGGACCTTTTCGGTCAACATGGAAGAGACATAGGGCATCTCTACACTTTGCATCATCCCCAAAAGGAGAAGATAGAACAAAAGTGAAAAAGGAAATGCGCGATGAATAGAAGAATAGAGGTACAAATAGAAGTGTACGAAGATAGAGAACATCAAACAAAGGATATGGGGGAACACAATACACACATGAAAAGAAAAAGGAAAATGATCAAGTAATGAAAATGTAAGTCAATTGTTAACTAAGTTATTGGTTTCTCAATCTTAAATGGTTAAGCGAAAAAGGAATAACATAGTTAAGAGACAAAGAAAAATGCATTACAAGGACAAGGCTAATAGCTTCTTGCCCCACACAAAGTGTAAAAGAAAGAATGAGCCAAGGTGAGTGATGGGAAAGAATCATGGAATAGTTAGAATAGGTAATTCTACAACTATGGCATGATGAAGGGGTTTTGATTGTTTTAAAGTATGACAGGGAAGCAATCGGTATCAGTGAAGTGATAATTATCCAATATATCCTTCATTTTCTGAAATTCTTTTGTTCGATGTCCAAGAATATGATGATATTTGAAAAATGGTATGTTAGAGTCTTTTAGATGAATAGATAACCTATTCATAGGTGGTAAAAGTATAAGACCTTTGTTTAAAATTAGTTGAAGTCTCCTTTCACATTCAGGTGGAGGATGTGTAGGAAACTTTAGCTTCTTTAATTTTTATTATTGTTTTCGTTCGCTAGATTATCCTTGTTCATGAATAGGAGGAGGAGGACCCATGGGGATCCTAGAATCCTTGTCATGAGAAGGAGAGAATGGTTGTTCATGTGGAAGGAGAATGTTTAAGTTAGGAGGAGCATCCAAGATCACTGTACTAGCATCTTGAAGTATCCTAGGTTGAAAAGGAGGTCTATCAGGATGAGAAGGATCTTGGTATCCTAATCCTATTGTGTTTGCATTAGTTGAATGTTGTTCAAGATGTTGATGGATATCATGTTCGTGTTTTGTGTCACAACCTTGTTTACTTAAGATAGTGAATCTTTTACCAAATGTTTCTGCAATATTTATAGGAGTGTTTGTGACTTTGTGATCTTAAAAGGGTTGTGAGTGTGTTGGGTTACAGTAAATAGGTCCATTTGAGTGAGGAACCTTAGTTCCTTGATTGATTTTAGGATGTAAATATGGAAAGTGATCAGGAGGTGCAATAGTAGGAATATCTTGTGACTTCATGGATGGATAAAAGGTTGCATTGGCTTTGAGGTTATCAAGGAAATCATTGTAGAATGTGTTCATGCTATCATTGTCTACTCCAATAATGTCTACATCATCAGGAGGACAATCATGAGGAGTTGAAGGAGCATGTGTGAGTTCAAGGTCATTAGAGTAACAACCAAAGGCACAATTGGACATGTTTACCAATGATTTTAATAAATTACAAAACTTATTGAAAGAAAATGCCATGATGCAAGTAAAATAAGATGCAATAAATGATTAAAAATAGAGATTCTGGAAATTAAAATAAAATGCAAGAACAGGAAATTGTAATGCAAAAAAATGCCAAAAAGATGTTAGAAATGTTGTTTAAAAAGTGTAGAGGGACTAATTCACCCAAGGTGGTTAATGAGTCCTAGTATGATGTTTTTGTGTGCTTTTCAAAAAAAAAAGATGATTTTAATGCTGTACAAAATGCAATCAAGGATGTAGAATGAAAATTTTCAATTTTTTCAATAAGATGAAATGCAAAAATGAAATCTACATGAACTTTTCACTCTTGTGCAATATGAAGAGTCCTAGAATACAAAAACAAAACAATTTCCTAATTGAATTTCGATGCAAATATAAACTAAGATGCAATGTGAAAATGAAATCAAAATGCAAAGTGTTCAAAATGTAGGTTCACCAAAATGAACCGTAGATTTTTGGTTCCTCAAGGAATTCTCTAACTCTTCTAGGGTTTTTCACCTAAAAGGAGAGAGGTAGGGCCAAAAATGCTAAGGGTTCATTCAAATTTATGTTATGTAGGATGTTTTCTAAACTAAATGAAGTAAACTAAATTCAATTAAGTGATCTATATGAGTGAATATGAATGCAAAACTAAGATTTAAACTATGTTTGAAAACATGTTTTGATATGCAAACAATGAAATAAATGAAGAAATAATTCAAAACATAAAGGAATCAGATGAAACAAGGTACACCTAGGCAATCTTTGATGATTCTAGAATGTTGTGGATGCTAACCAAAATTACTAAAATTTCATAGTGGGACTCATTCGCCTAGGGTGGAAAATTAGTCCTCCTATTGGTGAAAAAATATCAGAAACTAGTTTCTAACTGTTGGGATTCAAAATCTGACAAAATTTACATTTTTAGTCCTAAGGTGGGACTCATTTGCCAATAGTGGAAAATCAGTCCTCTCCCAAATTTCTAAAAAATCAAGAGACAACTTTGCAACACCAGATCTGGAAATCTCTGATTGTTGGCTTTTCGAAGTCAATTTTGTAGGAACCGAACAGCAAACCTTCTCCAAGCTTGAAATATGAATGAGTTGACTTGAAGCACCTAGTTGACTTTTTTACCAATCTTCAACACCAAAAAGCTTGTTAAATCAACATACCTAGGTCTGCAAACACACATGCAATAGGGTGAAAATGGTTGAGGGTTAGCAAATAGGGGTTTTCCTTGCTCAAACCCCACTTTTGGTAATCAAACCCTTAATGAAACAATGAAGTGAAAGAGAATGATAAACTAACAACATGCAATAGCTATCAACTTACCAAACCCTTGATAATGCAAATCTGAAGTAGTATCAATGGATGCTCCAAAGTGCTTGAGTATTTCTTGATAAGATGTTGTAAGATGCTTGAATGCTTAAGATTTCTTGAATATGATGTGTGAGCATTGGAGGATGTAAAATGATGTGAAAATCATTTGTTTATATAATCTTGTGCCTTAGTTAAACATTCATACCTCATCACAAGCCAACATCAAGTGTTTTGGAATAAAAAATTGAAAGGAAATTTTAAAATTTTTGAATTTGGAGCCAAGGGGGACTCATTCGCCACCCATGGTGAATGGGTTCCACCTAGGACTTGAAAATGGGTGTCAGGAATTAAGTTGTATTTAATGTTGATTGTCAGGCTTACATTCAAAAATACACTTAATTAAACCATATGACGACATAAAGGAGTCGAATAAAGCATGAGAAAGGGATAAATAGTGAAGTTGTGCCTAGAAAAGTGTGAAATCTTGTTACAAGACTTTAGAACACTTCAAAAAAGGACTTGATTAGTGATGAAAAGGTGATTTTTAGGTGTATTGTAATAAGTAGAGTCTAGAATAATGTAGAAATTTCTTACAACACTTCACAACACCTTCACAAGATGTCATTATTTGAATTTTAGTACCTAAATATGCATGTTCAAGCCATGTTGCAACATAAAATGAAACCAAAATAGATCAAAAACTATGAAACAAGAAATTAAAGGCCATGAAAATGACAAGGGGCCATTTTTCTATGGCACAACAACCAACTCTTCTGATGATGTAGAAACTTATGTAGAGTTGCCAGCTCTTTGAAAGATGAAAATATCTTCAAGTATCAAAAAGCCTCTTCCAAGATCTATGTATTTTTGAGTTCTCTCCACCAATAAAGCACTAGACTTCAAGAATACATCAGAAACATTGCAACAATCTCCTTCTAGTATGTAGGTCCTTGAATCATTATGATCCAAAACTATAGATCAACAAATAATATGACTCTTTAATAGAAGAGTTTACAACTAGAGATTCAAAGCTCTTCCCCAACAAAGTTGCCAATATGTTGGTGTCCCAAATCAAAAAATCCAATGAGTCCTAAAGAATAGCCAATTTCTTATGCTCAGACTCAATGATGGATTTGGCCAACTAACAAGATTCAGCGAAAAAAGACCAAAGTTTCCCACACTTCTAGCTTTGTAGGACCAAGGTAGGTCTCCCTTCACAATGCCTAAAGAATTAATTCAATTAGGTATAGACATTACATTTTATAGTAGATAATTCTCAATTAAAATGTACCAATGAAATTCTTGACAACTTCAAATCTGGCTATATTTGTGATATCTCAACACTCACTCAACAATTGAGAAGTAGAATTCAACAATAAACCTAAACCCAACAACAAAATTTAAAATGAGTTTGAATTTATAATTTTTTTTCTGAGAATGCATTTAGCTGAATGACAAATCAGTGCCTAATTTTGGGAAATGGAGTCAGATATATAATTGTAAAGAAAAATTCGTCATAAAATAAACTTCAACTAGTGGATTTAAAATTGCTAATGCTTTACACTAATAGATCCACTCTTGCTGTCATCCAAATTCTTCTTACAGATCTACCCTTTACAATTGAAATAATAATTATTTTCTTAAAGTAATTTAACTATTTCTTTGAAATAGAACCATAAACACACAACAAAATCTTAGGGAAATTGAGATGACAAATTCAACATACTTTGTATATTAAATTCATGACTTAAAGTGTACAAATCTAGAGAAAATTTGATGACAGTCATGCTTTCTTTGCACAAACTAATTGACATTTACTCATGAAACTCAACTATTACAATTTGCATACTTAATTCATGACTCAGACTCAACATTTCTCTATCTGCCCAACCCATACAGAAGTTTAGAACCCTTTATAATGAGAAAATAATGAGAAGATATAGAAGGAAGAAGAGACCAAAAATTAATCTGTTGAAGACACCTGGAAGCTTCATCCTCCATTGATCAACAACAAGATACTAGAAAATATTCTCTCATCTCTCCTCATTTGCAATAAAAAAACTATGCCCCTATATCTTTCCTTCATTCACTTTTTGATTCTATTTTTACCCTTGTAGTTGAGAAAATATTTTCTTCAAAAAAACCACTTCTCCATGAAAAATTCTTCACCTCATCTTACCCTATTGTTGAGAAAATATATGCTCCTTTGCAAAAAATTTACACTTCTTATGCTTCATCAATTGTAAAAATCCCCTTTACTCATAGCTGAAAATCATTTTATTTTACCTTGCAGTTAAAAACCTCTATTTATTCTGCTTTTCTTTTCTTGGCTGCACTTTCCCATTTCACTTCCAACAAATAATGGCCTCTTAAATAGTGAATATTTTATTCACTTCATAAAATTATCCCTATGCAGGATCATCATGGAAAAAACAAGCCCTTAAGTGGTGATGAAAGTTTAGAAAAATCAGAGTTAAGCAACTTGACATAAAAATTTGAATAAGTTATCTATATTATTTCAAAAATCTGTAAGAATAGAATGTGTACCAAATTGAATGAAGTTTATAAACTACTAAGTTTTAAAAAAAATAAAAATCTATTTGGTGAAATTTTGAAATTTCAATGCAGAAGCACTTAAATTTCAAGAAAAGAATAAGTACATGTCTATCTAACAACCCTAACGACAATAAAATGATAATATTTTTTTTATAAAAATTTTAGATATAAGTAGAGGACTCATGTGCCAATGTGATGCATATTTTTTTGTAATTTTTTTCCAAGTAAGTAATTAATTATGAATTTTTTATTATAACTTTTAAAAATATAAAAAATTGTATGTCTAACCACCATAACTTGGTCAAAACTTCATGAATTTTTTTTTTTTTAAATCCTATAGTATTCAAGCATAGAATGTGACACATGTTTCATATTCAAAATGTGATATCATTTTGAAAGCTATAGATGTTTTTCAATTAGCCTATCAATCAAGACTTTAGTCATAATTTAAATAGAAAATGAATAATAATTATTTATTAAATTCAAACTAAAGCATAATTTATATTGGTGGAAGCTTAGAATCTTCTTTAATACCCTTTTAGTTTCATCAATTTTGGGTAAGAAAAAAATCATTAGCCACATACCCTACACATACCTAAAATTGATGAAACGAAAAGGGTTTTTAAAGGAGATTCCCAAATTTCCACCAATATAAATTATGTTTTACTTTTAATTTAATAAATAATTATTAAATTCATTTTCTATTTGAATTACGACTAAAGTGTTGATCAATAGGCTGATTGAAAAACATCTATAGCTTTCAAATGATATCACATTTTTTGAATCCGAAACATGTGTCACATTCTATGCTTCACATACTAGAGGACTAAAAGTAAAGAAATTGAATTTCATGAAATTTTGACCAAGTTAATGTGGTTAGACATACAAGTTTTTTATATTTTTTAAAAGTTGTAATAAAAAAATCATAATTAATTGTTTACTTGGAAAATAATTACAAAAAAATATTCATCACATCGAGACATGAGTCCTCTACTTATATCTAAAATCTTATAAAAAAATATTATCATTTTATTGTGGTTAGAGTAGTTAGAAAGACACCTACTTCTTATTTTTTCCCTCAAATTTAAGTACTACTACATTGAAATTTCAAATTTTCACCAAATAGATTTTTAAAAAAAACCTAGTATTTTAGAAACTACATTCAATGTGCTACAGATCCTATTCTTACATATTTTTGAAATAATATAGATAACTTATTCAAATTTTTATGTCAAGTTGACTAACTCTGATTTTTTTGAATTTTTTGCCACTTGAGGGCCTATTTTTGCCATGATGATCCTGCACATACACATTATTTATGAAATAAGATGCAAGGCCATAATGAGGATATGATATGGATGAAAGGATAGGTGTTGGAAGTAAACTAGAGTGGATAAAGGTGGAGGAATCCATTTGATAGGTAAGGGACTGATGGATAGCTTGAATAGGGGTGATAGACTCTTGTGGAGGATTGTGATCATCAAGGGCATTAGGATGGGTGATAGGATCTTAACTTGGAAAAGGATCACGAGGTGTAGGAGATGGAGTAGCTTGATCTTTATTAGGTATGGAAGCATCTTGAAGTTGTATGAAAGGAATATCTTGATCATGGGAACGATGAACATCATCATGGAATGAAAGGCTATCCTTGAATGGAGGTATATCTTGATCTTGATGAGGAAGGGAATCTTGAGATTTTGTGGAAAGCATATCTTGATCATCAGATGGTAGGAAATCATTGGATATTATGGAAGAATTATCATGCTCTTGGGATGCAACAGAGTCATGAGATGGTATGGATTCATTAGATGAGGTGGAAGCATGACTTGGAAGGATAATTTTCTCTTGAGATGAAAGGGGATCATCTTGGATGAAACAAAAAGAGATAAGGGGATACTTATGAGGTTCTTGAGAGATGCAATCTTGGTCAAATATTGGAGGGGATTGGATATTTTTGGTATCATTGGATGGAGTGGAAAGAATACTTTGATCTTGATGTGCAAGGGAGTCTATGCTAGCATGATTTGGACTAAGAGATTGACATGAATCATTGGATGTAGATGGTATGATAGGAGAGGATGGTTGGATAGATTTGTTAAGTTGGGTGAAAGACTCATGAGGTTTATTTTTATTTATGGGGGATGAAGATAGATGCATGACATGGTAGGATTACACAATATTATTTATGTTTGAGGACTTAGATTTGGGTTTCTCATTTATCCTTTACAAAAAGTCATGGAAATTAAACTTGGATGATATAGTTTTGGGTGAGAATAAAAGGTCATGAGATGATTTCATCACTTCATTAAAATTTTGGGATTCTAGTTGCTTTTCAAGCTCTTTTGAAAGATAGTCAATATATTCAATCCTTTGGTCTCATTCATAGGCTAGGGATGAATATGGAGAATAGTAGTTAGACATGTCTAGTTGATGGTTTGGGAATGTTTTAAGGTGTTTAGGGATGGTTAGAGATGATTAGAATGATATGTTTATATCTTGATGTTTATAGCTTGACATGAAATTTTCAAACAAATGATTACACATTTACACACATGAATCACACATGCAAGACACATAAGCAAGTTTGAATTTTAAATTATGAATGTGATGATTAAGCATGCACTTGAAGAAGACACATCAACAAGTACTAGAACTAGTAAAGTGGGTATGGCCAATTAGGTTTGAAGCTAGGATGCACAAGCTTGATTGGAGATGATTTGAATGAAAAATATTGCCACACACCCAGGAGAAAGGGATAACCCACCCTTCACCTTCACTTCCCCAAGGTATAATATTATTTGGGGATTAGTCAAGAGTGACAAGATTTCAACTCCCAAAGGAGGGTTTCTTTTGATTCACCACTCGATTGATGTTGTCCCTTGGAGTGATGTGTTCTACAAGTAGGCATCCTATGAAGGGTATGGCAAAAGTGAACCAAGTGAGGTGTTTTTGAGAACACACACACATGATTCACACTCGAAGTTGTTAATTTTCCTTTACAAAATTGAAATGTGAGTAAAACAATTCAAGCACTTGTATTTTTTAGATCCCAAATCAAGATGTGATGGAAGACAAGGTTAATTTTAGACCCAATTTTTGATATGTCATTGTAAAAAATATTTGTTTTAAGCCCAAAATTCAAGTATGTGATCAAACAAGTTGTTCTTCTTTAAGCCCCAAATTGAAGTGAGTTGACAAGCAATGATTAGAGATGAAAGATGCAATGTGTGTACCTGATTATGTTGACAAGCAATTATCTATTGTAGATGTTGATGTCAATGATGTTCCAGCTCCTTACATTCAACCATGCATGAAATGAGCTAATTTAAACTAGATTTGATGAAATGCATATTACAAAATGCATTCAACTGATACAATTAGAAAATGGCACCAAACAGAAGCCTAAAAATAGGCTTTTTAGATTTGTAAGAGGCAGTTTTAGGGGTTAGAAAGGACTGATTCACCCAGGGTGGCGAATGAGTCCCAGTATGGACTTTAAAAAAAAAAGAATTATTTTGGTGGATTTTGATGTTTTCTAAGTCTTGTGATGCAGAACTAAATGAAAATTATAAAATTTCAAAAAAATTACATGAAATTAGATGCCAAAAAATGCAACCTAAATGCACTTTTTATGAATGAAAATTTTGAAACCTAGCATGAAAATTAATTAATGCAAAGCCTAATGCCAGATCAATGCAAGCTATATGTATGATGAAGGCCTCTAAATCATACAAGAAATTATTCAAGAAAAAAGGCAAGTTCACCAAAATGTATGGGGGTTGAATGCACCATAGAAAAAAGAACCTCTTGCTTGACATGGGAATAATTCATGATAAATTGGACTTAATAAGGCCTTTATTTGGTGTTGTGAGGTGTTTTTCACATCCAAACTAGGTCTTGGACCATTTCAAATGCATTAAATGATGTCTTGTAAAGGTGTTGTAAGATACTTTCACGCTTTTCTAAACTTAATGAACTCATTTTCCCCTAATTTGACATTATAAAATGTATTTAATTACATTATCACATCAATATAGAAGTTCTTTCAATTAAACTTAATGTTAAACAAGTGTTGTAATGTGTCTTCCACATTCACATTAGTTCTTGTTCCTTTCTAGGCTATGTGGACCTCATTTTAGTGTTGTAAAGTGTATTTAATCACACTTTCTCATTGAATTATGTGTTCCAAGCCCTAATTGAACTTTACATCATCATAAATAGGCCCATATTAACCCATATTGTGCATCCTGATGCATTGTTTGATAAAATACTCAACAAAGTTGTAATTTAAACCTTATTTCCTTATCTCTTGGCATCTTAGCTATTAAAATGGCCCTTGTAGCACCCTTTCGCCATCTATGAAAAATCAGTCCCATCCAGATGGGACCCATTTTTTCTTTTTTGTATGAATGAGTCCCATTTGGCCCAATTTTTACCTTTGAGCAAGAAAAAACTAAAATTTAAGTTTATTATTTCTTCATGTTAGCCTATGCTGAGTTATTAACGGGTAAAATAGGTGAATTTCCTATAAATGAAACCTTCTAAGCCCTAATTTAAATCTCTCAACTCATTTTACAACTCATTCATTATTCATCTTCTTAAGCAAGTTAGGGTTTTAACATCACAAGCCATTCAAGATCAATTTTCAGACATTCAAGAGTAGATTCTTCATGTTTTTCTGTATAATTTCATGATCAAACATCATTTCAAGGTAATCAACTTCATTATTTCATGTTTCATTACATTCTTTCTCTATTTTGGTTTAATTACCTAAAAGGATTTTGACCAAGGAAAACCCCCATGCCCTAACATTCAACATTTCTTTCTCTTGCCTTGTATGTTTGCATATTTAGGTCTCTTTAAAGATTTGGAAATCATTGGAGATCAAGTTGTGAGGCTACCCAAGTCTTCTCTTCATTCAACAAGTCAAAATATCAACAAAAACTCATTTTCAGGTTCAAAAACCAGGGTTTCAGAAGCAGACACCTATAGCAAATCAAAGTGCAAACTAAAATCTCTAGATTGCACCTTTGAATATCTAGAAATTCAAAAGTCAACTCATTCACCATGAGTGGAAAATGAGTCCCACTTCTAGGTCAATTTTGAGTTTTTTGCATTTTTAGAAACCTTTTTGTCAAAAACAGGTTTTGGCATAGTTTTGCAAAACTGGGACTAATTCGTCTAGAATGGCGAATGAGTCCCACTAGGCCTAAAACTCAGCATCAAAAAAATCCAAAATCTATTTCCAGTCTTCATCCACATTCCAGGTGCACACTTTCAATTTGGTTCTTTTTTGTTACAATTTTGTATTCACTTCCAAGTATTCACACATTGTGTTTTCCAAATAAGTTGTTTTCCTTTAGTTTGCATTCATTAATCAATCAATATTATTAGTTTATTCCATTCAAACATTGCATCTAGGTATATTACATCCATGTTCCATACATATCACATTAATCATTGAATGTAACATAAGCATGTTTCGTCCATCTTTCCCCTTTTAGGTGAAAAACCCTAGAAGTGGTAGAAAAAATTAGGGTGCCAAAAATCTATGGTACACTTTATCTCATTCATAATTATCTTTCCATATTTAATTCTATTTCAAGGTTTAATTACCAACAAGCGGTTTGACCAAGGAAAACCCCTATTCACTAACCCACAACATTTTACCCTCTTCTTTGTTTGTGATTTATAGAACTGGGTCGCAGATTTTCCAAGGAGTTAAGTGGAGAAAATTTTTCAAAGCCCTAAAGGTTCTCAAAGTTGTCACCAAACCTAGGAGAGGCTTGGAGAAGGTCTACAAGCTAAATTTTGTAGTTTTAGAACTAGATCTAAATCAGGAACAAAAAGTAGACTAAGAGCTACATAATCCATTTTTGAATATCTAGAAATCTAAAAGCAGACTGATTCATCACTATTGGTGAATTAGTCCCACTGTACCTATTTGATAGAGATTTTCGTAGAAATGAGTACCCATTTGTGTGAAATCTGTTTTGACACAGTTTACTTTAAACTAGACTAATTTTCCCAGCTTGGCATATGAGTCCCAGTCAATATAAATAGTAGATTTTTTAGGATTCGAGACCTCCATTCTACCTTCTTCACTTTCCTAGGTGCACATTTCCAGTTTCATAATTTTTTGTTACATTTTATTTGCATTTCTAGGTCATTTTGCATATCACACTATGTTTTCCAAGTTTATGCTTCATTGTGAACCCCTCATAGACATCATTCAATTCCTAGAACTTTCCCTTTGAAACAATTTAATCTCCTTTGCATTGGAATCTCAAGGGTTTGTTCTTGAGTGAAGTGTATGAAGATTTGTATCTCTCCTTTTAGGTCCAAAACCCTAAAGGTGTAAGAGCGCACACAATTTTCTTCATTTCATTTTGGTGAACCTAACTTTAGAACATCATAATTCTAATTTGGAGTGCATCTACATCCTAGAGTTAGCTTGTGTTAACATTGCATCACATTTTGCATTGTTTAATTTGTATTCTAGGGTTTCAAAATTTGCATTAGTGAAAAACTCATTTAGCTTGCATTATTACATTTAAATTCATTGAAATTTTCTAAAATTCTACATTTTCATTTCAAGCTTGCATTAGAAAATATAAAAACCATAAAATTCAATTCAAAATTTTTGAAAATTGAAAAAAAAATCAGTACTTGGACTCATTCACCACCTTGGGTGAATCAATCCCATTGAATATTTTTAAATGTATTTTTTGGCATTCAATCTTCATTTTCTGAGTTTTTGTTTGTTGTGGTTATCTCTCCATTTTTTTCTATAGAATTTCTCTTTCATTCAATTCATTGCATTTAGTTTAATTTCATTCATCTTCTACATTTACTAAAATCAAAATTGCATTTACAACATAGTTGCATAGTTTAGACTTTGAAATTTTCACCATGGATATGTGATTTAACAAGGTTTGGATGTCACTATAGTCCTTAGTGGATGTGTCAAGTTGTAGTTTTGGAAATGATCCTAATGACATTGAACTTACTCATGCTCCTTCAACTCCTAATGCATGTTCTCCTCATGATGTTGAAATAATTGGAGAAGATGATGGAAACATGAAAAGGTTCCTAAAAAATTGTCTTGACAACCTTCAAGCTAATGCATCCTTCTATCCATCTATAAAAAAACAAGATCTTCCTACAATACCACCTCTTGAGATGTTTGGTTACTTACATCTTGAAACAAAAATTGAACCTAGTTCCTATAGACAATCATGTTGGATGTTGTGGATATGGTTACTAATATGTGGTTGCCATTGATGTCAACACTATTAGCATTTGGTGTACTAGAGGTTGTATATGTTGAGGATATTGAAAAATTTGTAAAAGGAAGTGTTATAGGTTCATTGTAGAGTTGTGTAGGTCATGAAGGTGATTTGTTCTCTACATTGAAGATTAGTTGATGTGGATTAAAGGGTTTATTGTTGAATGTTTCAAGATCATCTACCAGAAGTTTTAGAGGTTCACATGAAGTTTTGAGTATGTTGTGGTTTGACAGTGTTTTTGTTGTCTCTGTCAGTGTTCTTGAATGAAGATTGTGTGACTTTGGTAATCTCTATTGTTGTGAATACTTCTTTGTTGATTGTTGGTACTCTTGGATGTCTCTAGATTATTCTTTATCTTGTTGGTATTTCCACAATACTCGGAGAGCTCATGGTTGAAGATCTTTCTTCCACATGTTCATTTTTCATGTTCTTGGTTGACATGTTGAAGGTAGCATGTTGTGGATCTTTGTGGAAAAATTAATTAAAGTATTTTTTTCTTAGAGATATTAATTTTGGTCCCCACTATGTTGTGGCTAACCTTGGTGGATTTGCATTGGAAAATTATTTGTAAATTTGGGCCAACATTAAAAATATTTATTTTTTTTGGCTAACTAAGTTGTGATGAAATCCCATGTAGCAGATATATAAGAGCGATTGGTTGAGAAAAGTTAGTGTGTGCATGTGTGTGAATGTATGCCAGAGAAAGTGTAAATGTGTGAATAGTGTTTCTATCATTTGATTAATGAGCAGAGAGTGAAGAAGATTAAGGAATGTGTGAAGAAGGTTTTCTGAGCTTAATTGGAACTATAATTAGGCTTGTACAGAAGCTAGTTTCTCAATTCATACTCTATGGATCTAATCCATATTTTGTATTATTGGCCAATGAGTCTCTTTTGTATTTGAACAGTGAGCTCTAGGCAGTGTGCCTAAATGCATGTACATTCCGCTTATTATTTATCTTTATACTTTTAATAGAGTATAATCTTGTGGACTAACATCCACCATGCTTTTTCCTGTAACAGGGTTTCTAGGTAAAAGAATCTTGGTATTATTTGTCTCTCTGATGTGTTAATTGCCTATTAACCCGATATGAGATTAAAGGTAAGATACATTAGAAAAAAATGAGTTTTTGTGACAACTAATTCACCCATCTCCTCTCAGTTGTTTTTCCTCATTTTTCCAACAATTGGTATCAGAGTAGGTTCCTCTGAAGACATTTAAAAGCTTGAGAGGATCCGAGATGGCAACAACATTCAAAAAGGAAAACTTAAGATTTGATGGCACTAACTACTCAATATGGAAAGTTATAATACAATGTCACTTAAAGTGTATTGGTGAAGCTTTCTAAAATATTACAAGAGATCCATATACTATTCCTCATAATGGTCCCTCCACTACCCCTCCACTGCTGATGAGATCAAAGATGCTAAAAATACTGTTAGGGCTATTGAAGCTTTGGTGAGTGCTCTAATAGATTTGGAGATGGCTATGTGTTAGGTTTGGAGACAACTCATGATATTCAGATGAATCTGGAAACTTTGTATGAAGGAGATGCACAGGTGAAGATGGCTAGGCTACAAAGCTTGAAAGGAAAGTATGAGAATTTGAAGATGGGAAAAGATGAAAATATCACTTCTTTTATGTAGAGAGTAAATGAAATAGTGATGGGTATTAAAGGTGTCGGTGTTGCTATGGATGAGGATGAAATTGTAGCTAAAGTACTCAAATCCTTGCCTCCCTCCTACAAAATGAAGGTTTGTGTTATTGAAGAGTTTAGATCAATAAATAAGATAACAAGAGACACATTGATTGGGAAGCTTGCTACTTTTGAAATAAGTGAATTTGGTGAATCTATACCAAGACTGAGTCTACATTCAAGGCCACTGTATCTAGAAGAAACAGACAAAGATATAGTCTAGGAGAGAGTTCCAAAAAGATATCCAAGTATGATGAAGAACTGAAACAACTTGAAGATAAAGAAAGAGAGGTAGAAGAACTAGAAGCACTAATTGCAAAGCAAGAAGGAAAAGGAAAAGGTAAGTATGATGTATTTCCTATTAAATATTTTCATGTAGTAAAATAGGTCATTTTGCATCAAGATGTCCTGAAAGAGTTCCTAGATCTAAGCCTAAAAATTCTATATTCCAAAAGAGATGCTACTTTGCTAAAGAAGTAGTGACTGATGATGAGTCTGATAAAGATAATGGAAAATAAGATGAATGGGATTTCATTGCTACCATTGAAGATAATCCCATGGCTACTGAATCTACTAAAGATGAGAAATCTCTTGTAGCCCAAGTTGAAGAAAAATATGAGTGGGTTATTGATAGTGGATGTTCACATCATATGACCGGTGATAAAAGAAAATTTGTGAGTCTAGAGAGGTATGACGGTGGGTTTGTAAGATTTGGAGATAACAATGCTAGTGTGATTCATGGCAAAGGATCTATTTTCCTTGGTGGTAAGGATAACACTGATGATGTAATCTATGTTGAAGGCCTGAAGCACAAGTTGAGTGTTGGAAAGATGTTTCAGGAGGGATATGATCTTCAGTTCAAATATGGAAGATCCAAGATACGTGGAAGTTTTGGAAATATGATTACAATAGGAAAACAAACAAAAGGTAATACTTTTCATCTGAATTCTGCTAATGGAAGTTTTTTAATTTCTCAAGTACATGAGAGTTGGTTGTGGCATAGGAGGTTGTGTCATGTAAAATTTGACAACATTATCAAGATAAGTTCTACTCAAGTATTTAGAGATTTGCCTAAATTAGTGAAGCCTGCTAATGTAATATGCAAGGAATGTCAGATGGGTAAACAAACTAGAGTCTCTTGCTAGAGAAAATAGTTTCATTAAAACAATTTGCTAGAGCTGATACATACTGACCTTTGTGGTCCCTCTAGAGTCAGAAGTATTCATGGAGAAAGGTAGTTTATGTTGCTTATTGATGATTACTCTAGAATGATTTGGGTTTCCTTTTTAAGAGAAAAATGTGAACCATTGGAGAAGTTAAAAAGTTTCAAGGCTATGGCAGAAAATGAGAAAGGTCTAAAAATCAAATTCCTGAGATCTGATAGAGGTGGTGAGTTTATTTCAAAGGAGTTCAATTCTTATTGTGAAGAGCATGGAATTAAAAGACATCTATCTGCTCCTCGAACCCCTCAACAAAATGGAGTTATAGAGAGAAATAATAGAACAATTCTAGATGTTGCCAGAACAATGATGATGGAAGGAAATGTATCTCAGATGTATTGGAGTGAAGTAGTAAGTATTGTTGTGTATACTTTGAACTAGGTGAATGTTAATGGTAATTCTAGTAATATTCCTTATGAGTTATGGTTTGGTCACAAGCCTATTGTTAAGTACTTCAAGATCTTTGGAAGAAAGTGCTATATCAGAAGAGATGATGATATAGGAAAATTTGATGCAAGAAGTGATGAAGGAATCTTCCTAGGTTACTCCACTAAAAGCAAGGCCTACTGGTGTTATAAAAAAATATTGAGAAAGATGGTTGAAAGTGAAAATGTCATAGTTGATGAGAATTCTATCAAATCATCCAGAAATTGAAGTTATGATTTAGACAAAGATATTACAAGCCAAGTTAAAAATACTCATACACAAAATATACTTCATATTATTCCATATGTTCCGGTGAAACAACCTCAATTTTTTCTAGTAAATCAAGTCAATCAAGAGACACAGACAAATGCAAGTGTAGAAGAAAGATCAGAAGAGTGAAAAGTTCAAGAATGTCCCAAAACTCCAAGGTATGTAAAGTTGAATCATTCTAAAAATAAAATTATTGGAGACAAGAGTAAAGGAGTGCAAACGAGAAGAAAAATTGTAGAAGAATATTGTCTAATATCCAAGATTGAGCCTAAAAGTGTCACTAAAGCCTATCAAGATGAAAATTGGTTGGAAGCTATGAAGGAAGAGCTGAAACAAATTGAAAAGAATGACACATGGATACTAGTTTTGAGGCCTAAAGATAAAAATGTGGTTGGAACTAAATGGGTATTTAGAAACAATATGAATGAAGAAGGTGAAGTGGTTTGGAATAAAGCAAGACTGGTATGTAAAGGGTATTCTCAAATGGAAGGTATATATTTTGAAGAAACCTTTGCCCCTATTGCTAGGATTGAAGTTGTTAGACCATTTTTTGCTAATGTTGCACACAAGAACTATAAATTCTATCAAATGGATGTAAAGTATGCATTTTTGAATGGAGAACTAGAGGAAGAAGTGTACATTGAATAGCCGAATGGATTTCAGCTAATAGACAAAGAAGATATGGTTTTTAGATTGAAGAAAGCTCTGTATGGACTTAAGCAAGCCCCCAAAGCCTGGTATGTTAGATTGGACAAATACCTACTGAAGCTTGGATTCACTAAAGGTACTACTGACAACAACTTATACTTCGAATTAGATAATGATAAGGAGTTAACTATAGAAGTTTTTTTGATGATATCATTTTTAGAGGAGATGACAATCTATGTATGAAGTTTGTTGATTAGATGAAGAATGAATTTGAAATGAGTATGATTGGAGAGATGAAATTCTATCTAGGATTGCAAGTTACTTATTTGGACAAGGGGATTTTCATTTCTTAGTCTAAATATGTGAAGGATATGTTGAAGAATTTTGGAATGGATGACTCCAAACCTATTAGTCCTCCCATGGTGATTGGATGTAAGTTGACATAGACTGATGACTCTCCTAATGAAAATCAAAATAGATATAGGTCAATGATCAGTGGATTGCTCTACTTAAAATCATACTAGACTAGACATTATGAGTGTTGTACGTATGGTTGCTATATTTCAAGTTGATCCAAAAGAATCACATTTAACTGCTATGAGGATAATTTTCATTTATCTGAAAGGAATAGTTGACCTTGCACTTTGGTATCCAAAGGATGATTATCTCAATTTATGTGCATATACTGAGGTGGGTTGGACTAGTGATGTAGATGAAAAAAAAAGTACTAACTAGTGGTGGTGCTTTCTTCCTAGGGAAGAAGCTAGTATCCTAGTTAAGGAAAAAGAAAAATTCAATTTCTCTATTGACTGTTCAGACATAATACATTGTTGTTGCTAATAACTATACTCAAGTGATATGGATGAAATAGATGCTGAGAGACATTAGGGTGACATATGAAGAACCTATTTCCATATACTATGACAACTCAAGTGCAATAAATATCTCAAGGAATTTGGTGATACACTCCAAGACTAAACATATATCAATCAAGTTTCATTTCCTAAGAGAGGAAGTAAATGAGAAAGAAGTCAGACTAGAGTATGTGCATAACAAAGAACTAATTGTAGATATATTTACTAAGCCTTTTTCAAAGGATAATTTTGAGTATCTCAGAGGAATGCTAGGGGTAATCACCCCTCCTAATATGAACTAAATGATGCATTTTATTGCATCAATATGTGAACTTCATTACTATATTCTGATCCAGATTGTGTTTTCGTGGTTGCTACTTAGGGGGAGTAGTTAGATGTGAAAATATGTGGTTTAGAGCATGTATTTGGAAAGCTAATTGTTACCTTTTCCATTGATGTCAAAGGGGGAGAACTGTAATGTGAAAAATCTTTTCAAGAGGAGAAGTGTAGGAGAAGTATGTGTGTTGGGTTGATGGTATTTTTCACATCATGTGTTTCCATCAATGCAAAAGGGGGAGATTGTTGGGTGTTGTGGATATGGTTTCTAATATGTGGTTTTCACTAATGTCGACACTATTAGCATTTGGTGTACTAGAGGATATATATGTTGAGGATATTGAGAAAATTGTAAAAGGAAATATTCTAGGTTCCCTATGGAATTGTGAAAGTCATGAAGGTGCTTTGTTATGCACATTCAAGATTAGATGATGTGTATTAAAGGGTTTATTGTTCAATGTTTCTAGATCATCTACCAAAATTTTTAGAGGTCCGCATGAAGTTTTGTGTATGTTGTGGTCTGACAGTGTTTTCGTGGTCTATGTCAGTGTTCCTGAATGAAGATTGTGTGATTATGGTAATCTCTATTGTTGCAGATGCTTCACTATTGATTCTTGGTACTTTGCATGTATTTAGATAATTCTCTATCTTGGTGGTATGTCCACATTACTTAGAGAGCTTGTAGTTGAAGATCTTTCTTGTGCATGTTCATTTTTCATGTTCTTGGCTAGCATGTTGAAGGCAGCATGTTGTGGATCTTTGTGGTGAAATTAATTAAAGTATTTTTGTGTTGGATATATTAATTTTGGTCCCCACTATGTTGTGGCTGACCTTGGTGGATTTGCATTGGAAATTTATTTGTAAATTTGGGTCGACATTCAAAATATGTTTTATTTTTCTGGCCAACTAAGTTGTGATGAAATCCCATGTAGCAGATATATAAGAGTGATTAGTTGAGAGAAATTAGTGTGTGAATGTGTTTGAATGTATTCCAAAGAAAGTGTAAATGTGTGAATAGTGTTTCTATCATTCGATTACTGAGCAGAGAGTGAAGAAGTTTGAGGAAAGTGTGAAGAAGGTTTTTTTAGCTTAATTGGAACTGTAATCAGGCTTGTATAAAAGTTATTTTCTTAGTTCATACTCTCTGGATCTAATCCATATTTTTGTATTATTGGACAATGAGTCCTCTTTTGTATTTGAGCAATGAACTCTAGGCAGTGTGCCCAAATGCATGTGCATTCCCCTTATTATTTCTCTTTATAATTTTAAGAGAGTATAGTCTTGTGGACTAACATCCACCATGGTTTTTCCCCTAACAGGATTTCCATGTAAAAAATCTTGGTGTTATTTTTCTCTCTGATGTGTTAATTTCTTATTCATCAGATCTAAGATTAAAGTTAAGATAAGTTATAAAAAAAATCATTTTTATAACAACTAATTCTTCCCCCTCTTAGTTGTTTGTCCTAATTTTTCCAATAAAGAAAACACTCAACCATTTTATTATAACAAAGTAACAAACACTCCCATCAATCTTGAAGAAACATATGGAAAAGGATTCACAATCTTGAGTAAACAAGGATGTGATACAACAAGTGAACATGCAATTCATCAACTCCTAGAGCAAATATCAATGGATGAAAACACAAAAGGGATAGGATATCAAGATCCCCCTCATAAAAGAAATCCTCCTAGAGAACATCTAATGCTATGAGATAATGGTATGATGATCTTTGATTCCCCTCCCAATCTAAATGTCCTTCTTCCTAGAGAAAAACTAATGAATCATAACAACGAAAAGGATGTGAGGATAACTTTAGGTCCTCCTCCTCCTCATTTCACTAAAGAAAAGGGTGAATATAGCAACATCAAAATACCTTATAAGCCTCAAATAGAAATTGAACTACAACTAAAATATCTTATAGACATAGGTCGGCTTAAACTTCCACCTCACAAAAGAAGTAATTTTCCTAAAGATAACATGAAGTATTGTGCATATCATAGGATCCATGGACATCTTATTGATGAATGTCAAATTGTAATAAAGATCCTTCAATAATTTTACATTATTGAAATAATCCCTTAAATCAGGACCCCTTGCCATGTAATAGTTGTAGAACATCCTCTTCTCATGATTACATGACCTTTCGCATCACCTATCTCAGCTCATTCTTGCCTTGCACTAAGTGAGGGCAAGAATTTGTTAGCCTTGTCCTAGTAATGCATTTTTTGTTGTCCCTTCATTTCATCATTGACCTTCTGCTTATACAGACTAGGATTGGGATGTAGATGACTTGCTCATAGGTTGATGCACATTTTCCTTACTAGTATTTTGCATTTTTTTTATTTTTATTTTTTTCTTTTTCCTTTGTGTCATGTGCATGATGTGATCCCCCATGAAATTTTTTTTTATGTTCTCTCTCTTTGTGACATTCCTCTATTTGTATCTTCATTCTTCTCTATTTCATGCATCACTTTCACTTTTTATTTTTATCTTTTTCTTGTGTTCTAATTTTATGGATGATGCAAGGAATTTTGACATTAATGTCTCCATGTTGACCCAAAATCCTTTTTCTTTTCATTTATCTTTTTTCTTATCTTTTTCATTTTTCTTGTATTCTCTTTTTGGGATTGATGCAAGGCATCAAGACACCCTATGTCTCTTCCATGTTGACCTAAAAGGCTTTATTTTTCTTTCTTTTTCCTTTTCATTTTCACTTTTTAAATTGCCTTTTGTTTTCATTTTGGGATGATGCAAGGCATCGAAACATTGATGTTTCTTCCATGTTGACCCAAAAGTTTTTTCTTTGTTTTCTCTCTTTGTGTCATTCTTCTAGTTCTATGTGTATTTGTGGGATGATGACAGTTCTGAGCTCTCCCATAAAAATTGTAGCAAAGAACATACTGACCCAAAATCCATAGATCCCTTATGTGTTTGGTGTTTTCATTTTGGGGGCAACCCATTTTCTTTTTCATTTCTCTTGCATGACGCAACCTTACTCAGAAACATATGACTTGGCATAAAGCTTTCCAAGTTGGTTCTCATGTCTTCTTTCTTGTTTGAATTTCTCATTTTCTACTTTAAAGTAATTGCTTATAGTATGGTGTTAGCAAGTCCTTTAAAGTGGGAGCATACATTGGTGTTATCATTTTGCATTTTTCCTTTTTTTCATGGTTCTTAGTGTAGCCTTCTTGATTCATACGATCTATTTGTCACTTTTTGGATGACATTAGGTGTGATGTCCTTCATGAGTGTGATCTATCTTAGCATATTGCATTCCTCTTAGTGGCTTGATGTGACACACTACATCCCCTAAGTTGTGAATCCTATATTCTTTGATCAGTCCTCTCTTGGAGACATTAGGCACAATGTTCCCTAAGTTAATGCTTCACAAGAACTAAGTAAGAATCCTTTAAACATTCTTTGAATGTTTCATTTTGTATTTTTTTTATATGGCCACCTTGCATAACACATATTGCATGCCTATGGAGCCATTGCGTTTGTTCATGAGCTCCAAGCGTATGAATTTTTTCTTGTGTCATGAAGCTTGAAAATCCATTTTTGTGTGTTGTCTTATTAAAGTTATCAGGAGGTATAAATTTGTTATGGTTGAGTGGGAAGCCCAATATGAGGCATGAATTTCCCCATAGACACTTGCATGTGTGTGAGTGCATACCAACCATGAGTGTATGTTTCTCACCTTTTAGGCCTTCTCACCTAGAAGATAGCCTAGAGTTCCATTGCCTCAGAGTGAGTATGCATTTCTTTTTGGACAAACAACCTAGATTTGATCTGCATCATGTTGGAAAAATAGTTGAAGCTTGATTTGATCTTTTTATTTCATTTTTCTCCCTTCTTCTCTTTGGTAGTGTATGCTTGTGGTTTTTCACTATTCTTGATATCATTTTCATGTGTGTTCCTTTGTGCTCATATTGGTTTGTTATGCAATATTCATCCTTGGGGCTTGATCACCCCTTTTGATTGTTATCTCATCTTGCTAGCATCAGTAAATTTAGACCCCTCTTGATGTGCATGTTTTCCTACTTAGTTTTAGTTTGAAGTAGGTTCATCCTCTCACTAAAGTGGGGGCTAAATATAGTGTAGAAAAATGGATCTCTTAACATTTTCTCACTTGTTTGGGTCCTCCTTGTGGATTTTGGCTTAATGTTACCTTGATTTAGTGTTGTAATGTGGATAAAACATTCACATTAGGTCTTGGGCCCTTATGAACTAATAGATTTTAATGGTGCCTTGTAAAGGTGTTGTGAAGTGTTGCAACACACTTTGACACTTTTCTAGGGTTTTATCAATTAACTATGCATAATAAATACAATTTTATTAAAAATTAACATTAATCTTACCTTATCTGAGGTTTTGTAAAGTGTTGTAACAAAATTTCACATTTCTCTAGTCTTTTCATTAATAATTGAGATTTCTTATGCTTTAATTTTCCCATTTTATATCCACGGGCCTTATTTATGTGTATTTTTTAGAATAATCTTGAAAAATATCATTTAAAACATCAAAATCTTGAAACCCACCTCAAATTCCTAAGGTGTGACTCATTCACCATTATGGGTGAATGAGTCCCCTTAGATGGGACCCATTTTACCAGGGTGGCGAATGAGTCCCCTTTAGCTCAAAATTCAAATTTAATTTAAATTTCTAGTGGGTTTTTATTTTCTAAGATCTGAAGTCGGCCTGTAGTGTTGTAATTTTGGGAATTATTGCATAATTGATTATAAATACAAGTTTATTTCTCTCATTTTCATACCTAGCATTCAAGTATTCATGCATATAGTTCACAAGAGCATTCAAGGCATTTCAGGGGTAGATTAACAAGCATTCAATAGCATTCTTCAAGTGTCTTCATCAGGTCAAATATTATTTGCATCATGTTGTTTTAGAGCTAACAATTGTGATATAGGATTGTGTGATTCAAGTAAGCATTGCATTCAAGATCTATCAAAATAAGTCTAAAGTCCAAGTCTACATCCATTGGAGCCATCACTTACATGATTGTAACACTTTATTGAAAGGGTTTGGTGAGTTGTAAAATTTTCTTTTGTTCATTTATCACTCTCTTTCCATATTTCATTCTATTTCATGGTTTAATTACCAAAAAGGGTTTTGACCAAGGTAAACCCATATTCACTAACCCCACAACATTTTTCCCTCTTGTTGTGCGTGATCTATAGAGCTAGGTTGTAAATTTTCCAAGGACTTAGTGGAGAAAATTTTTCAAAGCCCTAAAGGTTGTCAAATTTGTCACCAAACCTAGGAGAATCATGGAGAAGGTCTAGAGGCTGAATTTTATAGTTTCAGACCCAAATTTGAATCAGGAATACAAAAGTAGACTAAGAGCTACAAAATCTAGTTTTGAACTTCCAAAAATCTAGAAGTGGATTGGTTTGCCTCTATTGGTGAATGAGTCCCACTGTACCTGTTAGTTAGAGATTTTTGTAGATCTAAGTACCCATTTGTCTGAAATCTATTTTGACACAATTTACCTCAAACTGGACTAATTCACCTAGCTTGGTGTATGAGTCCCAAGTATAAATAGAAAAAATTTCAAGATTCTAGACCTCCATTCTACCTTCTTTATTTTACCAGGTGCACATTTTCAATTTCATATTTTTTTGTTACATTTTACTTGCATTTCTATGTCATTTTGCATATTACAGTTTTTTTTCCAAAATTTTATGTTTTCCAAGTTTACACTTGGTGGTGAACCCATCATAAACATCATTCAACCCCTAGAACCTTCCCTTTTAATTATTTTATTCTCCTTTACATTGTAATCTCAAGAGTTTTTTCTTGAGTGAAGTGTATGAAGATTTGTCTCCTTTTAGGTCCAAAATCCTAAAGGTGTAAGAGAGCATACAATTTTCTTCATTTTAGAAACCTATCTGTTGTACATGTTCATTATATGAGCCATTTGAATTACACCATACCAATAATGTGCTGATTTGAATAAGTATCTTATTACTATCAATCATTAGGTTCGATCTATAGTTGTGATTAGCTAAGTTCTTATATTTTTGGCACCTTTTTGCTAAGTTGAGTGAGTGGTTGTACATGGTAAATTGTTGTCAACATTCATGCCTAATCTATAGGATGTGAGGTCCCATTTATACTATATAAATAGTAGAGAAAACTCTTTTATTGAGGACACATTCTATCAATATTTCACTCTACCTTATTATCAACTTATGAAGTTATATTTGGGAGAGAGAGAGTTATGTTATATTTGAGAAAGAATATTATTGAGTGAAGTATTTAATCAACTTGAGTGATAAAGGTCTATTTAGACATCTCTTGAGAACTTACAATCAAGATAGTTGTTGTTTGGGAGAGCTACATTGTAGTCAACTGATTGGATAAGCGAAAATAGGCATAAGGATATTTCTTCTTTCATTGTTTAGTTTTTGAAAGATTGTTCGCCATGATTTTTTTGAATTTTCTATTATGAGTACTTGCATTTATGGGAAATAGTATTGCTTTGAAAAGTAATTAGAAGCCATTATATTGTTTTTAAGATGTGCTTGTATGTACTCCATAATAGAAATTTTGTGTTTTTGATAAGTATTTCATACTAGATATGATTGAACATGAGTGACATATGTGTTACTCTTAGCTAAGTTATTGATTTAACTAGGTTAGCTTGTGTTTACTCCTAGGATTGTTTATCTAGTATGGGAGGCATCTTGTGTATTTAGTTTGTTAAAGTAAATTTATTCCAAGTTTGTAGAAATGGTGATAGGTTATCTCTAGGGTGATAGACTATCAATTGAAGGAAGAACCTATTCATAGTTTATGATGGCCTGAAGTCAAATTGGCCCTAAGTAGTGTATGTCATACAATAACCTTCATTTAAAATTCTGAATGAGAACACTTTGGCCAGTGTAGTGTGACTACCTCTAGCTCCACTATTAGTTCACCATGATGCAATATTACAAGCTAGTTCTAGATTGAGGGTTTACAAGTTCTAGTTATGTAGGACACAACACTATGCTTAGTTGGTTTTCATTATCTAGTTACTCTACCAATCTCTTTGTCGAAGGGAAGGGCCATCTATCGAATTATAGATGTGTAGGGCACCACATATGAGTTTGTGGTTTGGTAGAAAAGCACTTGATTGGTGATTCTCCTCAATAGCAGGTTATAGAAGAATCAAGATTTGAAAGGAAGGATCCTAGATCATCATTAAGCTATTTTTTCTAAAGCTCATTTGAGCTATTTATGCAATTGTATGCATTCTTGTTTTATTGTAACTTATGAAATTATTGTAATGAAAGGGAATCCTATTGTCTATTGCTATGGCATCTTTGTTTATATATTTTCAATAAAGAAAGAAATTTTTTATTTCATTGGCTTGTTACATAGTTTACTTACTGGAATAGTGAAAAAATAGGAAACTTTTACTTCAAAGAAGGATTTGCATGTTACATGTGGTATCAAAGCTAGGTTTAGCTTTGAAACCTATGAGCTCATCATTCTTTCAATCCAACATTATCTAATGTTTGGAAATAATTATATTAGGATGGTGCATCTTAGATTAATGACTCAAAAGTCAATAATCATAAAGAGCAATACCTAAAGGCCAAGAAGGGAAGAGAAGCCATTTTTAGAACAATAGAGGGTACCAACTTTGACAATGTTGTATGGTTGAGTGACACTAAAAATTTTAGTTACACACTTTGTCAGATCAACAATGTGAAGAGGAAGATGAAGATAGAGGCTACATACAACTACCTACCTACCATCTCACTAGAGAAGTTTGAGTCACTTTCACTTTCTATTGATATGCCTTTAGAAGGGAGTGTTAGTCTGGCATTTACATTTAGGCAGCCTAGAGTTCTTCCACTAGTTGAAGTAATTGTAATTTCCTCGAGTAATGAATCTGAGGAATATGTACCTCATGACTATGTATCAGATGAAAAATATGAAGGCTACTATCCTTTCTAGGATAGGTATGAACTAATGAGAGATGAGAAATAGTCTCAATCTATAGGATATACAACATTAAGTTATGTGTCAGAGAGTGAATCTAAGGGATACACTCCACCCAACTATCTGAATAGTCACTCCATGTAATGAAGGGGATTTTGAAGTCCTTATGAAATTAATAAAATCATATGTTTATCAAAATCATGTGCTTAATCCTATGTGAAATTATTCATGTGCGTATCAATGAAATTATAAGGTTTTCCATAACATAGTTGATAACATGATTAAATCTGACATTGATAAACATTCAGAAAAAACTCATTCTTTTGAAGATGGTGAGGAAAGAACCCACTGGAGTTGAAGCTAGACTTGACCATATCTTGGAAAGGTTGGATAACCTTGAGCAGGAAAGAGTTAAGGAGAGGGTAGAGAAAGAAGTTCTTGTTAATGAAAACGAGGGAGAAAGCTCTTCTCATGGGCATGGTGAAACTCATGATCATGAGAAAGAAAAATTGCCTACGTCATTTGAGAAAAGAAATAAGAAGTTGTGCCATAGAAAAACGTACCCCTTTCTTGACATGATAATAATTTATGATTAATTGGACTTAATGAGGTCTTAATCTAACAATGTGAGGCATCTTATGTTTCCACACTAGGTCTTGGACCCTTGCAAATTGAATAGAATGCTTTTAACGATGTCTTGTAAAGTTGTTGTAAACTATTGTAAGATACTTTCACACATTTATAGACTTAATGAACCCATTTCTTCCTAATTCAACATTATAAAATGTGTTTAATAATATTATTACATCAATCTAGAAGGTTTTTAACTTAAACTTAATGTTAAACTAGTGTTCTAATGTGTCTTGCACATTCACATTGGTTCTTGTGCCTTCCTAGGCTATGTGGATCTCATTATAATGTTGTAAAGTGTATTTAATTACACTTTCACATTGACATTTACATCATCACTAATAAGCACTTCTTAACCCATATTGTGCATCCTGAGGCATAATTTGATCAAATAACCAACATAGTCATCATATAAACATAATTTTATTACTTCTCGACATTTGAGCTAGCACAAATGGCCCCTATGGGACCCATTTTCAATTATTGTTGAATTATTCCCATCTAGGTGGGACCTATTTTCCATTAGTGGTGAATTAATTCCATTTGAGCCATTTTCAGGGTATGAGCAAAAAAAAATTATAGATTTTATTCAATTTTCCTTCATGTCAGCCTTGGGGGTCCAATTTATGAGAAAATAAGTTGAATTTCCTATAAATAAAAACTTATAAACCCTAATTCATCATAACTTAACTTCATCATTTTTCTTCCATCTCAAGTCAAGCAAGCTAGGGTTTTATCATTCTAAGTCACCAAGGTAGCACTTTTCAGACATTCAAGGAAAAAATCTTCATGTTTTGCTACAAACATTCAAGTTCAATAATAATGGAAAGGTAACAACTCCATTGTTTCATGCTTCATTACATCTTTTCATCAATTTTTTTAATTACCTAAAAAGGGGTTTGACCAAGGCAAACCCCTATTCCCTAACATTCACCATTTCTTTCTCCTTCATTGTGTGTTTTCAGATTTAGGTGCTTGGATGGCTTGGACATTATTGAAGATAAGTTTGATTTTTTTTTTAAGTCATCTCCACTTATTCAAGGCCAAAACTTACACAAAAATTCACTTATAGCTTCAGAAATCAAGGTTTTAGACTGAGATACCTAGAGGTGCAAATTGAGTAGAGCAAAAGTTACAAATTCCATTTTTGAGTTTTTAGAAAAAGATAGAATGGAATAATTCACTCAGAGTGGAAAATGGCTCCCACTATACATGTTCTCTAAATATTTTTGTAGATTCAGATACCCATTTCTCTAAAACAAGCTTCGATATAGTTTTCCAGAACTAGGACTAATTCACCCAAAATGGTGAATGAGTCCCACCAGTCCTAAATTTTAGCATCAACAACATTTTAAATGTTGTTTCTAGCCTCCTTCAACATCTCAGGTGTACACTTTCCATTTGATTCATTTCTGTTATGTTTTGGATTCATTTCTAGTTCATTGTTGCATTACACAATGTGTTTTCAAACATTTCATATTTCATTAGTTTTGCATGTTTAATCAATAAATTTATTACTTTATTGCATATATAACATCTCATTTAGGCATAATAACATCACACATAACATAATTTGAATGAACCCCTTAGCATTTTTGGCCCTGCCTCTCTCCTTTTAGGTGAAAAACCCTAGAAGAGCTAGAGAAGTGCATTGGTTCCAAAAATCTACAGTTCATTTTGGTGAAACTTCTATTTGAACATCTTATTTTCTATTTTGGAGTCCATTTTCATCCTATCTTGCATTGAAGTTGCATTAGAGTTGCATTGGTTAATTTGCATCCAGGATTTCAAAATTTTGTATTACAAAAAGGTGCATTTAGCTTGCATTTTTGCATACAATTTCCTTGAAATTTTATGAAATTATGCATCTCCATCTTAGGTCTGTACCTTAGAACCTCAAACATATCAACAATAACTCAAAATTTCTAAATTTTTTTTTTAAAAAATAACTCGGACTCATTCTCTATGCTGGAGGAATCAATCCCTTTCTAGATTTTTGACTATCTATTCCTGCATCAGAAACCTAATTTATGTGCTTCCTAAGCCTCCTAGTATCATAAAGTATAAGTATGGAAATTTTCTGGAACATTTTTTATGCATCTAGCTCAAAAACATCATTTTAGATTACTCATTCTTCAAATCACTTCAATTGCAAACATTTTTGCATATGAAAATGCTTCCATTTCTACAATTTTGCATAACATTGATAAAAGTGCTTTTCACTTTTTCATATACAATATTTCTATTCATAAATATTTTCATTAGTTTGGTAAAAGTACTTTTCATTCTTTCATATACATCATTTACATTTTTAAAGTGTTGCATACATTGGATAAGATTGTTTTGTATCTTTGCATATACATTGTTCATATTGTTGAAACATTGCATGAAATGGTTACATGTGCTTTCCATTTTTATTCAAACAATGCTAGTACCTTACATAGTTAAACATGTTAAGAAACACTTCATATCCCCTCCCTATGAGAGTGTTTTCATGAAAAAGACTACAACTCAGGCTATTCCTAACGATCATACTTGTTCTTCTCATAATATCTCTCCTCTTGGTGACAAAGATATTTTAGTAGAAGAATCAATTAATGAGAGTTTTGTGAATCCTAGTTTTTCCTCTCCCTTTACCTCTCTTAGTGAACAACACATTCAAAACCAACATAACACAACCTTAGATGATCATGACAACAACATTTTTTCTTCCTGTAGTATCTCTCCTAGTTCCAAAGTAGATGCTTTAATGTTAGACAACACAATCAATGAAGGTCATGAATATCTTAGTTGTCCCCCTTCACCTAGCGAAAAATCTCTTGAAAAAAAAATATTCAACCATTAATCATTCACCTACTTGTGATAAAGTCCTTTTAGAAGACCCAACCTATGAATGAATGTCACAAACAATTGTCTTGTTGTTCTCTTAAAAATTCTCCTCCTAGGGAGAATCTCATGGTCCACAAACATATGAACATTGACACATAAACTTCAACCACTAAACCTTACCTAGATAAGGATACTCAAGTGACATTAGAATCCCCTTCACCAACATATCATGCTAATCAAGACAATTTTTGAGGTTATGATGACACAAGTGGGATCTCCTTTATTAGTGAGATTCCTAAATCACCTTCCATTAGTGAAAAACACAAAAAAATTTGAGATGCCTTGAAATCTATAATGCAATCTACTCATAATAATTTTTTACAGCCGCTAAGTTGTAACTTAGTGGCTCAACCATTTAGAGGACCACTCAACACTCCTACACCATTACCTTCTCCTCAAAAAGTACCTAGTGTTGAATATCTTAAGAAGACTCCTGTTAATATATCTATATGGGAGCTCATTCAACTTTCACCACCAGTCAAAATTCTCTTCCATGAAATGTTGGAAATACAGAAGGAAGATATCCAATCTTACATAAAACCAAGTCATGTAACATCCTCCCCTCATCCCATACAAGCCACCCAGTCAGAAATCACATTCCCTAAACATGAATTACCCCCACTTGCGATTCAACACAAAATGATCCCTTGATGATAAAGGTGATCATTAATGATACTTTAATTAGGAACAATCTCATTGATAATGGATCATAAATTAATGTTTGTAGCATGGACCTCCTACACAAACTTGCATGGAAAAGCAACTCATTCAACTTAATGGTGTTCATATTTGTGGCTTTGACAATGTTCATCAGCAACCACTTGGGTTGATCACATTACCTATTGAGGTTGGACCTGTAGTGTTTCCTACCTCTATTCATATCATGCAAGGACCCCTTCCATACAATCTTATCCTAGGGAGACCATGGATTCATGCTATGAAAGGAGTCCCATCTACCCTTCACCATGTCATGAAGTTTGAATACAACAATATACACACAATTGATGCAGATGAGCAAAGCTATGTGTCAATTTATCAGAAAACTTTCAACTCCCCTAATCCTTTCATCGCTCAACCAAAACTTGCACTTATACAAGTTGGTTCTCACTCTTAACCTACAACAAAACTCTTTTGTGATAATTAGGGGTCATTAGATTCTACCCCTCCTTCCCATAACATTTCCAAACTCTCACCCTCATGGTCCAAAGAGTCATATACAAATGATTCATTTTTAAACACAAGCCCTAGTAGTGATTGGAGCTTCACACCTACCTTTAAGGGAGGGTGTGCAACATCCCACTCTCAACCCACACAATATTGCGCTCAATTTAGTGAAGCAATGACACATCACATTAACAAGGATTTGTGTTCTTGGAAAGAAACCAATCCTTCTTAGCAACACACACCACCTTCCTCTAACTTGGAAGTTTGTTATGGTATCAGATACAATCTTCCTCCTATACAGGTGCAATGAACACACAACCAAATCTGACATATCATACTTACCTCCCCTTTCATCAAAGACTTTGCATAGTAGTCACATTCACCCTCTCAAGGAGTGTGGTTCTCTTCCTTGTGTGGGAGCACCTAATTCATTTACTTGATACTCACTTTAATCCATTCTATGCTCACCTTTGTCTCGCACAAATTGGGGGAAAGGGGTTCGATAGCCTTGTCCTCATATGTCACTTGTCGCTATCTCTTTTTTACCTAGTCGTTAACCTTTCATGAATATATAAGAGCAAGCTTGGGATGTGGACGACATGTCTTAAGATTGACTCACCTGTGGCATACTCCCCATTTTATGAAGTAGCTTATAAAAAAAATATGACTTGGCATAGGGCTTTCTGAGTAAGCTCTCATGTCCTCTTCTTCTACTTTAAAGCAATTCCTCACAATACAGGTGCTCACAACTACTTTATAGTGGGGTTATACATCAACACTCACATTTTGTTGCACGATTTCTTTCTTGCAATGTGTCCTCTTCTTGGTAGAGTCATTGGGATTGATTCTCTCTAAAAGCGTGATACATCTTTTGACTTATCCTCGCTTGGATACATTAAGCATGATGTTCCCCAAGAGATGACCTTGCATTAATAAATCAAAATCCCTTTGAACAATCCTTACACTATTCTACATTAACAATGTTTATGAGTGTCAAGCATACAAAGTTTTGCTTACTTCATAGTGTAGACACTTAAAAATGACCTAGGCCTGCAAGCTTCATTTTTACCACTTTCATCCTAGTATAATTATGACATTTAATTATTTCCTTGGTCCACATTCGACTATTGATTAAATAATTCATAATTATTTAATTAATTCATGTCCTTTTATTCTTCATGATTATTAAATAAATAAATTTTATTTATTTATTAAATACGTCATTAATTGTCTAAGTCTTCCATTAATTAAATAAATTTCTTAATTTATTTAATTACCCTTTGTCATATATTTCTTCCTGATTATTAAATAAATAAGTTTTATTTATCTATTTAATATGTCACTAACTGTCATAATTAAATGAATTGATTAATTTATTTAATTAATTAATCTTATCTGCTAAATTAAATAATTATATTTAATTATTTAATTGTCAAAATTAATATTCCTCTCATTTTAAATAAATGAAATTATTTAAAATGTCATCACTATCTTAACTCACATTTCATTTTGGTAAATAATCTTAAAATTGATTATTTATTATCTCACAAAATCCATATTTTGAATTAATTTAATTCAAAATGGTAACTAATCTTCCAAAAATCAAGTAATCATGCATATTCTTGATTTTCCAAATCTGATCTTCAGTCCAACTCTTATCTTCTTGATTTTTTGAATCTCACAAATCAGGCAGTCTTTATCTTCTTGATTTTCGAAAATCTTTATTTTTGAATTAATTTATCTCATTTATTCTCCACTACTGATTTGATTTTCTCATATAACATCTCAACCACTCCTCTAAGGATTTTTCCCTAACCATAATTAGGGATTATCAAATGAAATATCATCCTCTGATTTTAGGTTTTTGTCAAGAGTTGATCTCATCCGTCCACTCAAAATTGTGTTTTCTATGAAAGACAATTTTGTTCATAATTTTAGGACCCTATAACTTCGTTATTATAGGCATTATAGTCATTTATTATTATAGTTATTTATCATTGGTTATAGTCATTTATTATTTGTCATAGGCATAAGAATTTAAGATTCAAATCCTTCAAAGCTTGTTTAGGAGAATGGCATAGTCAAGACTGCTCACACACTCAATCTGAGGGCAACACAAATCAATAAGTTAGAAGGTGTAATGGAGATCAGCCATGGAGATTGAAGACATTGGGTGAGATTGTTCTATTTTTTGTGTTTTCATTTAGTTTCCTTTGCAATTCATTATTTCTTTAGGTTTATTGTGCTTTCAATTCATTGAATCTAATCCAGAAATTTATCCTTAGTTACATTGGTGAACCCAAGATTCTTTAGAAATATTTGTGTGTTTTTCTTTTTTGTTTTCACTGTTTTGCAGGTTACAGCCAAGAAGTCATACAAAATCCCATCACATTCTTCTTAGCACAGAAAAATGGGTGAATAAAATATTTTAAAACATTTTATGTGTTTTGTAGATCTCTGTTTTAGCTTTCCAGAACTTCAAATGGTTTTAAATTTCGTTAAGATTTGAGAAAGTTATGGCCATTTTAGTGATCACTATTTTTTTAATTTAGCTTTTAAAACCTGTGTTTCTTTTTGCCTATAACATTTTTTTTTTGTGTAGAATCATGGAAAATACTTTTTGGGTTTTGAAGGTTTGATTTTCAGCTTTCCATGGATATCTACCACTTAAAATTTTGTTAAGATTTGAAAAAGTTATCCTTGTTTTAATTTTCTGCTGTCATTAAATTTTATTTTTTGTATTTTTTATTTTTGGTTACTAATCCGGATTTGTAGCTTGTTGGCAGTTACTTTTCATGGGTCAAAGAAAAACACTAAAACTAGTAACGGATTGTCTTGTAGGTTCGACTGTCAAAGACCAAACATCAAAACAATGTGCTTGCATTCTTAGTAGTGTAACAAAAATTTCATTTTGGTGCAATTAAAACGAACCTCTATTTGATCATGTTTGAATGTGTTTGCAAAATGGTAGGTGAGTATGCTCTTACCTTGTGAAAACTCGGTGATCAGAAAACCAGACCTATTTTTATTTGTTTTTACCCTTCACAATTTGGTATATTGGAGTATCCTCTCCCCTTGTGCATTCATGCGATCCTGGGTGTAAGAGAAATGGTTACTGACTCTAGAACTTGGGCCTGTTCTGGTGGGAAAAAGTACTCACCCCAGGATGACTCAGACCGGTAGCACCTTGAACCCGAGGGACTTCCAGCCGGTATATAAAAGTGGGTTCTTGGGGAAAGCCCAAGAATCACGAGTGTGGTTCCGACGAGATGGATCTAAAAGGGGACTCTCGCCACATGGATCATGCCCCACGAATGGAATTCCCGAATTAAAAACCTCTTATTTTAGTGTCCAACTGTTCTATTGGTCGTTGCTTAATATAGTGCAGGGTACAATATCATGCCCAAAGACACTCACTACTGAGCCCCTTGAGTAGAGATAGCAATTCTTGGGATGTCACTACCCAAAGAATTTGAATTTGGTGTGCTCGAATGATGTTAATGAGTCATGGAAGGGAGCCAATGCCACCAAAATTCTAAGCTATCTGCTCTCAAGAAGGAAATGTGTTTATCACCAATCTGGGGTATATCGGTGGGCTATATCAAGTATACAAACCCTTGGCCTATTGGCCCTTTTAGGATTGTACTTGTCTCATGTGCACTTGCTTACAATCAAAATATCGTGCTTGCAAGTGTTTTCTGGATACTGAAACAAATCAAACAACAGACAAACACCTAGAAACAACTAAGTCAAACATTGGACCTTTTCTGACCCATTTCACAACATGAACATGCAATCTTCCATGAACATTCCATCTTCATCACAAAATATTTTTGAGCCATTCATAAAAAGAGACCAGAATGGATGAGTATATGTCAAAGACTTAGAAGCTGCAGCGCAAAAACCTGATATAGTCTCCTATGTAGAAAAATCAATCTTACGTGACCCTCAAAGGTATCTAGCCATGCTTTTGGATGAAGGGGCTAAGTTACCATAAGGCTCTAACATAAATACTTTGCCACCTCCATTCGTCTACCCTCACCATCAATAGTTTCTTGACATAAATCCTACCAATAATTCACAACAAACATCCACTTATCACCCTTATCCTAACCTTGACAAGGGAAGCCAACTATCCACTAGTCCATTCCAAATCTCCATGTCATATTATGACCCTTCACCTATCAATCCCATCCAAGTCTACATGCCCTATCAACCATCTATCAACTCATGTCAAGTCCCCACATCATACCATATCAATCTAGTCCAAGTCTCCACGTCCTATTTTGGTCAACCTTACACTAATCCAGTCCAAGAATCCATGGCATATCCGGTTGAAGTCCCCATGTCACATCATACTCCAGTCCAAGACTCCATGTCATATTCAGTCCAAGTCTCCACATCATACCCTTGTCCTTCACATACTAGTTCAATGCAATTACCCATGTCATATCCTAGTTCTTCACATACTAGTCTAGTCCAAATCCCCATGTCCTATCCTGGTCCGTCATTCATTAATCCTTTTCAAGTCATCCCCTCACAAGCCAAGTCTAGTCATGAAAGTTCTATCATTACTCAAAGTCAAATCCTATTGTGTAAACCTGAGAATGCATGTCAAGACGAAAGCCTAAGGCATGACCTTATAATGTCACCCTCATGTCAAGAACAAGATAGTCCATCCCATGACCCTATCTTAAACTCCATTCAAGGATTCCTTCAAGACAATCATGACATCCAAAGTACACCTACCATTGACCAATAATTCCAAATCCATGACAACCCCATCTTCGACCTAGACCCTACCATTGACCAAGAAGTCCAAAACAATCCACTTCTTGACCTTTACGCCATTTATGATCAAACACTTGACAACCCTATACAAGCCTTGACTATTGACCCTTTCAAAAATGAGACACTTGCCTCCATGGGACACAGACAATATTCCCCCAGAAAAAGAATCTTCCACTAGGGACATGCTTGCATATGATCAAGTTATAGCTAAAATCATTGGACTCTATGACACTAAACATAATGATGGCTTCAACACTTCCTTGGAAACACCAACAGAATCATCTAAACTTGACATGTCACACAATCAGACCAAATATACCAGTCAAGAATATGTCCAACATGAAAATAAAGCTAAGACACTTTATCAACTAGGGTCATCTATCTTTGTCAGAGCAGGCTTTCTTGTAGACAAAAATATTACAAGTGACAGTGTCCATAGACATCATGATGGGTTAGCATCTTGCTTTCAAAACAATAAATACCCCATCGTAAATAGAATCTGTCAAAGCATGGAATATCAAGGCAAAGGACTAGGCATACACGAGCAAGGCATTCTAGAACCAATACAACTTTAGGAAAATTACATACATCAAGGTCTTGGTTATTCCTTAGACAACAAATCAAACGATGTCAGTGGTACCTCCTCGATACTGGGGACAACCTTGTCAGATACAAACATCAAAATAGAATCCATGAGAAATCCTTGTCATAAGATTTCTGCCAACACTCCCTCCATCCACACCATAAA
>VDFB02000013.1:58539855-58637169 GCA_007258455.2 Sequoia sempervirens | reverse complement strand
TTTGGCTAAAACAGGCCCTAGTATAGTTTTCCAAATCTAGAATTGATTCACCCAAAATAGTGAATGGGTCTCACCAGGCCTAAATTTTGGCATCAAAAACATTTCAAATGTCATTTATAGCCTCCTTCAACATCTTCGGTGCACACTTTTTGTTTCATTCATTTTTTTTATGTTTTACATTCATTTCTAGTTCATTGTTGCATTACACAATGTGTTTTCAAACATTTCATATTTCATTAGTTTTGAATGTTTAATAAATCAATTTCATTACTTTATTGCATATAGAACATCTCATTTATGCATAATAACATCACAAATAACATAATTTGAAGGAACCCCTTAACAATTTTGGCCCTACCTCTCTCCTTTTAGGTGAAAAACCCTAGAAGAGCTAGAGAAGTGCATTGGTGCCAAAAATCTATTGTTCAAAAGTGTATGGCTTCTAAAATTTCCAAAGATATGAAGAAGATTACTCCACCTAAGTTTGAGGGAAGAACTAAGAGAGATGAATCTAAAGCATGGCTTGTTCAAATGGAAAACTATTTCAAATTTTCAAATTAAATTGAGACCACTGAAGCCACTTGGGGTGCATACCAATTAGCAGGAGAAACCTCTAACTGGTGGATGAAAAAAAATTTTGAACTCAATATTAATTCTAGGAAGCTGGCATGGGAAGAATTTGTTGATATTTTCTATAGGAGATGGCTGCCCCAACTCTATTATGATAAAAAAAATCACAGATTTATAGAGTTTGAAACAAGGTAGTATGAGAGTCAAAAAATATCGGGAGTACCTAACTTCTATGTTATGTTCCTATATATCATAAAGATGAACGCTTCCACATAAGAAAGTTTATGATGTGACTTAACAATCAAATCAGACAAGAGGTGGATATGAATGGTCCAACAACAATGGATCTTGTATATGAGAAATCAATTAAATAGGAGCAAAAGCTCGAGGTTAGGTCCGCCCATCAAGAAAGTAGAGATCATAAGAAGGTTGTGGAAGTTCCTTACAAGCTAGCTCCAAAGAAGGTGGAAGTTGTGTAGAATGTGCCAAGGAAAATGGAAAAAGTATTCTGCAATGGTGGAAAAGAATCTAGAAGAGCGCATAAGAGAAATAGTTCTAGTAGTCGTAATACCAACCAAGCTAATGAAAATGTCAACAAGCCTAGAGAACTTGCAAGGAAAAGAGGACTAGCTACGAGATGCTATACATGTGGAGGGGACCACTATTCTAACATATGTCCTAATAAAGCTTCTAGATCATGACCGTATGGTAATCCATTACCAACCCAACAAGTGACAGTTCAACAAAAGATACATGTAGCTATGGATGATTGCTAAGTGGAGTATCAAGTAACTCCAGTTGAAACACCAAGTATTTTGTTTGGCTTACCCATTTCTGTTCTTATTGATATTGGTGCAGCTAAGAATTTCATTTTACCTAGAGTAGCTAGGCAATTTTCTAGGAAAGCTAGATACATGGAAATGTCTAGGGATGTAGAGTATGCAAACTAGACAAAAGAAAAGGTGGAACAATGTCTATTCGAGGCTAGGATAGAGCTACCTAGGTTTTCTTCAGAAGTGAACCTATATATCATACATTTAGGACCATATGATGTTATCCTATGTACAAATTGGTTGTGGAAACGTAGGGCTAAGGTATATTTCCATAGTAAAACTATAGAATGACTAGATGATTTTGGTAATCAAGAAAAATTTCAAGGGATTTCTAGAGAGGTGAAGATTCATCAAATCACGACAATGCAACTATTAAGATCTAAGAAGAAAAGGTGAAAAGTATTTTTTTTTAGGATAGAAGAACTTGAAAAGGATCTTGATAACTTGAAATTCTAGAGCTTTCAAGAGTTAGAAGATGGTGAAATAGATCAAACTAGAAAGTAAGATATGGAGAATTATCCAATATTGAGAAATTTTTTGAATGTGATTCTAGATGAGTTACTAGTGTTGCCACCAAAGAGAATATTTGATTTCTCAATTGATATATTTCTATGGTATGAACCTATTTCCAAGGTTACCTATAGGATGACAACCACCAAGCTAATGGAGCTTAAGGAACCATTCAACCAACTATTGTCAAAAGGGTTAATAAGACCAAGTGTTTGACCTTGCGGAGCACCAATCATCTTTGTTTAAAATAAAGATGGTACTTTGCATTTGTGCATTGACTATTGTATGCTTAACAAAGCTATAGTTAATAATAAATATATGTTCCCACACATAGATGATCTATTCAATCAAATGAGGGGAGTCACTATATTTTCTAAAATAGATTTAAGATCTAGATATCACCAATTGATGGTTAGAGATGATGGCATATTTAAAATTGTGTTTAGAACTAGATATCAACACTACAAGTTCTCATTTTTACCCTTTGGTTTAATGAATCCACCTACAACATTTATGAACCTGATGAATAGTGTATTTAGGGACTGTTTAGATAAGTTTATATCAGTTTTTATAGATAAAATTTTGATTTATTCTAGGAATGAGGAGGAACATTGTAAGCATTTAGAGATTATCCTACACCATTTAAGAGAGTATAAGTTGTATGGTAAACTCTCTAAGTGAACATTCTTCTAAAAGAGAGTACATTATCTAGGACATGTAATCTCCATAGAGGGAATTTCAGTAGATCCAACTAAGATCATAGCAGTACTTGAGTGGCCAGTACCCAAGAATGTGTTAGAAGTAAGAAGTTTCATGAGTCTAGCTGGGTATTATGGAATTTTTTTTGCAAACTTCTCAAAAATAACTTTTCCAATTACTTCTTTACAAAAGAAAGGGAAGAAATTTGAGTGGACTGAGAAGTTCCAAGAAGCTTAGATGACCTACTCAAAGATAAGTTAACTACTACACCAATCTTGAAAGTACCAAATCCTGAGGGTAGCTTCACTTTTATCATAGATGCATTCGGAGAGGGTTTAAGAGGTGTGTTAATGCAAGATGAGAAAGTAATTGCTTATGAATCTAGGAAGCTGAAACCTTATGAGTTGAATTATGCATCACATAATAGATTAAATTACCTTTTCACTCAATCTAATCTAAATGCTAGATAGAGAAGATGGTTGGAGTTAATAGCCGATTATGATTTCAATATCATTTATATTAAAGGGAAGGAAAATCAAGTTGTTGATGCCTTGAGTCGAAGGTGACACATTGCTTCAATAGTAACCATTCAAAATGACTTTAAGGGGAAAGTGTTGCAAAAGTGCAAAGAGGATGAGTACTACTTGCCAGTCAAGCAAACACTCACTAGCAATCCAAAAGATTCTAGGTATGAAGGTTTTCATTTTGAACCTAATAGATTACTTAGATATAAGGGTAGAATGTATGTACCTGACATTGATGAGTTAAGAAATCTAGCATGGAAATAACTACATGAAGCACCATACTCTGGACACCTAGAGTGACAAAAATGATAGAAGATGTGAAGCCATTATATTTTTGGAAAGGGATGAAAGGAGATGTTGGTAGATTTTTTGCTAGGTGTCATGAGTATCAAAGGGTGAAAGAAGAGCATCATCATCCTAAATTTTTTTGATATCCTCATGATATACCAGAGAGGAAGTGTCAAGTAATAACTATGGACTTTGTGCAAGGAATTCCTATGTCAAGAAATAATCACAATGCCATTCTTGTGGTTGTAGATGAGCTTACCAAAGTAGCACATTTTATACCCAAGAATCTAATTGATGGGGCACCTATCATAGCAAGGAAATTTATTCAAGAAGTCTTTAGGTTGCATGTGATTCTTGAGAAGATTATCTCAGATAGGGATGCACGAGTCATTTCTAGGTTTTGGAAAACTTTATTTTCTTCACTAGGGACTCAACTAAATATTAACTCAGCATATCATCCAAAAATGGATGGGTTAACTGAAAGGGTGAATCAAGTATTTGAAGACCTACTGAAAATGTATTGCATGGATCAACATTACAAGTGGGAATATTACTTACTCTTAGTAGAATTTTCTTACAACAATTCTTATCTTTACGCAATTCAGATGGCTCCTTTTGAAGAATTATATGGATGAAAGTGTTAAACCCTTATAAGTTGGGATAGACTTGAGGAAAAAATGAGTCTTGGGCTAGAAATGTTGGCGGAAATGGAGGAGCAAGTTAACATTGTCAAGCAAAGGTTGGTTAAAGCTAACAACCAATAGAAAAACTATGCTAATGCCAATAGAGTGCCCCAAAAATTTTCCATTGGTGACAAAGTATTGTTGAGAGTAAAACCTCACAAGAGATCCATTAAATTTGGAAAGTATTCTAAGTTAGCCTCATGTTATGTAGGACTTTTTGATATTCTAGAGGAGGTGAATCTAGTAGCTTATCGAATTGCATTGCCACTAACTCTTGCTAGAATAAATAGCATCTTCCATGTGTGCTACCTCAAATGATATATACTAGGTGATAATCATGTGATTGATTGGATTGCTTTATAGGTACAGGATCCTAGAGTGGTAACTATTGAGCCCATCAAGATGCTCGAAACATGTAAGATTCACTTACGTAACAAGGAAGTCTTGCAATACAAAGTCCAGTGGGACTAGTATGCAGAAAACTCAGCCACTTGGGAGGACTATGTTGAGATTCAACAAAATTTTCCTCATGTTTTAGATGCTTTTGAGAATGTTTGAAAAATAATATGTTGTTTTTTGGCTTTGTGTTTTATGTTGCTACATAAAATCATCAAGGACGATGATTCACAAGGGGGGGAGTATGTTACACCCCAATTGTGTAATTATTATTTACTATTACTATGTAGGGAAAATATGAATGTAATGTGAATTTTGGAGATAAATAAATCATGCTTGCACTTTGTTATCAATGCATTATCAGTGTATGTTATCTCATTTGATGTTGTGAAAAGTGTTATATATTGAAATGTTGAAAATTTGAGACCCTTTTCACCTTTAGGGTTTAGGACCAGAAGGGGCAATTTTCACTAACTTTCAATTCAAGAAAAAACTCTTGAGATCTCAATGCAAAAGAGAAAGAGATATTGCAAGAGGGTTCTCCTAGGGGCTGAAAATGATTTAATGAGGGGTTCACCACCAAGTGTAAACTTGGAAAGACAATGAAATGCAAGATGTAATGTAAAACCCTGATTGAATGCAAACTAACACTAAATGACCTAGAAAAGTATATGAAATGCAACAGAAAACTATGAAATAGAAAGTGTGCACTTGGGAATCCAAAGAAGATGGAATGGAGATCTGAATCATTAAAAAATATACTTTCAAGGCTAACTGGGACTCATTTTCCAAGCTGGGCATATCATTCTTGTTTCTAGGAAAATATACAGGAACATGAATCTACCAAAACGGTGTCCAAATATGGAAAATCCTAAAAATTTACTGGAACTGGGACTCATTTGCCAGAAGTGGTGAAT
Source organism: Sequoia sempervirens (assembly GCA_007258455.2). NCBI lineage: Eukaryota > Viridiplantae > Streptophyta > Pinopsida > Cupressales > Cupressaceae > Sequoia > Sequoia sempervirens. The sequence goes on along the minus strand of VDFB02000013.1, from coordinate 58,631,749 downwards.
CATTCCATTGGGGATTTTCTACAACTTTCAAAGATGATAATCTCCTTCACTTTCTGCTCTTCTCTTCTTGACTAGTTTCCAAATCCGAATCTCCAATTTGCAACATTTAAGTCTTCTCCAAGGTTCTCCAAGGCTTGATGATAACTTTGACAACTTTGATTACTTGACAACCTTTTTCCAATCTTCCTCCTTATAAAATATGCAATCTAAACCAATACCTAACAATAAGGTACTACAAATAGGCTTGAAATGGCTGCAATGGATTTGGTTCTTGATTCTTGCTTGAAATGCTTGCTTGAATCATAAACCCTACATCACAATTGTCAGCACAATAACAAACATGATGTATGAAATCCTTGACATGATTATTGACACTTGAAGACTACTCTAAAATTCTTGATAATCTTCCCTTGAAAGCTCTTGAATGTTCTTGTGAATGCTCAAATTCTCTTGTGACTCTCTTGAATGCTAGATGTTGAATATGAGTGAAAGAACCTTGTATTTACACTCAATTGTGCAAAAATTCCTGAAACTACAAAATTACAAGCCGACATCATATCTAAGAGAATAAAATCCCACCAGAATTTTGAATTAATTTTAATTTTTTGGGCCACATGGGACTCATTCACCCAAGATTGTGAGTGAGTCCCATCTGGAATAATGTATGGGACCAAAAATCAAAAGTTCTTAGAAATGTGTGGAAACCGGTTTGAGGCTGAAAGATCTAGGTGGGACCCATTCACCCAAGGTGTAAAATGACTCCTATATCCCTAAATACAGGCCACACAGGAAATAAACACCTAAATTATGATTGGATAATAATTGGTGTTGGGATTATCCTTGAAAAGATGCAATAAATGAGGCTTTTGGATGAAAAATAGGGCCAATTAAAGCATAAGAAAGCCTTATTATTAATGAAAATCCTAGAGAAATGTGATTCAATTATGTTACAACACTTTATAACACTCCAAAAATGGTGATATTAATGTTTTTTTAAATTAAAAATAGGTTTATTATGGGCATGTGCAGGATCCTCATGGAAAAAACAAGCCCTTAAGTGGTGAAAAATTCACAAAATTCATAGTTAGGCAACTCGATGTAAAAATTTCAATAAGTTATCTATATTATTTCAAAAATATGTAAGAATAGAATCTGTAGAAAATTGAATGTAGTTTCTAAACTACTAGGTTTATTTAAAAAAAGTAAAAATCTATTTGGTGAATATTTGAAATTTCAATGTAGTATTACTTAAATTTTAGGGAAAAAATAAGTAGGTGTCTCTCTGACCACCCTAACCACAATAAAATGGTAATATTTTGTTATAAGATTTTAGATATAAGTAGAGGACTCATGTCTGAATGTGATGCATATTCTTTTATAATTGTTTCCAAGTAAATAATTAATTATTAATTTTTTATTACAACTTTTAAAAAATATAAAAATTTGTATGTCTAACCACCTTAACTTGGTCAAAAATTCATGAAATTCAATTTTCTTTTTAATCCTATAGTATGTGAAGCATGTTTCAAATTGATAAAATGTGATATCGTTTGAAAGTTATAGGTGTTTTTCAATCAACCTATCAATTAGGACTTTAGTCGTAATTCAAATAGAAAATGAATAATAATTATTTATTAAATTCAAAGTAAAGCATAATTTATATAGGTGGAAACCTAAGAATCTCCTTTAAAAACCCTTTTTGTTTCATCAATTTTCGGTTAAAAAAATGTCATCAGCCACATACCCTACACATACCTATCATATTGCCACTTTTTGGCCCATCATGATCTTGCACATACCCTTATGCTTAGTTATTTGATAAAACCCTAGAAAAGTGTGAAAGTGAGTTACAACACTTTACAACACTTTAGCAAGCTGCCATTGAAATCCATTAGTTCACAAGTTCCCAAGACCTAATGCAAATGTTTCATCCACATTACAACACTAAATCAAAGCAACATTAAGCCAAAATCCACAAGAAGGACCCAAGCAAGTGCAAAAATGTAAAGGGATACATTTCTTGACAATACACATATATGTGAATGAATGGTTATTGAATTAATATTCTAACTTTAGAGATGTATTACGTATACTACATATTTTGTGAATAGTTGACTACCATGTGCATGTGTTAGTGATTGCAGGTATATGCTCAATTCCGCTAGGCGAAGGGGAAGTATCACTCAGGAGAATATTTTGGTCTAGTAACCAATAATGTAAACTATTTGAGGTTACGAATATCACAATATAATAATTGAGTGATTCATTATGGTTGAAGTTGGTAACTCATCCTTAGTTGATGTGTCTAAATTAGTAAGAGTTTTGTTTACTATTGAAAGTATTTTTGGGTGATATTTATCTATTTGACCTTATGATTTATTCTTGTATTACTATGGTTGTATTGATGAGTAGGATGTATGTGAAGTATGTGTATATATACACATGCATGTCAAATGTATTTAATGAAATGTATATGCATATGAATAGATATACCACACGTATGTGCTTATCAATGCAATAGTAATTGTGTGTGTCTATTTTATTAATCGAATGTGTACATATATATGTATAATATTGTAGTAACACAAAAAGTAGACTTTTCCTTGGTTGTTTTGATAATTGACATTAAATTTGGACTAATGATTTCTTGGAGTGGTGTTGTAATGTTTTGTACACATTCACACTATTTGAGGACCTTTATTTAACTAAATAATTCCTTAATTGGTCATTTGCAAAGGTGTTGTAACACACTTTCACACTTTTCTAGGACTTATTTGCTTAATTAAGCCTAATGGGCCCCTTTCTAAATAAAAACATGCATAATGTATATATTTTTTAGTATTGTAAAGTGTTTTAAAGAAATTTCACATTTATCTAGGTGGTCCTAATTAATTGTGGTTAATTGGAGTTATTAACCCCCTTTTAGGCCTTAATTTTGACACCTCCCAAAGATCTTTCTTGACAATCATAAATTAAATAACAAATTATTTCATTGGGAGAAATTTGGTCCTAGTAATTTGAGCGAGGACCCATTCACCCTTGATGGTGAATGGGTCCTCCCTTAACATGACCACCCCTTCTTAGTTGATCTAAAATTTGTTTTTTTCCTTCTTTCACCTCCCTAAAGCTTGGTCCTATAAATTTAGCTAGGACCCATTCACCTTTGGTGGTGAATGGGTCCTCCCTTAGTGAGACCCATATTTTTGAATTTCATTTTTATTGAGAATTTAATTATCTTTCTTTCCAGATCTGGTGCCAGCCTTAATTCTTTAAATTTTGTGGTTAATCTCTTAATTTAGTATAAGGGGTTAATTCACATAGTTTCATAATAAGACTTTCAAGAATTCAAGCATTCAAGTGATCAAGCATTCTAGAGCATTTCAAGAGCATTCATAAGGCATTTCAAGGTATATTTCAAGTGTTTATTGCAACAATTCAAAGTCATATGATCATGTCAAAGGTTTAATGCATTCATGTGTGCTAAGCTAAGAAGTTAACATTGCATTGAGGATTCATTTACAAGAATCATACTACATCCAAGATCTACATTCTTCATGGCCACTCCATGAATATTTTAGACTTGATTCACAAGACACAATCCAAGGTGATATCATTTGCATTATTTCATGTTCTTGCTTCATTTCATTCATTTCATCATTTGGTTTAATTACCTACAAGGGGTTTGATTGAGAAAAACCCTCATTCACTAACAAATCAACAATTTTTCTTGCCCTTGAATGTGTGATTGCAGATTTATAGGTTGAAGATCAAGTTGAGAAAGATTTGGAGAAAAATTGTCAAAATTACAAAGTTGTAAAGTTGTCATGCAAAGTGCAAGATCATGTAAAGAGCTCTACAAAAATAACTATAGGATTCTAGAACATGATAATAGGGATTTCAAGAGTGCAGACATCAAGGTACAAGATCCTAAAATCAGTTTTTTGAAACCCTAAAAGGACCCATTCACCCTTTAAGGCCAATGGATCTTCCATAGCTCAAAAACAACTTTCGTGCCAGGTACACAACTTTCTATGCTCTAAAAACATCCCCTATAGTTTCTATAATAGTTAGGTTTCATTTCTAGTTGTTATTAGCATCTTATTTTACATAATTTAAGTGATTAAGGGCTTTGAAAAAATAAGTGATCCATTTCTTTTTCTCATTCATTAGGGTGGATCCCATTTTCCCCTAATCATCTTTAGTGAACCCGACTCATTCAACATTGGAATTTTCTGAATTTTAGAGTCTTTCATTGCATCTTAGGTTAAAATATTACATTCACTACAATTAGATTTGCATTGAACTAGGGTTTCTTCTTTTGCATTGAAATCTTGCAAATCATATAGGTTTTAGATTTGCATTATTTTGCATCTTTCTAAATCTGAAAATTACAAAAAAATGTCATTTTTTATCTCATTTAGATCTCATTCAATTGCATTTGAAAATCAAAACAAAATTTAATTTCAATCTAGGTCTTGCATTTCATCTTTCTATTACATTCTTGCATTGAATTTCTTGAAATTTTGAAGTTGCATTTCACTATCTACAACCTGGAACTAGAAGATATATCTGAAAACTTGAAAACCATTAAAAATTAGCTTAAAAATACCTAAATAGTACCCATTCACCCTTACTAGAAAATAGGTCCCTAATCAAGTATGACCTGAAGCTTCTGGCATCTAAAAAGGCATTAAGATTCACTCTGAATTCCATAAAAAAGTCCTAGAAAGACCAAACCATGACCCATTCGCCCTTACTGGAAAATGAGTCCCTGTTAGCAACATATTTGCAATTTTAGGACATTAAAATCTTAGTTTGTAGCTTCTATTTGTGCCACTATCTTATTGTTTTAGTTTCTTGATTTGTTGTTTCATCAATTTCATTGTATTAAACTTAAATTTCTTCATTTTAGTGCATTGTTAAAAGTTCAAAATTGCATCAAATCAATTCATTTTCAGCTTACTACATTGTCTCATCAGTAAATTGCATTTCTTAGAATCTAAAAACTGCATTTCATCCTAAGTTATTGCATTGCCATTATAGGGTTTGCACACTAGGTTTAGAAAAAATGCATGAGCTTTACAAAGTGTTGTCCTATTCACAATACTACTATAAGATTTAGTTCGAGCCTCATGTCATCAAGTGATCTCTAACTTGTTGTGGATCTTGGGTGCTCTAACACTCTTTCTAATAGTGTTGAGAATTAGCCCTCCATGGCTCATAGTTTGCATACTTCATTACCCATGACTTCACATCCTACAACCAATTTACTTAACATTAACAACACTATCTCTACCATTACCACTTCCACTCAAGCTTTAGGTTCTAATCAAATTCAATGTGAAATTCTAATTCTGTCTTCCAGTATAGCAATGTCCATCCCTACATACACTAGTACACAATCTACAACAACATTCCAACCTACAACAACATTCCAACTCACAACAACCTTTCAACCCACAATTACCATTCAACCAACCACAATATTCATACCTAGTAGCACTGTATACACTTCCATAGGTATTCCCACAAAAATTCCTTCCACCTTTGTGCCTTCAAATACAATAATTCTGCAACATCCAACTCCACCAACCTCCAATTCACTAGCCCTTGACATACATACACTACACCACTTTATTCCCGTCTAACTTATAGCCAATATGACACTCTCATTAACTCACTTTTTCAAACCATGGCATCCCTTCAACAACAAGTGGAAACATTAGAATAGAACAACAACAACCAACCTTTTCAATACATCAAGTCCACCCCATTCTCCAACAACATATTAAGAGAAAAAATGCCATGAGGAATAGAGGTCCCTCACTTTAAAAAATATGGTGGGAAAGGAGATCTTATAAGCCATATTTTTTCCTTCATGACCTTGTGAGTGATTTCTTCATTGAGGATAAACTATTGGCTAAGTTATTCCCTAGATCCTTGAAAGATACTACCTTAGTGTGGTTTTCCTCTTTACCAAACAATTCAATTGGTTCATTCAATGAACTGATTGATTCCTTTTACAACCACTTCCATATTCACATGGGTCCCAAGATGATCCTTGCTAATTTAATGACATGCAAAAAAAATATGATGAGAAGGTAACCAATTTCATAGGAAGATATCAAACACTTTATTTGCAAGTGTTGACCTTCAAAGAATGTTCATTGCCAACTTATAAGATAAAATTCAATGATAACTTGAAATGTTGAGATTTTCATCCTTAACATAGTTATGTACAACACTTTGTGACCATCAAAACTCGACTAACGATCATGATGTGAAAAATCCCCCTAGTAATCTTGAAAAATACCAAATCCAGAACTCAAAACAATTATCAACCATTCAAGAAATAAAATAAGGTATTATTACAATTAACTCATCCTGAAACAAGCCAACAAAACAATAATCAAGTGGCTATTATAAAAATGAAAACTCCTTTCGGGGATAGAGAGGCAAAGTTCACTCCTTTACCCGATACCCTTCACAATATCATGTTGCAGCTCATTGAAAAAAACATGCTTAGCTTACCTCTTGTTAGAGAATGTGACCCTACTTTAACATTACTTAAAGGCTTTCAAATAAATTATTATTGTCATTACCATCAAACAAATGGACGTAGTACATAATACTATAAGCATCTTAACCATCTTGTGCAAGACCTTATTGATTCTAATCATTTACTAACTAGAGGTGTGAATGATAAAGGAAATAATTCTATAGCTCCTTCTTATCAAAATTTGAAAATATTTACAAATCCCATGCCTAAGCACAAAATTTCATTTGTTAAATCTAGTGAAATGAAGATAAATGTGATGAATGTTGACACAAATGATGACAATACGAATACCATTGAACAACATCACATGAATGATGTGATAGCATTTATCGAAGCTAGACCTAGTAAAGGCTTGACTAGACAACCTCTTGACATTTATTTCTCACAAATAACATACCTAAATGTGCACCTAATGGTCCTCTTTAAATAGTTGGTTGAATCAATAATAAGCCCACTAATGGGATATTGATTGATCTTGTTTGTGGAGAGAATGTGATTATGGAAGAATTCTTAAATGTGCATGAGCTATATCAAGATACATATGAAAATACAAAAGCATGGATCAAGACACATAATGGAATTCCTTACCCTATGATAGGCTTGATAGATCTCCCTTTAAAAGTAGGACAGAAAACATTAATAGGACCCCATTCTCCATCATTCCACAATTAGATCAACTTCATGTAAATCTAGGCTATCCATGGGTTCGCTCCATAAATTTCATCCCTTTGGTTGTACATAAATGTCTAAAGTTCCCATTTGGAAATAACATCTTCACTGTGCAACATAGCAGATTTCATCTGAGCTCAGTAAAAGGGATTTTTTTATTGGATTACTTTTTCCCCGAGCCTATGGAACCTATCAAGCCTCATGAAGATTTCTTTTTCAAATCATAAGAAAAATTAAAGGAAAAGAAAATAGCAAAACTATCCCTTTGAAACATGCCTTAACTTATGACAGAACCAACCATCCATGATGAGACAATGATTGAACCTAAAACACTTCCAACCATACAAGAACAATCTATAGAACAACCTCCTACAATTTCCAACAAGAGACCATGAGATAGTACAAATAATCCTGTTGTCCCTCCTAGAGTCAAAAAATTTTACAAACTGAAAGAGAAATCAATTGAACAACCTCCTATTGTTTCTTCTAGTCCTCCAAAGGAAGAGAAGGAACCTATGATTGAAAAACTTGCTCTTACACAAAAAAAAATTACAATAAACTAAAAAGAAATCGAAGTGATAGGGAGCATAGATGTAGATGTTGTGTTATTGCATGTAGATTATAAACTCAATAAAATAACCATAACATAGAAAATAAAAATTTGAACCTACCCAAAGCAATGCATGATGACTCTCAATGCTCGGAACAATATAAAAAAGAACATTGCATGGACATTGATATTAGACCTCCTCATCTGATATACTTACACGATGACATTGATATTGCAAATATTGATGAACAAGTGCATGATGAGTTGAATACACTATTTTCTTCTTCTATGAGCTTAAATGACAAATCTTGTAAAAAGAGTGTTGAACTTGGTGCATGTCCCAATTCGACACTTTCTTTTGTCCCTTTGGCTAGTTTCTTGCATTCTATTTATAACGACCAAGATTAGGAGGTGGAGGACCTACTTTAGGTTGACTCACTTGTCCCTTACTATTATTTTACTTTTTCTTTTTCTTTTGTGATTGCATGTGATCAATGTGATCCCCTGGGATGTTTCATTTGGTTTTCCTAACTCTTTTGTTCATTCTTCTATATGTACCTTCATTCTTCTCTATGTCATAATTATCTTTTTCATTTATCTTGTGTTTTCCGTTTGGGGATGATGCAAGGCGTTGGGACATTTTTGTCTCTTCCATGTTGAACCAAAATCTTTTTCTTTATCTTTTTCATTTGTCTTTTTTTTTCCTTTTGGGGATGATGCAAGGTGTCGAGATATTCATGTTTCTTCAATGTTGACTGGAAATTTCTTTCTTTGTTTTCACTTTCTTTCTATCATTCTTCCAATTCTATGAGTATTTGGGGAATGATGATAGTTCCATGCTCTATGAAAAAATTGTAGCATAGACATACTAACCCAAAATCCATAGATCCCTTATGTTTTTGTGGGGGAAACCCTTCCTACATCACGATCTCACTTGATTTTGAAACATATGACTTTCCATAGGGTTTTCAAAGGAAATATTTCATGTCTTAGGATCAAAAACATTGGCTAATTTAAAGAAATTTCTCACAATGATGGTGTAGCAACCACTTTAAAGTTGGGGCATACATAGATGACATCTTTTGGAAAATTTTCATGGTGTGATTTTCCTTTTTTCTTGTGATGTTTCCTCTTTTTGGTGGTGTCATTGGGTTTGATGTTGTCCAAGAGTTTATGATCTACTATCATGGAATGATGCAAAGGAGGCATCCCATGGGTAATGATATCACACTTTTGACTTGTCCTCTCTTGGAGACAATAGGCACAATGCTCCCTAAGAGGAAGACCATTACATGAACAAAGAAAAATCCCCTTAAGAAAATTTTTTACATGACATTCAAAAGAATTTACAAAATAATTTTCATTTTGGTACCTTATTAAATTTATCAAGAGGATAACTTTGGTATGGTTTGCATGATAGGAAGTTGATACACTCACATGACTTTCTCATTATATAGTGGGAAGCTGACACACTGGCATGACTTTCTCACTAAACCACTTTGTTGGGACACCTCACCTAGTGGACAAACTAAGGTTCCACTACCCCTAAGTGAGAAAACATATTTTGGGACAACTCACCTAGTGATAAACTAAGGTTCCACTACACTAGAGTGAGCAACGTTTGTTATAGACAAACAACCACCACCTCACATCATGTTGAATCAGTTGTGATTCATCCTTTGTTTTTTTATTATTTTTCTTAGCCTTTGATAGGGTATGATCATGTATCTTTTTTATTTCAGCCTCATACTTAAGTGTCTTGGATGTCTACTTTAATGTGAGTTTCATAAGGGTTCATCCTCTCACTAAAGTGAGGGAAAAATGTAGCAATGGAAAAAGTAGTATTTTCCTTGATTTTTTGGATAACTAACATTAAAGTTTGATTAGTGATGTCTTGGAGTGGTGTTGTAATGTTTTGTACAAATTCACACTATGCTAGGACCTTTATTTAACTAAAACATTCCTTAATTGGTCCTTTGCAAAGGTGTTGTAACACACTTTCACACTTTTCTAGGACTTATTTTCTTAATTAAGCCTAATCGGTCCCTTCCTAAATAAAAATGTGCATAATGTACACCTCATTTAAGTGTTGTAAAGTTTTTTAAATAAATTTCACATTTATCTAGGTGGTCCTAATTAATTTTGGTTAATTGGAGTTATTAACCCCCCTTTTAGGCCTTAATGTTAACATCTCCTGAAGATCTTTCCTGACAATCATAAATTAAATAAAAAATTATTTCATTGGGAAAAATTTGGTCCTGGTAAGTTGAGCTAGGACCCATTCACCCTTGATGGTGAGTGAGTCCTCCCTTAGTAGGAACCCCCTTTCTCGATTGACCTGTAATGGGTTTTTTGCCTTCTTTCAGCTCCCCGAAGTATGGTCCTAGAAACTTAGCCAAGACCCATTTTCCTTTGATGGTGAATGGATCCTCCCTTAATGATACCCTTAATTTTTAATTTCATTTTGATAGGAATTTAGTTATTTTTCTTTTTAGATCTGATGTTAACCTTAATTCTTTGAATTTTGGGGTTAATCTCCTAATTTAGTATAAATAAGAGGTTAATTCACATAGTTTCATAATAATACTTTGAAGAATTCAAACATTCAAGTGATCAAACATTCTAGGGAATTTCAAGAGCATTCATAAGGAATTTCAAGGTAGATTTCAAGTATTTATTGAAGCAATTCAAAGTCATATCATCATTTCAAGGGTTTAATGCATTCATGTGTGTTGAGGTAAGAAGTCAATATTGCATTGACGATTCATTTATAAGTATCATCCTATATCCAAGATATATATTCTTCATTACCACTCCATGATTTTTTGTAGGCTTGATTCATAAGACATAATCCAAGGTGACATCATTTATATTATTTCATTTTCATGTTTCATTTCATTTATTTCATCATTTCATTTAATTACCTACAAGAGGTTTGACTAAGGAAAATTCCCATTCACTAACAAATCAACAAGTTTTATTTCCATTGAGTGTGTGATTGTAGGTTTATAGGTTGAAGGTCAAGTTGAGCAAGATTTGGAGAAAAATTGTCAAAATTTCAAAGTTGCTAAAGTTGTCATTCAAAGTGCAAGATCATGGAAAGAGCTCTATAGAACTAACTACAAGCTTCCAAAACTTGATAATTGGGATTTCAAGAGTATAGACATCAAGGTACAAGATCGTGAAATTAGTTTTCTAAAACCCTAAAAGGACCCATTTACCCTTGAAGGAAAATGAGTCCTCAATAGCTCAAAAATAACTTTGTGGCTAGGTACATAGCTTTTTATGCTCTAAAAACATCCCCTATATTTCCTATAATAGTTAGGTTGCATTTCTACTTGTTATTAGCATCTTATTTTACATAATTTAAGTGATTAAGGGCTTTGAAAAATAAGTGATCCATCTCTTTTTCTCATTCATTAGGGTGGATCCTATTTTCCAACTAATAAAATATATAGATATATCCATGTGTATACATGTATCAATACACACATATGATGGTAAACAAACATGGCTATACAAATTTATCAATAAACGTATATATACTGCACATGTACATAGAGGCATATAATTATATACATATATGTGTGTGTGTGTGTTTGTGTACAATCGATATATAATATTATTACAATGTGATTACTATCTTGCTTATACTTATTTTTATATCGAATTTATACATACTTAGTTGGCATATGATATATATATATATATTAACATATATAGATACATATAAATATATACATATATACATATACATTGATATTTATATATATAAGTATATGTAATATTATATATTTAATATATATATATAATATATTAACTAGTGCTTGGGAATCTATTATCATTAAAAATGATAGAGGTCAATTATTTGACTTAATTGAAGGTTGATTATTTGATACTTATGACTGTACTTTATGAGGTTGAATTTAACTCATGCTGCCCACACTTGTAGAAGCTAGTATTATGCAAATTAATTCACAACATTAAGTCGATATAAGGAGGAGACTTGGTCAATTCCTTTAGTGGAATCATCTTTTACTTAGTAAAATTCTTATTGCTTTGTCTATGTGCTAATTTCAATAGCTATAGAAGGCATATTAAGTTGTGAATAGCAAGTCATTGAAGTGGTCAAACTGATAAATGTAATTAGTCAGCTCATGCCAAGACTAGATTGATGCATTCTATGTGTTGCATATTTGATATTGATTGATTCAAATACAATGCAAACCACCAATTGTTGGAAAGAGAGTGAATTTTCTTGGCTCCACCTTATGAAACCTATTTGTTGTAGATGTTCATTATATGAGGAATTTGAATTACACCATATCAATCATGTATTAATTCAAATAAGTCTCTTATTGTTGTCAATCATTAGGGTCAATTTGTAGCTATGATTAGCTGAGTAATTTCATATATTTGTGCCACCTTTTTGCTAATTTGAGTGAGTGGTTGTGCATGGTAAATTTCTTTCAACATCTATGCCAAATTTGTAGGATGTGAGGTCTCATTGCTGCGATATAAATAGTAGAGAAAACTCTTTTGTTGAGAATGCATTGTATTAGTATTTCACTTTGCATTATTATCAACTTATGTATTTATATTTGAGAGAGAGTGTTCTATTATATTTGAGAGAAAATAGTATTAAGTGAATTATTTAGTCAACATGAGTGATAGAGGTATATTTAGACATCTCTTGAGAAGTTACAATCAAGCTAGTTGCTATTTGGAAAAGCTACATTGTAGTCAACTAATTGGATAAGAAAAAATAGGATTGGGGATATTTCTTCTTTTATTGTTTAGTTTCAGAAATATTGTTCTCCATGATTGATTTGAATTATCTATTATGAGTACTTATATTCAAGGAAAATGGTAATTCTTTGAAAAGGAATTAGAAGCTAGTATGTTGTTTTTAAGATGTACTTGTATGTACTCCATAATAGGAGGTTTGTGTTTGCAATAAGTATTAGATACTAGATATGATTGAACATGAGTGGCATATGTGTTACTCTTAGCTAAGTTATTGATTTAACTAGGTTAGCTTGTGTTTACGCCTAGGATTATTTATCTGATATGGGAGGGAGCTTGTGTATTTACCTTGTTAAAGTAGATTTATTCCAAGTTTGTATAAATGGTGATAGGTTATGTCTGGGGTAATAGATTATCCATTCAAGGAAGAACCTATGGATATTTTATGATGGTCTTAAGTCAAGTCGGCCACTAGTAGTGTATGTGATAGAATGACCTTCATTCAAAATTATAAATGAGAACACTTTGGCCAAAGTAGTATTATTTAATCTGGCTCCACTATCAGTTCATTGTGATTCAATATTACATTATAGTTCCAAATTGTGGGTTTACAAGTTCTATTTATGTAGTAAACAACACTATGCTTAGTTGGTCGTTGTTATCTAGTTACTCTACAAGTCTCTTTATTGAAAGGGAAGGGCCATCTATAGAATGATAGATGTGCAGGGGTCCACATATGAGTCTATGGTTGGCGAAAAAGCACTTGAGTGAAGCTTCTCCTCCATAACAGGCAACAAAAGAACCAAGATTTGAAAGGAAGGATATTGGACCGTCATTAAGCTATTTATTCTAAAGCTCATTTGAACTATGTATATAATTGCATGCAATCTTGTATTATTGTGATGAAGGGTACTCCCTCTTACAATCTAAAACTCACAAAAGCAATAGACAATGGCACAAACAAAATGCAAGAAGGAAGCAAATATTTTCTATTATCACTGAAATGAAAATGAAATTACAACATTATATTTTCCATCACATGAAAATTTTTATTACATAAATCTACAAATCTCCAAATCAAAGCCATCTACTCTACTCTAGCCTCCCCTCTGTAGTCACCCTTTGCATCCTTTATTTGGAAGGTGTAACCACCCTATAATATTTTTGAAAGTGTAACTTCCTCAAGAAGATATTTTGAAATTTTATTAATTTTGGTATTACAACTTTGTGGGGTCATAACTTTTGATTGGACCATTGGATTTTCTATTATAATACCTTTTTGAAAAACTCTTGAGAAATATTCTGCTAGAAAGTAGGGCCTAAAGGCTAACTACTTTCATTTTACACCAATTTTTAGGACCATATAGAGCCTCTAAGTTCCTCAAAATTGACTCCAAAGATATTTATTAGGATTTTTGAAGATTAAAATTTTAATATCACTCAAATGAAAAAGGGTATTGAAGTGATTTCTTTGCCATTGGCTTCAATTTACCATTCTAGAGGTTTGTGTAAGGTTTCATGTCCAACTATGCATAAATGCAAACTTACTAAAATAGTAACCCTTCCAAATTTATCCCTTATTGAAAAGAAACAATTTTTTTTTGGGTGACGCAAGATTGCTCTTACACCCTGGATGCTCCTGCATCAAACACTTGAGGTAATTTGAAAAGTGACCCTGGAACTTCTCAGGAGTTAGAGGGAAACCAAGATCATTAACCTTAGACTCAAATAACCATGATGAATCTTCAACAAGCCTTCCTCTCCATTTCATCAAGTACTCTGCATATTTCCCGTGTCTTGTGCTTCTTCCCACACAGCTATCCAAAATGTCTTCTATCTCCTCCTTTTCTGAAGTAGGTAATCAAATATTCCACTGTGTCTCTATTATTTCTTCTTCAATTCCTTCCTCATGATATTTTGTTAAGTCTAAGATGTTAAACATAGGTGAAACATAAATTCGATCAAGCAACTCTACCTCATACACATTTCCTCAACCATGCTTCTTTAGGATCTTGCATGGTCCAAAATTCTTCATCTTCAACTTGTTGTATGTACCAACTAGAAACATTTCATTTCACAAATGAACCATGTCTTCATCTCTTACTTGGAACTCCTTATACCTCCCTTTTTTATCATACTTAGCCTTATACTGAGAGTTCATCTTATTGATATTCTTCTTCACCTTCTCTAGCAAATTCTTTAAGTGCTCAAAAAAATCTTCAGCCTCAGCACTACTCTTCTCTCCTTTATCCATATTTCTCAGTTCATAAGCATTCCTCGGACTACTCCCATATACAATATAAAGTGGTTATTTACTAGTGCTCCTATTGACATAATTTTTATAAGAAAATTCTTCCTATGGTAAAATCAAATCCAATCCCTTTGGTTTATCAACTACTAAGAATATTATTAGGTTACCCAAACTCCTATTGACAACCTTCTTTTTCCATCAGTCTATGGATGGTGAGAAATATTGAACTTCAAATCTATCTTCAACTTCTTCCATAATGTTCTCCAGAAATAAACAACAAATTTGGTATCTCTGTCTGAAACTATACTCTTTGATAGACCATGTAGTCTCACCACCTCTCTGAAAAACAACTTTGCAACATGAACAACATCACTGGTCTTATGACATGGAATGAAATGTGTCATATTTGAAAATATATCCACCACCAAGGTATGTGCAGGATCATCATGGAAAAAATAGGCCCTTAAGTGGCAAAAATTTTAGAAAAATTAGGCAACTTGACATAAAACTTTGAATAAGTTATCTATATTATTTCAAAAATATGTAAAAAATAGAATTTGTAGAAAATTGAATGTAGTTTCTAAACTAATAGGTTTATTTTTTTTTTTAAAATCTATTTGGTGACAATTTGAAATTTCAATGTAGTACTTAAATTTTAGGGAAAAAATAAGAAGTAGGTGTCTATCTGACCACCCTAACTACAATAAAATTATAATATTTCTTTATAAGGTTTAGCTATAAGTTGAGGACTCATGTCTTGATGTGATGCATATTTTCTTGTTATTTTTTCCAAGTAAATATTTCATTATGATTTTTTTATTACAACTTTTAAAAAATATAAAACTTGTATGTCTTGGTCAAAACTTCATGAAATTTAATTTTCTTTTTTTTAATCCTATAGTATGCAAAGCATAAAATGTGACACATGTTTCAGATTCAAAAATGTGATACCATTTGAAAGCTATAGATGTTTCTCAATCAGCCTATCAATTAGGACTTTAGTCATAATTCAAATATTTTTTTTATTCAAGGGGTAAATGCTTTTGACCAGAGCTATGAACCGGATTACAACAATTCAACAATACCATCCCAATAGGGTTTGTACCTTGGTGGCACAAACAACAATGCCACCTTTAAACCATCACACCATGCCAATGCCGACAGTCATAATTCAAATAGAAAATCAATAATAATTATTTATTAAATTCAAAGTAAAGCATAATTTATATTGGTGGAAAGCTGAGAATCTCCTTTAAAAACCCTTTTTGTTTCATCAATTTTGGGTAAAAACAAGTCATCAGCCACATGGGCCATCATATCACTTACATATTGCCACTTTTTGGCCCATCATGATCTTGCACATACCCACCACAAATATGGAATCATTCCCTTTCTATGGCCTTAGCAAGCCAAGAACAAAATCTATGCTAATATCCTCCCATGGTCTCTCAAGTACAGGTAATGGTTGATACAATCCAATATTCTGCCTTGTTCCTTTCTCCATCTGACCTACTTTGAAACTTTGTATAAAGTTCTTTACATCTTTTTGTAACTGTGGCCAATAATAATTCTCACTAACAAGAGCAATAGTCTTATCTCGACCAAAATGTCTAGCCAATCCTCCACTATGCTTCTCCTTGATTAGATTCTCTCTGATAGAACTCCTTGGAATGCACAATTGTCTTCCTCTAAACAACATCCCATCTTGGATTAAGAAATCCAACCATCTCATCCTATCTAATGTAACAGGTTCAAAACAAGCTTTCCAAGCTTCTGCAAAGTTTGGATCTTCAGGATATAAAATCTTGAGTTCATTAAACCCAACAACCTCTATATTTATTTCTATAAAAAAAAAATTCCTTCTACTCAGGGAATCTACAACTTTGTTTGACATCCACTCATGTGCTTCAAAAAAAAGGTAAAACACTCTGAAAAATCAACCCACTTTAAGTGTCTTTGAGTTAACTTTACTTGACTATTGAGATACTACAAAGCCTAGTGATCAGTATATAAAAAAAATATTTTGGCAAAAAATAGTGTCTCCATTTCTTCAAAGCCTGAACCATAGCATAAAACTCCTGATCATATACAAAATATTTCTTTTTTGCATCATTCTACTTCTCACTAAAATAGGCAACCGACTTACCTTCTTGACTCAAAATAGCTCCTATGGCAGTGCCACTAGCATCACAATCTACATGAAAGACCTTATTGAAATCTGAAAGTGCCAAAATAGGTTGCTTTGTAACTTTATTCTTCAACATATCAAAACTTTTGGCTACTCTTATGGTCCACTTAAACTCTCTTCTATCCCCTCATTGCTTTAGTTAGAGCTAAACAAATACTGCTGAAATTCTTAATAAACTTTTTTGTAAAAACTTGCTAGACCATGAAATGATCTTACCTCTGTAACATTCCTTAGGGTAGGCCATTCAATGATAGCTCTCACTTTATTTGGGTCCATTTGAAGACCCTCTACTGAGACAAAAAATCCCAGATACACCAACTCTCTCTTCACAAAACTACATTTCTTCAAATTAATCAACTTCTCCTCCCTTAGCTTCTCAAAAAGTCTTCAGATATGCATCAAGTGCTCCTCCAATGTCTTACTTAAAATCAAAATATCATCCAAGTAAATAGTAACAAATTTTCCTAAAAATTATTTCAATACCTCATTCATAAGTCGCATAAATGTGCTCGATGCATTGGTTATCCCGAAAGGTGTGACTAACCACTCCTATAAGCCCTACTTGGCTTTAAAGGTTGTCTTACATTCATCTCCTTCTCTAATCAAAATCTAGTTATAACCACTCTTCATATCTATCTTCGTGAAGTACTCAGCTCCACTCAAATAATCCATGATGTCATCCATCCTTGGCAATGGAAATTTATACTTGATCATGATCTTATTGATGGATCTGGAATCTATACACATCCACCATTCTTCATCCTTATTTGGTGATAGTACTACAAGTACTCCACATGGACTCAAACTCTCTCTGATCAATCCCTTCCACAACAACTCTTGCACCTGTTTGTTCGATTCTTCACTCTTTGCTAGATTCATACAATGTGCTGCCTTATTTGGCAAACTGACTCCAGGAATCAGGTCCATTTGATGACTAATATTTCTTACTAGAGGTAAACATTTAGGTACATTATCATAGATAATAGCTTGAAACTCATTTAAAAAATCTAAAACCTCTACAGGTACCTCATTAGTATCTTCTTTATCAACTCTAGGAATCAATACAAAACACATATGGTCATGCCTCATACCTTCTAGGAACTTTCTTCCATCAACCAAAAAAATTCTTGTATTACCACATACCTTTTCATCTACCTCTTTCAAGGGCTTCAACTTATGGTGAACTCCATCCTTTGTCAAAGAATAGGTGTTGGAATGTCCATCATGTATTGCTCACCAATCAAACTACCTTGGTCTACCTAACAACATATGACAAACATCCATAGGCATAATATCACAAAATACCTCATCATGGCAATTTCCAATCTTTAACTTTACCAGAAATTATTCATTTACCAAAGCTTTATGATCCTTTTGCAACCAAGTAATCTAATCTAGATTTGGATGCCTTCTCTCCAAATAAAACATACTAACCATCTCTTATGAAACAAGGTTATCAGTACTACCTCCATCAATAATAACATTGAAAACTTTACATTACACTTACATTTGATGCAAAAACTATTCTTCTTTTGATTTGGCTCTTTCTCCTCATTCAACAAGGCTCTTCTAGTAACAAGAACCTCTCCTCATTCTACATCCTAAGAATGTGCAGACTCAACATCTTCATCTACATGTGCAACTGATGCATTACCCTCACGTTTTCTATTTGTCCTTCCTTGATGCTGAGGAAACTCATAGGATCTATGTCCTTCTCCACACTGGAAACAATTTCCATGAAAGCCTCCTCTTCCCAGTTCTCGTCTAGATCTTCCTCCTCCCCTTTGGTCTCTGTTATTCTAATCATGAGGATGGTAGGTGTTATCTCCTTTTTGGTTTTGGCTGCTACTAGAGCCTTCACCCTTATTTTGATCTTCATTTCGACCTCCATATGACCGTCCAATAGTCTTTCCTCCATGACATCCACCTCAGTGCTTGTTGTCAAACCTCTTGCTTATCGATTCTTCAACCTTTAGGGAAAATTGATAAGCATCCTCAATGGTGGCCATTCTTACCAGTTTCAATTATTCCTATATGCTTGGCTTCAACTCATTAATACAACAAGCAACATTGTCCTTATTTTCCTCAGAATGTCCTGTTTGAATCAAGACCTTATGAAATTCCCCTCTATATTCTTTTACTATCCTTGTTCCTTTCCTAAAGCTCTACATCTTCTTGAGCAACTCCAATTCATAATCGACTGGAATAAATTGTTTCTTCAATTTTGACACCATTATATCCCATCTAGAAATTTTATATTTTCCTTGTCTTCCTCTTTCTAACTAGACTTCTTTCTGCCATGTGTCAACAAAAAATGTATACTTTTCTTGATATGGGAATAATTGATGACAAATTGGACTTAGTGAGGCCTTGATTTAGTGTTGTGAGGTGTTTTACACATCCAAACTAGGTCTTGAACCCTTGTAAATTTAATAAAATACATTTATCAACGTCTTGCAAGAGTGTTGTAAGGTATTGTGACACATCTTCACACTTTTCTAGGACCATAATGTTATATTTCACCTCAATAACATTACCAAGGCCTATTTCAAAGTGTTGTAAAGTCTTGTAACAAATTTTCACACTTTCCTAGGCTTGTCATCAATATTTACAACTTTCTTATGCTTTAGATGGCCCCTTTATGCACTTACAAGCCTTAATTAAGTGTCTTGTTGAAGAAGAACCCATTAGGAAATATTTAATACATATTAATCTCCAACAACCACTCAAAATTGCCCAAGTCGATTAAGTCACCACCTTGGGTGACTTAGTCCCATTTTTCTCCAAAATCAAAATAAATTCAAATTTCTTGTGGGTTTTTATTCTTTAAGACCTAAGGTCGGCCTGTGATGAGGTATTTTTGTGAATTTTGGAATAATTGTGTATAAATAAGGTTTATTTCCCTTATGTTTCAATCTCCTAACTCATCTTAATTCATAACCCATCATCATTCATCACTCATCATGATCTCAAGTCAAGCAAGCTAGAGTTTTAGCATTCTAAGTCATCAAGATAGCTTTCAAGGACATTCAAGGGCATATTATTCATGTTTTGCTTCAGAAATTCAAGATCAAACATGATGGAAAAGTACTAACTCAATTGTTGCATGCTTCATTATATTCTTTCTTCAATTGGTTTAATCACCTAAAAAGGGGTTTGACCAAGGAAAATCCCCATGCCCTAACATTCAACATCACTTCTTCTCTTCTTGTGTGTTTGCAAATTTAGGAACTTTGAGGGTTTGAAGATCAGTGAAGATTTGTTTAAAGACTTGTTGAAGATATCCCTTTGTTTTCTAGGCTGAAATATTAACTAAAAGTCACCTTTAGGTCTGAAAATCAGAGTTTCAGAAGTCGACACCTATAGGAAACCGAAGTGCAGACCTAGGGTATCTTTTTCCACTTCTAAATTTTTAGAGATTTAGAAGTGGACTAAGTCGCTAGCTTGGGTGACTTAATCCCACTGGACCTAAATTTCAGTGATTTCTGTAGATTTGGATACCCATTTGGCTGAAACAAGTTTTTGGGCAGCTTCCCTGAATTTGGACTAAAATGCCCCACTTGGCGATTGAGTCCCACCATGCTTAAAAGTTAGAATTTTCAGTATCTTAGAGCTTTCTACAATCTCTAGTTAACTCCTCTTCAATTTTCAGGTGCATGGCTTTTGTCTTGCATTTTTTTTTGTCTATTGCATTTATTTTATCTCTTTCCATATCACAATGTATTTTCTAGCACTTCATAATTCTTATGGTTTTGTATCATAAAATCATCTCATTTTCAGATTAGTGCATTAAGTACATTTCATTTAGACATAATTACATCATTGCATCTTTCCTTATATCTCATCTTTGAGTGGTAAACAATAGATTTTTAACCCTATCCCTTTCCTTTTAGGTGAAACATCCTAGAAGGGTAAGTGGCCAATAGGGCTTATAAAATCTTCATTTAGATTTTGGTGAACTTGATGTTATAGCACTTTTCTTTTCCGATTTGGAGTCCTTCCTCATAGATCTAGCTCGTATTGACCCTGCATTAGGATTTGCATGGATTTGCATGCTAGGTTTCAAGTTTTTCATCCTTCAAACAATACATTTAGGTTTCTTTTTTTTATATCTAGAATCATTAAAATTTTCTATAAATTTTCATTTTCATCTTAGGACTACATTATATAGTACCGAGATCATCAAAACCCATCAAATTTTTTTTAAAGATCTAAAAAACTAGGACTAAGTCCCCACCTTGGGCGAATTAGTTTGTATTCACCCCTAAAACAACCTTTTACAGAGTTGAGAACCCTATTTTTAAGCTTCTATTTGGTTCCATTCCTATCTGTATCAATTGGATGAGTTTTTGTAACCTACATTTCATCAAATCTAGCCTAAAATAGCTCATTTCATGCATTGTTTCATTTCACATTTACATCTCCCACATTTAATTTTTTAGATTGTTTCATACTGTAATCTACAACTTACTTTGTTTTCCATCTGAAAATTACATATAAATCATTGCATTGCACTTTATTTCTTCTTGCATAACATGTGTCTTTAGATGTGCCTTTGATTTGATTAAACATGGATTTTATAAGCATAACATCCCCTCTTATGAGTTTTATTTTGATTACAACAATGAGGAACATGTTAGTCCTGACCACATCATTACATTACCCATTGGTGTGAATGGAAGTGTAGACAATCATCACACACATACTTGTTATTCTCCTGATACCTCTCCTATTAGTGACAAAGGTATCTTGGTGAAGGAAGTTACAAGTCTTGAGGGTCTTGATTTTCCATCTCCTTATTCCCCTTTGGAAGATGTTAGACAACAAGAACATGAGATCATAGAAACATTCATAAACATCACCTTACCTAGTCTCCATAACCATGACTATCATACTTGTCCATCTCCTAATATCCCTCCTCGATGTAAAGAGGATAGGTGGGTGTTAGAATACATCCCTAACGCTCCTCCCATTTGGGATAATCTATTTGACAACCATATCGGTCCTTCACTTGATGCCTGCCCCACTTGTGATGAAGCTACTTTACAAACCTCAAACTTGGATGAACATATTACTAGCTCTCCTAGTAGGTTAGATAATTAATATGGTACAAGAGAATGAGACCTTAGAAACAACTGAAAATCAAATAGAGTCTTCTTCTCGCCTCCCCACTATCAATCATAAAATACATTTAACCATTAATAATTCCCTTAGTTACAATGAAGTTAGTTTGTATGAACCAAGCCTTAATTTTAAAGAACATGAGGTTTATTGTTCTCCTAAACACATTCCTTCTCTAGGATAATATCATCATACAAGGAAAAGATAACATTGATCATAATATTATTCCCTTAAAAAGAGATGAAGAGCCTATGTTAGACTCTCATTCACCAAGGGATGTTAATATTATTCAACCTCAACTAATCCTTTATCCCCCTTCATGCAAACAAACTCTGCACAAAACTAAATTCACCCTCTACCCACCTCAAACTAATGTGTCACAACAATCGAGGCATAATACCATTTCTCATACATATAACACTCAAAATAACCTACAACTTCCACAACCAACCCCAACACCCTTACCTTTTCCTAATCCTATCCCCTCTAGACCTTTCTTACCAGGTCTTCCTACTAGAAAGGAATACAATCTTCTCAAACAACTAAAGAATGTAATCCTACTAAGATATCATTGTGGGATCTTATTCAAGCCTCCCCTCACTATCACACCATGATCCAAATAGCCTTACAACAAGTTGCTATCCCTTATAATGCACAACCAACTGACAATGTCAAAAAGATGGCACTCAGTGTGATCACTTTACCTATTATAGTTGGAGAAGTCACATTGAACATACAAATATAGGTTATGCCTCATGATCTTTCATATAACCTTCTTCTAGGTAGGCCATGGATTCATGCTATGAATGGTGTGCCTTCCACTCTTCATAAGGGTGCAAGATCATCATGGAAAAATAAGGCTCTTAAGTGGTGAAAATTTTAGAAAAACCAGAGTTAGACAACTTGATGTAAAAAATTGAATAAGTTATCTGTATTATTTCAAAAATATGTAAGAATAGAATCTGTAGCAAATTGAATGTCCTTTCTAAACTACTAGGTTTATTTTTTAAGAAAATCTATCTGGTGAAATTTTCAAATTTCAATGCATTAGTACTTAAATTTCTGGGAAAAAATAAGTAGGTGTATGCCTGACCACCCTAACCACAATAAAATGATAATAGTTTTTTTATAAGATTTTAGATATAAGTAGAGGACTCATGTCACGATGTGATGCATATTTTTTTGTAATTTTTTTCCAAGTAAATAATTAATTATGATTTTTTTATTAATTTTTTTTTAAAATATAAAAACTCATATGTTTGACCACCTTAACTTGGTCAAAACTTCATCTAATCCAATTTTTTTTAATCTTATAGTATGTGAAGCATAGAATGTGACACATGTTTCTAATTCAAAAAATGTGATACCGTTTGAAAGTTATAGATGTTTTTCAACTAGCCTATTAGTCAGGACTTTAGTCATAATTCAAATAGATAATGAATAATAATTATTTATTAAATTCAAAGTAAAGCATAATTTATATTGATAGAAAGCTGAGAATATCCTTTGATAACCCTTTTTGTTTCATCAATTTTGGGCAAAAGAAAATTCATCAGCCACATTCCCTATACATACCCATCATATCACCACTTTTTGGCCCATCGTGATCTTACACATACGCATAAAAGAATTAAATACATCTACAATGGAAAAGTGTCTACACTCGATGATGGTCATGAGCCTTATATTGTCTTGCAACTTGAGAAAACTAAAGAAAACCCCTTGAACACATTAACGCCAACCACACAAGTAGAACCTGCACAAGAAAAATACAAACAACATATTGAACAAGTCACAACACTATTAGAAGATGATTGGGGTTCCTTGGATTTCGAACATGATTTCATGGGAGAATACAAAATCGTCCACAAAGATTCAAATAAGGGAAACAACACAACACTATCAACACCAAATTTGGATGACCCTTTGAGAGCATCCACCTCAACCACTTTAGTCAAAGAATAAAACTACACAACAACCTTTGACAAACACAATAATGAACAACCACCCAATTCCAAAGCAATAAGAAAGCTTTATGGAAAAGGTTATGACCATATGAAACAACTTGAATATAGTGGAAAAGGATGTGGTGCTAATGAACAAGGTATCTGCAACCCTATCGACCCTATCACATAGCATACAATTCATGGTCTTGGCTATTGTCATGTAATAGAGATCGCCAAAAATTCACTCACCATCAACAATCTCACAAAACACATGTTGGAAGATTGAAATCACTAAGATAGGGGGGTGAATCAGTGATTTATAAAAGTCACATATTTTCAGACCAAGAGTTTATGTTTTGTTTTGAACCAAGAGGACAAGTCACAATTTGTGGAGAAAACTTTACTTGTGCATTAATGATGAGTTAGGCATATGAATAAAAACATTAATATGCATTGAGATCTAGACTGGACCAAATGAATACCTTTATATCCCCTCTTGTATCAGATTTCACAACAATATCATAACTTTTGTGCATGATATTTTGATATAGACATTTGTAGAAATGAAGAAACAAATATTCAACTATGTTCAAACTAATAGGGACAATAACTCACAAATCATCACATAACTCAAAATTTTGTCCTAAGTGGAAAACCCTCTTGGGGAATAAAAACCACTCAAAAAATCTATCTCTTTATTCACTTAGAGCACCAACTCTTTGCAATTCAGGAGCACCAACTCCACAAAATTCAAGATCACTAACTCCACAAAAATCAAAAGCACCAACTTCATAACATATAGGAGCACCAACTCCTTAAAAATGCATAACAATTATAGCATTCTCTTAGAACCCTAGAAGTGCAATTTGCAGTTCTAGAATCTCAATAGAAGACTATGTATATTTTCCATAAGCACATTGAAGAATGTTGTATGAGAATGACAACATCTTCCTTAAATACAATAATCTGAGAATAAAATATTTTCAATTCAATACAACTTTTTCACAATATGTCTGAAGCTGCATATTTCTCTCTTAGGTTACCTAGAAAAATGCCTAAAAACCATCTTTTATAGATACTGCGAATAATAACCTCTATATGCAGTTTGAATAAATGTAAACCAACTAGGGTTAGGGTTTTAAATGGAAAAACCCTAAATAATCCTTCTTCAAACAAACCCTTTTACGAAATGAAAAATATTAAGCTCTTTAAAAATAAAAATCCTTAACAATGCTCTTTCACACAAATTTTATACAAAATAAACATTCTTAACCACCTCATAAAAAACAACTATTCAAATCACGTAAGCTACAAGAAGAGCATTACATGATTCGGTGAAAAACTGAAAAATATGCCTTAAAAACCTGATAATCGTCTAGCTGATAGAAGCCAACTTCCAGTATTGTTTCCTTGTCCAAACACTCATAGTCACATCTTTTTAAAACTCAAATTTATTCCATATGTCGTCCAAGCTCATACAGTGAGCTAATTTTCATAACCATAGCATGTCGGCTAAGTAAAACTAAAAGAATTTGTAGATCATAGTATACCATGGCGGCTAGAGTTCCATCATATACTTTTCCCTAAACAAATTTTTTTGAAGACTTTGCAAAATATAATGATCATTTGAGATATGATCAAAACATTATAATTTCACTGCCAAAGAATTTACCAAAAAGAACTGACATCATAATAATATTAAATCATTGACCCAATGAGTTGTTAATGATGGTTGTCAACAAATATACTGGATATCATGTCACCTCATGAAAAATGAGTTCAATAATTTTCTGAATACTTGGTCACTGCCATGTGACTTTTAATAAAGTCATCTTCCTTTGATAATATGAATTGCAATGAGACCAATAGTATTCCATATTCCAAGTTAATCAACAAACATTGACACAATATAAACCATATAAACCTTCCCAATACCTCATATGGGGAAAATGTAAGATGCTTCAAATGTTGAAGTTAGCCCTTTATTATAAAGGCTTTAAAATCTTTTAAAATAAAATGTGATGCAAATAATCAAACATTCAAAGCCTCAATATCATACGTGATGGAGATGACAAGGTCTATGGACCTTTTTAATTTTACAATGTAAACATAGAAAACCACCTTAATATCAAAGGACTAAAATGCCTTAAAACAATACATTAGTGAAATAATAGGAGATTAATAATGCACTAATATATCATTCAAAGACAAACTAACAATAGTCAACTGAATACACCTGTGACTTGTAACCTTGAAGGATCAAACTGACAAATTGAAAAACATCTTGTCAAAATGATAAGCATTGTCAGCATCATCATATATAAATCCAAAGACTTGTAAACTACATATCGTGAATAAACCATACTGTATAGCATTTATCAACCAATTAGAAGTTTAGCCCAAATCTGTAACTTCATATGAGTAATCATCATATAAAATATGTATCAACAACCAAAACCTATTCCATATGACTAATCACATATGAAATATGTATCATGTATCAACCAAAAATAACCATGTAACCAAACCTCAGCATGTGAAAACCAAACCTCAACCATGTAACCAATTTTTTCATCAAGGACAAACATGATAAACAACTAAAAGCCTACAAATTTCCCCTTTGTCATTGATGGAAAAACACATATCATCTCTCCCTATT
Source organism: Sequoia sempervirens (assembly GCA_007258455.2). NCBI lineage: Eukaryota > Viridiplantae > Streptophyta > Pinopsida > Cupressales > Cupressaceae > Sequoia > Sequoia sempervirens. The sequence goes on along the minus strand of VDFB02000013.1, from coordinate 58,605,060 downwards.
TTTGCCTCAATGACAAAGGATGAAAGAATAGAATGTGAGATGCCATGAATATAAACAACTAAGAATCCAACACAATAACTTGCTACAAGTAGATAAATATAGAAGAAAACAAAAATATATAAGAGACCTAGGAATGAAAATATATAGAAACAAGCTCCCCCTACAAAGAAGCTACATACAAGGATATATCAAAACTGGTATCAATACTTCTCTCTAAGCATCACATCTTTTGTTCCACTTATCATTGAACCACAATTCATCATTCCTTTTCTCAAACTACACTACCATGACACATAGTCACAAAGCAAGAAAACTAGAAGGGAAAGAACACTGTCAAATAATCCAAATGGGTCATTGAAGTCACTTTCAAATCATTGCAAGCACACTAGAAATTAACCACTCCATTTGCAAACCTTATTGTAGATGTGAAAATTCTTTAATTTGAACACTAACACATAGTGACAAATCAAACTCATGAAGATATACCACTAGAGTACCTCTCTGAATCTCTAGTCTTCACTATCCTGCTACCACCATGGAAAATAATCTATTGATGCTTTTAGAGTTTATTGCAGGAGAAATTTTCCATCCATGAGCAATATCTGCATCCATAGAGCACTACAACATTTGATAATCTCATAGAATAATGCTGATAGAAGTTGTAGAGTCTGTCATCTATCACTCTTTAAACAATTTTAATAATAAATCTTCATTCTTGAGACTCTAATGGATGGCATTCCTATTACTTAAAAATAACCTTACTAGCTGACCAAAATATCTATGTGCTTCACTTTTTGTATTAACAATCAATATCCAAGCACAAGAAGACTTGAAAACCACTTTATTTGATACAAATATTGATAGATCAACAATGAGACTATATCATCTCAAAGATTAACCAGTAACTGATTTGTTACTATCTTACCATCAAATACTACCAATGTTGGAGTACCATACTAGTTTAAATAAATATACATTGTCTAAATGAAGGAAATGCATCATAACACTAACAAAGACACCATATAGAAATAGTTTGAGTAAAGTGAAGATATTGATCAATATGGAAGAATATCCTAGATTAAGTAGCATCCCTAAAAAGTAGATATTGGAAGTCAACTCTCAAACTACTATGAGGTATAGTACCACTACAACAGTTCCTCATCAAACAACTGTTATTTTGACATCAAATGGCATTACTAACTTATACACCTTCAAGAACTACCGCTGAGTGTTATCACTATACAACTTAGCAAACATCACTAAGTAATTCCTTCTTGTAAACATTTGGCAAAAATAATTTCATAGAGCACTGTCAACTGACAAATTGAAATATTTTTCCATTGTCAAATATAATTGAAAACTCACCAAACAATTGGATTGAGTACAAACATTGAATATATAGTCCAGGAGAGAATCACATGCATATAGCCATTATATGATACAATATGAGATACTCAACCATTGAGTTCAAGAAATGTCATCTTCATCATAAATTAGCACCACTTTCATATCAAAATAAGAAGCATGACTAAACAGTGTATAAGCAAATGTGTAAACTCACTGTCACTTGAAGTTGTAACATAGAACAACATTGTCACCTTTTTCTCATTATGTTGTCAAATAAAAATCCAAAATAAAACTATATTATTCAAACAAAAATTCCAAAAACAAAAACAGTCCTTTGAGTCTTCCCGAAAACCTCAATGATAGAATCATCACTTCATTAATTAGAACTGCACCAATAGAATCCAATGGAGAAACTAATCACAAGGATGTATATAAAACACTTGAAATGCACAATGAAACTACAATATAGAGGATTTAGTGATGAGAAATATTAGGAAGATCATTCACTGTCTTCGTCAACTGAGCACTCATTTTCACACACCTTGTTTATTATAGATTGTAAACATTTCCTTGAGTTCTTGAACCTGCACTAATAATTTCACCTATTTTCTTTATAATATCACACCCTAGACCATTAAAAAGAACATAAAAACCCTCATCACAAATTTGAGTTACACTCAGAAGATTATGCTTGAGTTCTTCTACATAGTACACATCCTGCAAACACAGGTTATCATTCAAAGAAATTGTTCCTTTCCCAATGATCTAAATACAATCATCATTTCCAAAACAAACTAAACCACCATCACAATATTCAAAATTCATAAAGCTATTTTTGTCACCTGACATATGGTATGAACACCCACTATCTAGAATCCATTCATTATTCACCTTAGAATGTAAAATTTCTTGACTAACTGTACCTTTTATCTTTTCATTAATTTTATTTGGTTTCCAAATCAACCTTGTTTGATAAGTATTAATAAAATTTTTGTACTTGTAACTCTTTTCTACCCTGTTATGCTGGAACATATTAGAATAAGAACATTGACCTTCCATAAACCCAAGACCTGTTTTATCATTATAATGTCTTTGTTTACCTAAAATTTCTGCCGGTTTATTACTACTATCACACATATCAAGTTCTTTTCTTAGGTCAACAACCTCTTCCTCTAAAGTGCAACATTCCTTTTCTTTAATTTCTAACTGCACTTTTGTAATTTCTAGTATTTCAATTTGAAGTTTTAGGTCAACAATTTGTTTCTCAAAATTATTCTTCTTTACAACAAATTCCTCTTTGAGTTTATGAATGTCTCTTAAAGCACTGTTTAATTCACTTACAAGATTAACATCTTCACTTCTTGATGTGCCACAATTTATATCAAATTTTGAGGATGTTCCTTCTTGCAACTCATCATTTTGATACATTTCAATCAGTTTTTTCCAAACCTCCTTGGCATCCTTGCAATATATAATCTTAGAAATAATTTCATTTGGAAATCTATTAAAGATAGCATACATAGCCCTAGCATTGTATTCAAGATCCTTATTTTAATCTAGTGTAGGAGTAGATGTTGTAGATACTGATCAACCTTTTTCAACTGCTTCCCACACATTAAATCCTAAAGAAGATAAATAGTTCTCCATCCTACATTTCCAAAGAATAAATTTTGTGCCTTCAAGCTAAGGTATTCCAACTATAGAATATTCATCTATTTTTGATTCATTGTTCATAACATTATCAATCTCCTTGTATGATCTTGAATTGGATTAGTAACAGTCATAAGTAGTGTTTCATTTCCTTTGGCAATAAATACATATCTTCTAGAACTACTTCACAATCTTCTAAATCAATCTTGCTATTTATATCCTCTTGTTGTTCAACTTCAGACATAAATAGAGTCTCTTCTTCTTCATCTGAAGAGTATTTTGTTTCAGTGTATGTTTCATCTTTACTAAAAAAACTCTTTTTCTTTTTGAAATTGAATTTCCTTTTAGCTTTATGGACCTTCTTCTTAGACTGTCTGTTAGATTTTTCATCATCATTGTATTGATCACCGTATGGGAATTTAGCTGCAAAATATACAATTTTGCTATAGTTGAAACAATTAAAGGGAAGTTTTCCTTTAAATTTTCCTAATACCCTTTTGAGTTTTCTAACAAAGTGAGACTCTTTTGTATATGAGTCTTCTAACTCACTTTCAACTACATTTTCCTTTCTTTCAGCTTTAAAAGCAATTTCTTTTCCTATTTGATTGCTTTTACTTGTTCTCATTTCAAAAGTAGTAAGGGTTCTTTGTAGATCATCTAAGGTAAGCTTGTCAAAATGTTTCTTTTCTTCAAGGGTTGAAACCTTAGTTTCATATTTAGGATGTAAGGTTCTAATGACCTTTTTCACCACATCAAACTCTTCTATTTCTTCTCCTAAACCTCTCATTGCATTAACAACTTCACTTATTCTCAAAAAGTATTTAGCCACCTTTTGATCATTATTCATTTTCATTTCCTCAAACTGAGTTTTGAGAGTAAGAATCTTTGATTGTTTGACTTTATCATTACCCTCATAAATGTTTTCAAGTTTTTCCCAAATCTCTTTAGTAGATTTTCAATGAATGACTTTAGCAAATACATCTCTGGTTGAGCCACAAAAAAGAGCATGTTTGGCTCTAGCATTAGTTTCATACTTCTTCTTTTCAAAAAAATCTATGGGTATTGTGGGTGGGACAATATACCCATCTAGAACTATGCTCCATACATCAAGATAAATTGAAACTAGATATGTTTCCATTCTAACTTTCTAGAACACATAATCTGTACCATCAAATAGTGCATCTCTAGTCACAAAAGTACATTCTTGAGCTTGTGACATGTTTGATAGGCTTCCAAAACAATAATCTATCGTAGGTGGATTAGACCTATATGAGGACCCTACACTCTAATACCAATTGTTGGAAGACTGAAACCACTAAGAGGGGGGTTGAATCAATGATTTATAAAAGTCATAAAATTTTCAGATCAAGATTTTATGTTTTCTTTTAAACCAAGAGGACAAATGACAATTTGTGGAGAAAACTTCACTTGTGCATTAATCATGAGTTAGGCATATGAATAAAAACATTAATATGCATTGAGATCTAGACTAGACCAAAAGAATGCTTTTATATTCCCTCTTGTATTAGATTTCACAACAATATGAGAACTTTTGTGCATGATATTTTGATATAGGGGTATGTGTAGGATCATCATGGGCCAAAAAGTGGCAATATAATGGGTATGTGGTTGAGGACTACTTTTTTACCCAAAATTGATCAAACAAAAAGGGTTTTTACACGAGATTCTCAGCTTTCCACCAATATAAATTATTCTTTACTTTGAATTTAATAAGTAATTATTATTCATTTTTTATTCAAATTATGACTAAAGTCTTGATTAATAGGCTGATTGAAAAAAACTATAGATTTCAAACAATATCACATTTTTTGAGTAAAAAATATGCGCCACATTCTATGCTTCAGATACTATAGGATTAAAAAAATAAAAATTTAATTTCATGAAGTTTTGACCAAGTTAAGGTGGTTAGACATACGAGTTTTTATATTTTTTAAAAATTTGTAATAAAAAATTCATAATTAATTATGTACTTGGAAAAAAATTACAAAAAAATATGCATCACATTGAGGCATGAGTCCTCTACTTATATCTAAAATATTATAAAAAAATATTATCATTTTATTGTGGTTAGGGTGGTCAGATAGACACTTACTTATTTTTCCCTAAAATTTAAGTACCACTACATTGAAATTTTAAATTTTCACCAAATAGATTTTTTTCCTTTTAAAACCAAGTAGTTTAGAAACTACATTCAATTTTCTATAGATTCTATTCTTACATATTTTTTAAATAATATAGATAACTTATTCGTTTTTTTACGTCAAGTTTCCTAACTTTGATTTGTCTAATTTTTTTGCCTCTTAAGGGCCTATTTTTCCCATGATGATCCTGCAAATACCGATAGACATTTGCAGAAAAGAGGAAACAATTATTAAACTATGTTCAAAATAATAGGGACAATAACTCACAAAATCATCACATAACACAAAATTTTGTCCTAAATGGAAAACCCTCTTGGGAAATAAAATCCACTAAAAAAATCTCTCTTTATTCACTTAGAGCACCAACTCTTTACAGTTTAGGAGCACCAACTCCACAAAACTCATAATTTCCTACTTTATAAGATACAGGAGCACAAAATCCTTCACAATGCATAACAATTATAGCATTCTATCATAACCCTAGAAGTGCAATTTGCAGTCCTAGAATCTCAATAAAAGACTACATATTTTTCAATAAGAACATTGAAGAATGTTGTATGAGAATGAAAACATCTTCCTTAACTATAATAATCTAAGAATAAAATATTTTCAATGCAGTACAACTTTTTCACAATATGTTTGAAGTTTCATATTTCTCTCAGGTTAACTAGAAAAATACCTAAAAACCATCTTTTAAAGATACTGCAAATAATAACCTCTTTATGCTATTTGAATAACTATAAACCAACTTGGGTTAGGGTTTTAAATGGGAAAACCCTAAATAATCCTTATTCAAACAAACCCTTTTACAAAATGAAAAGGATTAAGCTCTTTAAAAATAAAAAACCTTAACAATAGCTCTTTCACACAAATTTTATACAAAATAAACATTCTTAACTACCTACTTAAAAACAACTGTTCAAAGCCCATAAGCTACAAGAAGAGCATTACCTAATTCGATGAAAATTTGAAAACTATGCCTTAAAAAACTTGATAACCATCTAGCTGATAGAAGCCAACTTTCACTATCGTTTCCTTGTCCAAACACTCGCAGTCACATCTTTTCAAAACTCAAAGCCATTCCATACACTGGCCAAGCTCATACAGTGAGCCAATTTTCATAACCATAGCATGGTGGATGAGTAAACTAAAATAATTTGTAGACCACAATATACCATGGTGGCTAGGGTTCCATCATACACTTTTCCCTAAACAAATTTTTTTGAAAACTTTACAAAATATGATGATGATTTGAGATCCGATCAAAATATTATAATTTGCTACCAAAGACTTTACCAAAAAGAACCAACATCATAATAATATTAAATCATTGAGCCAAAGAGTTTTCAATGATGTTTGTCAACATAGATACCCTATATCACATGTTACCTCATGAAAAATGAGTTCAATAATTTTTTGATTACCTGGTCACTGCCATGTGACTTTTAATAAAGTCATCTTCCTTTGATAATATGAATTGCAATGAGATTGATAATATTCCACATGCCAAGTTAATCAACAAACATTCACACAATATAAACCATATAAACCTGCTCAATACCTCATATGGTGAAAATGTAAGATACTTCCAATGTTGAAGTTGTCCCTTTATTATAAATGCTTTAAAATATTTTAAAATTAAATGTGATGCAAATAATGAAACATTCAAAGCCTCAATATCATATGTGATGGATATGACAAGGTCTATGGACCTTTTGAATTTTACAATGTAAACATAGAAAACCACCTTAATATCAAAGGACTAAAATTCCCTAAAACAATACAGTAGTGCAATAATAGGAGATTAATAATCCACTAATATATCATTCAAAGACAAACTAACAATAGTCAACTAAATACACCTATGAATTGTAACCTTGAAGGATCAAATTGACAAGCTAAGAAACATCATGTCAAAATGATAAGAATTGTTAGCATCATCGTATATAAATCCAAAGACTTGTAAACTACATATCATGAATAAACCATACTGCATAGCATATATCAACCAATTAGAAGTTGAGCGAAAATATGTAACTTCATATGAGTAATCATCATATAAAATATGTATCAACAACCAAAACCTATTTCATATGAGTAATCACATATGAAATATATATGTATCCTATATCAACCAACAACAACCCTGTAACCAAACCTCAACCATGTAACCAGTTTTGTCATCAAGGAAAAACATGATAAATAACTGAAAGCCAACAACATACTCCTACAATATTCTTAACTGAAGACCTCAACACTAGTGGTATTGAACATCATCCAAACATGCAAAACACAACTACACCTTTGCTTAATTTCAATGTCATCTCACAAAATGCTCATGATTTGAATTCGTTAGATTTTATATCCTCCTATAATGGAGACAATAAAGTCTCACAATCTAAAGAGTCTTGCGTAGATATGACAACCACTACCAAGAAAGTGGTATCTTTGTCACATACCACTAGACCACCTTCTACCATTAATCAAGAGGGTATCTTGTTGAGACTCCAAGATCACTTGATCACCCTCCCTCCTAGAACTCAGAAGAAATACTATTACAAGACTTCATTATGCACATATCATAGAGTTCATGGTCACTCCACTAACGAATGTAAATATTTGAGTCATAAAATACAAATTTTTTTAGGAGTTTGGTATGCTTCCCTATGTGGGGGCACCTAATTCCTCTACTTGATACTGATTTTCACTCTAGCATGCATCATTTCAGCTCACTCTTGTCCTGCACTAAGTGGGGAAAAGGGGATTTGATAGCCTTGTCCTTGTATGTAACTTGTAGTTTCCTCATTTGATTAGTCGTTAACCTCTCATGAATACATAAGAGAAAGCTTGTGATGTGGATGACATGAATTAAGTTGCCTCATATATGCCATACTACCCTTCTCATAATGTACCTTCTTGAAAACATATGACTTGGAATAGGGCTTTCCGAGTAAGCTCTCATGTCCTCTTCTTCTAATTTAAAGAAATTGCTCACAATATTGGTGCTTGCAACTACTTTAAAGTGGGGGCATACATCACCGCTCACATTTTATTGTGCAATTCTTCTTCTCTTGTGATTCCCTCTGTTGGAAACATTAGGCATGATGTTCCCCAGGATGAGACCTTCTACTTGTCCTCTCTTGGAAATAAGATGAGACCATTTGAACTTATCCTCTCTTGGAAGCATTGAGCATGATGTTCCCTAAGATGATACATTGCACAAACAAAGAAAAATCCCTTTGAACAATCATTACACTATTTTCCATTAACATTGTATATGAGTGTCAAGCATACAAAGTTTTGCTTGCTTCATAGAGCTCAAAAAAAAAATTCCTTTGTGGCACCTCATTAAAGTTATCAGGAGGTTTAACTTTGGTATGGTTGAGCAGGAAGCTCTTTCTGAAGCACGGCTTTCCCCATAGCCACCTTTTGGGATTTCTTACCCCACAGACAACCAGAAGTTTCATGGCCCTAGAGTGTGTATACTTGGGCCTTCTCACCCCATGGAAAACTAGAAGTTTTGTGGCCCCAAAGTGAGTATAATTGGGCCTTCTCACCCAACAGACAACCATGAGTTCCATCACCCCAGAATGAGTACACATTTTCAAACAAACAAAGTCTAGATCGAATCCACAATGTGTTGGATAGATGGTCGAAGCTTGATCCACCCCATTTTCATTTCCTTCTAGTTCTTGCCATTGTATGATCATGTATCTTGTCTTGTTGAAAATAATTCACCTTGCATGTGTCTTTTCATACTTATGTTGGCTGACTTAGGACCTTGGATTGTGGGGACTTGCATAACCTCCTTTGATCTTTGTCATTCTTTGTCATCTGAATTGGTACAATTGGACTTCGATTGAATGGCTACTTTACTGAGAGTTTTAAGAAAGTTCATCCTCTCATTCCTTTTCTTCATCACGTGTGTTCCCTTTGTTCTTATGTTTGGTTTTCCATGAGATCTTAATCCCAGGGGCTTGATCATCCCTGTTGATTATTGTCGTTTAATCTTACCAACATGAGTACATCGGGATCCCTCTTGATATGCATGATGGGCTACTTTAGCAAGAGTTTGAAGCAATTTCATCCTCTCACTAAAGTGTGGGATTAATGTGTTTCCAAAAATTGTATACTTTGCTTGATATGGGAATTATTGATGACAAATTGGACTTAATGACGCCTTGATTTAGTTTTGTGAGGTGTTTTACACATCTACACTAGGTCTTGAATCCTTTCAAATTGAATAAAATACATTTATTGATGTCTTGCAAGAGTGTTGTAAGGTGTTGTAACACATCTTCACACTTTTCTAGGACCATAATGTTATATTTCACCTAAATAAGCTTACCAAGACCTATTTCAAAGTGTTGTAAAGTATTGAAACAAAATTTCACACTCTCCTAGGCTTGTCATCAATATTGACACCTTTCTTATGCTTTATATGGCCCCTTTATGCACTTACAAGCCTTAATCAATTGTCTTGTTGAAGAATAACTCAATAAGCAACATTTAATACATCATAATCTCCAACAACCACTCAAAATTTCCCAGGTGGACTGTCACCACCTTGGGTAACTTAGTCCCATTTGGCTCAAAAATCAAAATAAATTCAAATTTCTTTTGGGTTTTTATTCTTTAAGACGTAATGTTGGCCTATGATGAGGTATTTTTTGGAATTTAGGCATAATTTTTTATAAATAAGGGGTTTTCCCCTCATTTTTCAATCTCCTAACTCATCTTCATTCATAACTCATATCATTCATCACTCATCATGTTCTCAAGTCAAGCAAGCTAGGGTTTTAGCATTATAAGTTATCAAGATACCTTTCAAGGACATTCAAGGACAAATTATTCATGTTTTGCTGCAGAAATTTAAGATTATTTTTTTGGAAACAAGCAACACTGGTAGGGGGTGAATCACTGTTCCGCAAAAATTAACTTTATTATTCTGATCTTTAATCCACTTAGAACATTCAACCAAGAGGAATATGCTGAAATAGAAAGAAAAAAAAGCACAACACCATAACACAAGGATTTTTACGTGGAAACCCTATTAGGGGAAAAAACATAGTGAATGGCCAATCCACAATATAATCTGGGTATACTCAAAAGAAGTTTACAATATGGGAATGCACTTGCATTTAGGCACACTACCTAGAGCTCACTACTCAAAATGGGAAGGCACATTGCCTTATAGAGATTTGGATTGGATCCAAGAGAATCAACTAAAGAAATAGCATCTACAAATGCTTGATTTTAATTCTAGTTAGGCAAATATTTCAATATTCTATCCTTTTGACTGATACTAATCTTTTACTCTACTCTACTCTGACTCACTTCACAAAATATTTATGTGCAAGTGAAACTGTGCATAAAATCACTCCAACACTCTTCTGATATTCAGAATACACATTGAAACATCATGCACACTCACTAAAAAGATATAAGAGATCATACATATATATCCGCAACTAGAAATTTAATTGCAATATATCAGCGAGCAAATAAAACTTGAAGATATTTGCAATTATCATCTTAGATCATAAGAGTTATGTAATCCTCATTCACATGTTCAGTTAGCCACAACTTAGCTTGGACCCCAAAAAAGATGAGCAAACACAAAATTATTTGATAAAGCATTCCTTGAATATCCGCAACATATTACATCAACTAAGTCAGCCCCAAAATATTGATAAACAAAGAATTATCAACCAAATCTCCAAACTCACACAAGACTCAATACGAGGCACTAATATATTTGTACAACAAATTAGATGTACTAAAAAACCTCCTATGAGATCCACAACTCAAAATAACAATTGGAAATCTATAAGTGAGTCGATGATCATCAAACTGTTGAATGTTCTATTCTTCCTGTCTAACTTCAATCTGCCTACTAGTATAAGTAAATGGTGTTATGCGGATCTATCACCAACTCGTGTTGCCATCAATGAAAACACCAAAAATCATTTGCAATGTCTCTTTCCAACTATCTCCCCCTTTGGCATTGATGGCAACACAGTGAAAAATGACTAAGTGTCAGATCAAAACCAACATGAGTTACACTGCCATTTCAAAACTCCAAAAAGAAACTTCAATCTTGGGAAAAAAAATCCCCCTATGATGAATATGAATTTTCCACTATATGCTTCTCCCCCTTTGACATCAATGACAAAAACTGGGGAAACCGAAACAAAATTCCAAACTGTATGGGCATGAACTTGTAACTTATAGAAGTTTGAAAATATCTACAAAATTTTGCTTCAATACTCTTAAATTGTAATCACAAACCTTTTTGAGACTTTCCAAAACTATTATGTGACCACACATTAAATAGGATTGAGCCTTTGCAGTTTCAAGATTCTTTGGGTCACTAATTGTTAAAACAGCTTTCGCTTCGCTCAAAGCACTTACCATTATTTCAATCTTTGGAAAAAATTATCCCCTGAGCTCACATACTCTCCCACCATTTCTATCATTTTCATTCTTTAAACATCTTATTTTTTCAAGTAGACCTATTACTTGACCTTCTTGCTAAACAACATCACCAGCTAAACGATCAAAAGTAGCAAAAATAGTAGCTAATTGATTTTCCAGGTCCTTCACCTTTTTCTCATTACCTTCAATAAACTTAGATAGAGCTAAACAAGACTTATAGGATTTTCCAGCTTTAGATATAGAACCTTTAATGTTCTTTATGCAAGTAGCTAACAAAATTTTATCCTTTGCAATCACTACATTTAACTGACTAAGTCTTTTCCTATTAAATTCTTTTTGCACTTTATCCTCAGTAGATTTCTCATGAGACTCAAATTGAGTACTTACAACATGTATGAGATTCTTTAGCTCACCAAAAGAGGAAGTTGATGGATCCGTTACATGAGTTGGCATTAATTTCTATAGAACTCCAGATGCAACGCTTAGCGGTTCACTATCCTCTATGTGAGACTTTAGAATTTTCTCACTGGCCTTAGCTTGAGAAATTGATGCGACCTTCATTATCTGAATTGGGGATAGAGTAGATAGATTAATTGAAATTTCATCCAATTTAGGATCAAAATATTTCTATTGCTCCATAAGAGATCTCTTCACTTCCTTGGTAGTGTCTCTTGCCTCCACTTTGATTTCTTGATTTTTTCATCTCCAGCCTTGGGTTCTTCAGGGATTGTTTCTGAATCCTTTTCATTTTTCACCATCTTCCCCTCAGTTAGCACCACCTTAGGAACTTCAATTTCCATAGGTGTCTTTATATTTTCCATGTTAGGAGAAATCAGGATATCCTCAACTTCTCGAGGATTAGATACATTCATATTCTCTTCATTCACATTCTCCTTTTCATTTAGATTTTCCTCCCCATTCACTGCGTCATTTACCAGAACATTTTTAGTATTCATTTCCTCAATGATAATCTTATTCTTAGACAAAAACTTCTCCAAAATTTCTTCAGTTTCATTAACAATAGCATTAGTTTCACCAATCATGAGTTTATTCACCCTTGTCTTGCTCTTAAATTCCTTTTTATCCTTTTCAACGAGTAATCCATTTCTCCAATTGACATTTATGGACATAAATCTATAAGAACTCTCTTCGTTAGATTCTCTTCTTCTATTCTAGCGTTCACTCTTCTTGACTCCAAAATATCATATAGATTCTTGGGTAAGCCAGCCATAATCTCAACAAGAGCTTTATTAAAAATGTTCAAATGTTTTATTGTAGCTTCTTTTAGAACTCTTTGAGTAGATTCATCAAAGGTTTCATACAAGTCATAGAGGGGCTTGAGATTACCGTCATTGACAACTGTATACACAACTTCATCAACAAACATACGAGGTTTGTCAAATTTAGCCTTCTTTTCCTTTTCTTCTTTACTAGAATATTTTCTCTTATTTAACTCAATCGCCTAAGTTTCGGTAGCTCTTACTTCTTTTAAAACTTCTTCTGATTTTGTTTCGCTATCTTCTAAAACAAGCTTACATGTTCTTATAATTTTATTCTTCTCCCTTTAACTGAAAGGCATGTCTTGTGTTGACTTTGCTACAAGGGAACTCCTTGTAGATCTAGTGTGCGCGGAGGATGCACTAAGACTAGAAGACTCTATTTTTTCTTTCACTTCTGCTACTTCTACCTCTTTTCTCCTCCTTTCTTCTCTCAAGGCTTCTATAGGTAATCCCATCCTTTCTAAAAAATCTTTTGTTTCTTTTCTTACTCTCCTGACTATCACCAATTTTCTCAATTCCTCATGAACCTACATACTTGTCTTTGCATATGTTATGAACCTTTCTTCTCCTGAATCTGGAGGTGAACTCAACAAGGGTTCTTCATACATCTTTAGAACATTTTCCTCTACTTCGTATCCCATTGGCATGATCCAAATTTTTCTGGGATCAATAGCTTCCATATGACATTGGTCAATATCCACCATGAAGTAGATGGTATCTTTGTATTGTTACACAATTGAAGTGGGAATTCTTTCCCTGGCATGCATCGTGTCTTGGAAATTTTTTAAATATCCCCATAGGGTAGTGTTCCTGATCTGATGATTACCCATTCCAAACAACTTGTTCCTTATCTGAATAACTACAAGTTCATCATTTTGCCAATATCAACTCCCAATACTTGGAACCTCATTCATGAAATAGAAAAATAGGCATAATAGCATATTACCATATTTAAAAGAATTCTTCTTGTCTTTCTTGATCTTTCTTAGATTCTCCAACAATTGACTTCTGAGCAGCTCGCACAAGTCATACTCTACATTCTACTTTATCATTTCATAAGCACCATAGATGGTTATACCAGATACATAATTTTCCTGGCTAGAATGATATATCTTGTAACCAATGACCATTGATGTGAATTTCACATCAACTTCTACAATTTCTTCTATTGTCATTGCTCTTCTATCCCATTGTGCACTTTTTGCCTCAGTAACTTTGTCATTCTTCACAGATTTCAAAACTAGAAGTCTACCAATGGAATTCAAACCTGTTACTCCACATATATCCTCCTTTGTGATTATGAAGGGTATATTCAACCACATGAATTCATCATGAAAATAGCTCAAAATGTATCTCACGCATTCATTTTCCTCAAATATGGGAAATCTCGCAAACTACGCAAACTTCTTCTCTTCTAGGGTTTGAAATTCTAGTTTTACAATAAAATCTTCTCCAACTATACGATGGGAGTACAAGTTCATTATTTGAGAGGTTCCTAACTCTTCAATTTTTGCATGAATATATGCCCTAATATCCTCATTATGCAAAACTTTGTACGTCATAGATGAAAACGCTCCTAAGGGCTCAGTCTCCACAAACTTATAGGGATGCCATTTAAATTTAGGATGCGATATGTCCTTGACTTTGACAACTAGATGAGTGGCCATGATTGAAAGCTACAAATTTACAAGTTTTTTGAGAAATACCTTTCTGTCACATCAAAGTTCAATTGTAGATTCCTCTCCAAAATTTGACAAAGTTCACTTTAGAGCTCTTTATGCTACTTTCCTTAAAAATTCAAAGTGACAAATGAAGAATAAAACTTATTTTTTATCACTCACATAACTAACCCTTTTTATCACTATAAATTCCTTAACCCTAGTTCATCTGGTTTCTCTAATTTCAAGCACTAAGATAGATTTTTTTTTGTGGATCCCCAAAACTTTACAATACTAGCTCCAATTTGGTTAAACAACATCTGAAAAGAATTGATCCACCTAATAGATTGGTCCACATTCCAGTATCATTTTATTATAGGGGGTTGAAGAATTTTCCTAATAGCTTCCCCCAGGCCAAAGGCCTAAAACTAATTCCTGGAGGCATTACCAGAAGAAGATTTTGGTGTTGGCATGTTTCCTTCGATAGAAGGATTCTTTTTCACCCATTTCTTCTGCATTTTCCTTCTGATCACATCTGTAGTGATTTTCCCTTTTCCTTTGACATCTTGTTATATATTCTATTTTACCGTACCTCTTCTATTCCAATAGAATCTAGCAATATGCCCAAATTTTTTGTAGTTGTAACACACAACATTTCTCTGATCAGACCAACTGTTCCACTAATTTTTCCTTGATCTGCATTGGTTAGCAATATGCCCAAATCTAATGCATACATAACATCTGATATTTCTATAAAATTTATTCATCACAATTCTACATTCACTTGACTTATGACCATACTTATAGCAATTAAAGCACTGACCTGAGAATGATGGTCCACTTGGATTCATCCTACTTCTACATTGAGAAGCCATATGACCAAATTTGTTACAAGTAAAACAATAACCATTTAATCTCTGAGCATTTGGTTGTCTCACCAAATTTCTTCTAACTCCATTTATCTAATCTCCTTGTTAAAATCTTCCTTGTCCAAAATTCCTTTGTGCAGAGTTTCTTTGTCTAGATCTAGAACTTTCTCCTTCATATCCAAGACCTCTCCTATCAACATCAGTCCTCTAACCTTTAATTAGTTCATCAAGTTTGGCTGAACTGGCTTTGAATTTCTCCCTGTACTCATTTGTAATAGTAAGTTCATCTTTGAGATCATCAAGCTATTTTTCAAACATTTCTTCATTTTTTTTTGGATTGTTCCAATTCATTCTCCAATTGGCTGCATTTTTCATATTTTTCTTTCAAAGATTGAGAAATTTTTTCTTCATTCTTCTTTCTATCTTCAAATTCCTTGGTCATTTTCATCATGATGGATTCCATCTCATGCTTTAGGGAAACATTTTCTTTGGAAAAAATTTCACACTCTTCATTTTTCTTCTTGAAGGCATGATTGAGTTGTTCATCTTTCATGCTTTTGTTCTTTTTCTTGATCTGATCACATAATTTATTTCTTTTCTCCCTTGATTCATTGATTTTGTCTTTCAATAACTCAAATTTTTTTGCATTCTCAAGATTTTCCTATAGTTCTCGATTCTCAGATTTTGATTGGTCAAGATCATCCAAGGCCACCATAAGATGTTGAAGACTACTTGTATCCATTAAAAAAACTTTCCAAGATCTCCCCAACCCGTTAGACTTCTTTCGAGGAACTAGCTCTAATACCAATTGTTGGAAACAAGCAACATTGAGAGGGGGGCAGGTGAATTAGTGTTCTGCAAAAATTAACTTTATTATTTTGATCTTTAATCCACTTAGAAAATTCAACTAAGAGTAATATGCAGAGACAGAAAGAAAACAACCAAAACACCATAACATAAGGATTTTTATGTGGAATCCCTGTTAGGGGAAGAACCACGGTGGATGGCCAATCCATAATATAAACTAAGTATACTCAAAAGAAGTTTACAATATGGGAATGCACTTCCATTTAGGCACACTACCTAGATCTCACTGCTCAAAATGGGAAGTCAAACTACCTTATAGAGATTTGGATTGGATCTAAGAGAATGAAATGAAGAAATAACATCTATAAATTCTTGATTACAGTTCCAGTTAGGCTCAGATGTCAATATTATGTTTGTCTAACTGATATCGATCTTCTGCTCTACTTTGCTTTGACTCGCTTCACAAAATATTTATGTGCAAGTGAAACTGTGCATAAAATCACTCCAACACTCTTCTAATATTCACAATACACATGGACACATCATGCACACTCACTAAAAAGATATAAGAGATCATACATATATATCTGCAACTAGAAATTTAATCACAATATGTTGGCTCAAATAAAATTTGAAGATATCAGCAACTTTCATCTTAGATCATAAGAGTTATGTAATGCACATTCACAACAGTTGGCCACAAATTAGCTCAAACCCAAAACAAGATAAGGAAACATAAAAATATTTGATAAAAAATTCCTTGAATATCCACAACATATTACATCAATTGAGTCGGCCCCAAAATACTGATAAATAGAGAATTATCAAATGGATCTCCAAATTCACACAAGACTCAATATGAGGCACTAATATTTCCATAAACCACGTTATATGTACTAACAAACCTCCTATGAGATCTACAACTCAAAATAACAACTAGAAATTTGCAAGTGAGTCAATGATCATCAAACAGTCGGATGTTTTCTTCTTCATATCTAACTTCAATTTTCCTACCAGTATAAGTAAATGGTATTATGTGGATTTGTCACAGACTATGATTTCCATCAATGACAACACCAAAAAGAATTTACAATGTCTCTTTCCAACACAAACATCATGGAAAGTTACTAGCTCCATTGTTGCATGCTTCGTTATATTCTTTCTTCATTTGGTTTAATTACCTAAAAAGGGGTTTGACCAAGGAAAACTCCCATGCCCTAACTTTCAACATCCCTTCTTCTCTTCTTGCGTGTTTGCATACTTAGGCACTTTGAGGGTTTGAAGATCATTGAATTTTTTTTTGAAGACTTTTTGAAGACATATCTTTGTTGTCCAAGCTGAAATATCATCTAAAAGTCACCTTCAAGTCCAAAAATCAAAGTTTCAGAAGTGGACACCTATAGGAAACCAAAGTGCAGACCTAGGGTATCTGTTTCCACTTTCAAATTTTTAGAGATTCATAAGTGAACTAAGTCACCACCTTGGGTGAGTTAGTCCCACTAGACCTAATTTTTCAGTGATTTCTATAGATCTGGATACCCATTTGGTTGAAATGAGTTTTTGGGTAGCTTCCCTGAATTTGGACTAAAACACCCCACCTGGTGACTTAGTCCCACCAGGCTTAAAAATTAGAATTTCTAGAATATTAGAGTTTTATTAATCTCTAGTTGACTCCTTTTCAGTTTATAGGTGCATGGATTATGTCTTGCATTTCTATTTTATTTTCTATTGCATTTGTTTTATCTCTTTGCATATCACAATGTGTTTTCCATCACTTCATATTTCTTAGGATTTTGTATCATAAAATCATCTCATTTTTAGTTTAGTGCATTAAGCACATTTCATTTAGAAATAACTACATCATTGTATCCCTCCTTACATCTCATCTCTGAGTGGTAAACAAAAGATGTTTAACCCTATCCCTTGCCTTTTAGGTGAAACATCCCAGAAGGGTAAGTGGCCAATAGAGCTTATAAAATATTCATTTACACACCATATACTAGAATGGCCTTTCAATTTTTTCTTTGCAAGCCTCACTCTATGAGGATCTTCAATCTCCTCAAACTCAAAAAATTCCTCCATGTCATTGATCTAATCGATCAATTCTTTAGGACTCAAACTTCCACATCTAAATTTTGGAACCTCCATTTTATGTCTCTTCCCAATGCTTGAGATCGCTCACCAAAATATTGTTTCTCTAAGATCCATTGGATCCTACTCTTCCTCTTCCATGTCCTCTTCCATTTCATCTTCACTATCATCTATGTCTCATTGTGCATCTCTTCTTTGAACCTCTGTCTGCAAGGTTTCTATTTTCCTTCTAAGGGCTTTGATTTCATCTCTAGGTCGATCTCTTCTTCTACCACCTTAGCCTCTACCATTTTGGGAAAGTCTTGGAGGAATCATGAACTTAACCCACACTAACAAGTCCTACTGCAACTGCCTCACATTCGACACTTTTTTATAGGCTCAACAACTCCTACTATGATAAGACTTGATGAAGGGTACACCCCCTTACAATCTAAAACCCACAAAATAAATAGATAATGGCACAAAACAAAATGAAAGAAGGAAGAAAATATTTTCTATTATTACTGAAATGAAAATGAAATTTCAACATTATATTTTCCATCACATGGGCTTTCTTATTACATAAATCTAAAAATCTACAAATCAAAGCCACCATCTACTCTTCTCTAGCCTCCACTCTATAGTCCCCCTTTACATCCTTTAATTGGAAGGTGTACCACCCTAGAACCTTCTGGAAAGTGTAACTTCCTTAAGAAGATATTTTAAAATTTTATTAATTTTGGTATTACAATTTCATGGGGTCATAACTTTTGATCCAACCATCAAATTTTCTATTATAATACCTTTTCAAAAAGCTCTCAAGAAATATTCCTTCAAAAAGTAGGGCCTAAAGGTCAACTAATTTCATTTTCCACCAATTTTCAGGCCCATTTGGAGCTTCTAAGTGCCTCAAAATTGACTTCAAAAGTTTTTACTAGGATTTTCAAAGATTAAAAATTTAATATTGCTTAAATGGAAAATGGTATTGAAGTGATTTCTTTGCCATTGGCTTCAATTTATCATTTCAAAGGTCTGTGTAAGATTTCATGTCCAACTGTGCATAAATGTAAACTTACTAAAATAGTAACCCTTTCAAATTTAGCCCTTATTGAAAAGAAATGACATTTTTTTTTGTGGGTGATGCAAGATTTATCTTACACCCTTGATGCTCTTGCATCATATTGTAACTTATGAATTTATTGTAATGAAAGGGAATCCTATTGTATATTGCTATGACATCTTTTTTCGTATATTCTCAATAAAGAAAGAAAAAAATTATTGCAATGGCTTGCTACATAGTTTACTTACTCACATTGTGAAAGCTTAGGAAATTTTTATTTCAAAGAAGGATTGGCATGTTACATTGGAACAAATGGAAAAACCTAGGGTAGTAAATTTTTCATTCATTCTATATAATTTTCAAGAGAGATTTACATCTCATTTTAACTATAGACATACATCTCTTAATATTGATTGTCTCTCTTTTTTGTGTCCTTGAAAATCACATAAAAGCCATCAATTGGATACCACAAAAATTCAATGGAAATTCAAACAAGTACAATTTTTAAATTGATGCATATAAAAAACAAGACAAATCATAACCTCAATTCTTTTAGATTTAGTTTTATATCCTTACCTTATCATGTGCGAAGTATAGAGGGACAAAGTTCACACTGAGAGGAAATATCAACGGAGCTATAAAAGAAACATTTTTTATATCTATGTATTTTAAAAACTAGTGGTAGTATCTTGGTGCCTAATGTGTATGTCGAAGATATTTGTATTTGTTGAGTGCAAAATTTCATTTTACAAACATAAATGTGACATACAAATCATAATGTAAATTTTATTTAACAGTTTAACTATTTCTATTTATTTATTTTAATGATTTAACCATTTAAATTTATTAATTAAATATTATGATATTAATTATATTCGTCCATTAAATTTTTAAGTGTAGCTATTTTTTTTTGGTAGTGCAGATAAATTTCATATATAAATAAAAATAGGATGAAACAATTTAATATGTAGTAAAAAAGAAAGACTACTATACAATAGTACATAGTTGAGATAAGAAAAATGGTATATAATTCATTTCTGAAACTAATAATATATTAATTAGAACTATGTAAACGAAAGAGTAGGAATATTAAATTAGGTCATTTAAAGGATACAAAATTTAAAATTTATAGGTAAATATCTATAACTTAATAAGTGTTATTACAAATTTTATATATATTTAAAATAATAGTAATAAGAGAACTAGTAAACAAAACAAAAGAGTAGTCATAATTATCTCCAATAAGAATGAGTTCTTGTTCTTGAAGATGACCATTATTTTTTTTATAAAAATAGTAATGTTGATGATTGAATTTTAGGTTCCTACAAAGATAAGATAATTTCATATAATAATAGGCTTACAACTCTTAAAATGATGTTGTAACTAGTATAAGTAAAATTGGAAAAAAGATAAGAATTATATTAGTTGGTGCTTGTTTCTTGCATTAAAAAAAATGAATTAGAATAAATATGCATACATGATTGTAAAGATGCATTTTAATAATAAGAAGAGAATGTTTTCAGGTCATGAAGAAATAAATAGTTATATAAAGAAAAACCTTTTTACTTATTTTGACTTAACATCTATCTTAACCAATCATATTTACACTTTCTCAATCAAAGATATGTACTATCTTGCATGCATGCATATATTTGGTAGGTTAATGTGTTGAACGTTCAAATACCTACAAGGGAAGACACTCTAGATATAGCTATGAATGTGAGTCATTTGCACTCAATGGTATGAATATTGATTCTTTCTAAATTTGAATGGTTAGGCCTTGTGATTTATAGATTAATAAGGACCCATGTCATTTTAAGAAGAATTCTATCAATGCCCCCCTCAACTTATTAAGATGACAAGAACATTTTATGGTTCAATATGATCTCAAGGTGAACCTATATCATTTTTGAATTATACTACAACAAAAAATGAAATATTTGGTGGTTTTTCATCTTTTTTTATTTGATTGATTCAACTTGACCAAGTTTACCATTTACAAGATTTTTTTCTACCAACAATTAAAACATAGCATAAATAGATGCCCAAGACACAAGAGAATCTTTGCATTAAGTTGTTCATCCTCTAGATTTTTGCATGATGTTGTAGTTAGATGTTTTGAATGGCATCTTGTAATGGACATTTATAATTACTATAGCATGCATTTACTATGCAAGGAAACCAATACATTTGATGTTTGAAAATTTATTAAGAAATATAATATTTTTTCTTTAGAGGTAAGGGAAGAGTTAGAATGTGGCATTGAGAGCTCCCAATATAGTAGAGTTTTCTCTACATTCCTTATATTTGAAATTGTTTTATGAAAATAAACTTGTTTTTGTGTTCTCTATTTTCATGGAAAATTTTGTTTAATGTCACTATTATTCTAAATATTTGGAAAATAATTTCTCTATATGATACTTCAACATACATACGAATGCCATTCACTAGTGGTATCTGAACTAGATAACTAAAGAGGATGAATTAACATGCACCAAATAAATTTTTATTATTGTTAAGAAATTATTGGTATTAATTTTTGGCAATGCATTCCAACAACCTTGGATTACATAATATCATCTCATCACTTATAACACATAGAATAAAATACACATTCTCTTAAAATGTTTCTAGTGTTTTCTCCTATATAGGATTTATCTTTGTTATTAGAATGTGAAGATTCTAAAGTATAGAATATGCATTTTTTTTGAAAGCTACAACTCATATTGGTGTAGTCCATAACAATTATGATCTATCATGTCATACTACTAGTGATGGGATGAATTGATAATATTTATCAAGTGCAATTTCCTAGCACCTATAGTTCCTTGTATGATTAAATTAAGCAATATTTATATTTGCAAACTAGAAGAGTGTGCCACGATTATATCAAAGGATTTGTATTGCTTTGCATTGATGGGGTGAAGAAATTAGGGCTTATTAAGATCAAGATAAACCACTAGAATTTCTCCACCGTAATCACTATAATTGATGTAATTATGAGGGCCAAAAGATCCAAATAACAATTAGAAATTGAACCTAAATGTTATAGCAACTATGAGGGGAGTTTCCATAGTTTAAAGAGGTGTGTACCTTGTTGCAAGAATCCTATTTTTAGGGTACAAAGGACTCATTCGCCTTTAGCGGCAAATGGGTCCTTGTGAGGGTTTTTGAAACTGAGATTTGGGTTATTTTCCTTGATTTATACACTTTTAGATTCCCAATTGTCAGCTCCCGAAAACTTGCATTTAATTATATAGCTTCAATTATGTTTTCTTCCACTTTGAAGGTTAATCTTGCAACTTGACAACTTTTGTAATTTTTCTCTAAACTTCTTCTCCACTTGATCTTCAACCTTTAAATCTACAAACACACATTCAAGGGAAGAAAAAATTGTTGTTTGTTAGTGAATAGTAGTTTTCCTAATCCAAACCCCTTGTAGGTAAGTAAACCAAATGATGAAATAATGTAATTGAATCATGAACATGAAATGATGCAATGTTGATACCTTGGAAGATGTCTTGTAAGATAAATTTGCAATCTAACATGTAGCAGCCATGAAGAATGTAGATCTTGATTCTTGAATAAAATGTGAACAATTCTTGCAATATAACTACAATGCTACATCAACTTTCTTAACTCGACAACATGCATGAATGCACCAAACCTTTGACATGATGAAATAATCTTGAATTGTTACAATAAACTTTTGATAATCAACCTTGAAATACCTTTTAATTTCTCTTGAAGTGCTCTATGATGCTCTTGTAAAACATTAGGATGCTCTCATTAAATTTCTAGGTGAAACAATGTCAATTAACCCCTTATTTATACTAATCGAGAGATTAACCCTAAAATTCAAACAATTCAAACTTGCACCAGATCTAGAAACAAACATTATTAAATTCCCACCATAATGAAATTCAAAAAAGGGGGTCCTCATTAAGGGAGGACCCATTCACCACCTAGGGTGAATGGGTCTTGGCACTTGTGGACACTAAAATTGTACTCCCTTCTTACAGATAGTACAATATTTGGAAAAATTTGGACCTATCTTAGGCATCCTTGCATTAATTATCCTTTAAAATTAGCATTTATAGGCCCCTAGGACACATTATTTTAGACCATGAGGCTTATTCCACTCAAAAATCATATAAAATCCAAAAAAAATAAACATTTAAGACACTTAAATCCTAAAAACCCACCCCAAAAACCTTAGGTGGGACTCATTCTCCACCTTGGGCGAATGAGTCCCCTTTGGTGGGACCCATTTGCCAAGAGTGGCGATGAGTCCCTCTTAGGGCATTTTTCAAGTTTGAGCAACAAATTCACTGCCTTAATTCAAATTTCTGGAGGATTTCAGCCTTTGAGGTCTAAATAATCGACAATTGGGTGTTAATTCAATTACATACAATTTTTGAGCAAACAAATTTAGGAGTCAAGTATTGAGAATATTTCACAAAAGCATTTTTTAGAAAATTTGAAGCTCTAGAGCAACATTCAAGGATTTTTGCAGGTCTTCAAGCTCACTTTTATTCTAGATCTAGAATTGTCAAGGGTTGATCATGGATGCCTATTGTGAATCATAAAGAATTCTAGGTTAGGTAGATGCAACTATCCATCAAGCCAAACCTAAGGACTTGTTTTCTAAGTGATTCTATCTTCTATTGTCACTATATTTTCAGCCTAAGGAAGGTTTACCCATCATTGTGATTCATTTTAGGTGATTGGATATCTCCCAAGGTGAATCCCACATTATTAAAAATTCATTCATGCATTTTTTTCTTGCACATTAGAATAAGATTGCATAATGTTTCAGATTTCTTAGTCTTAAGCCACACTTAAAGCTAGGGTTTGTATGCACATTTCATTATTCTCTTCAAGGTTTAACTACCAAACTAGGGGTTTCATGAAGGAAAACCCCCCATTATCAAATCAATTTATATTCTATTTTGTAGGCATTATCATAAATTCAGATCCAAAACCTAGCTTGGGAAGAAAGTGCAGGTGTTGGAGTACAGATCAGAGTTTTAAGTTTCAAAAAAAGAAGAATGAGACTAATTCACCTTTAATGGTGAATGATCCCCACTGAAGGTGTTTTTTAGACCTATTTTTAGATTCTAGTACCCTTTTTCCTCAAACAACTTTTGGGGTGGAAACCCTGATCTAGGACTAATTCGCCCAGATTGGCGAATGACTCCTAACAGGCCAAAAAGTTAGATTTTCTAGAATTTTAGAGTCATTTATAGTCTTCATCCAGCCTCTAAAAACTTCTAGGTGTACTATTTCTATTTGGATTTTCTATTTTATTTGCATTCAATTCATCTTTCTAGGTCTTATTGCATACTACACTGTGTTTTCAAACAATTTGCATTTTCCAAGTTTACACTTGGTGGTGAACCCCTTTCTTGTCTCATTCATGTCCAAAGATATCTTATAGTCATATCTCTCACATCCTTCATTGGATTAAGATCTCTAAGGTATCCTTGAGTGTGGATATTGTGAAATTGGTTCCCTTCATCCTAAATCCCTTTATTGTGGACAAGGAAGTGAAGGATCCTTTTTTTGTGTTCATATTTTGGTAAACCCAACCTTTGAATATAATAATTCTGATTTGGAGTGAATTTACATCCTAGATTGAGCTTGCATTAACATTGCACTACATTGTGCATTAGTTAATTTGCATTCTAGGGTTTCAAAATTTGCATTAGTGAAAGGCTCATATAGCTTGCATTATTGCATGTACATTCAATGAAAATCATTGAAATTTTGTATTTACATCTTAGGTATGCATCATACAGCACACATAACATAAAAATCATCCAAAAAAAATAGAAAAATCTAAAAAAAATCCCTCCTAGGACTCATTCGCCACCTTGGGCGAATCAGTCCCAGTGCAAGTTTGGCACTATTGTTTTCAGAATTACATTTCTAGTTTTTAAGCTTCTATTTATCTCTGTTACTTTTTTGTTTGAGTTCAATTACCTTTTGTTACATTTAAATCATTAGAAATAGCATTATTTGTAATACCCCCATATTATTAATACTTTTTAATATTATTTGTTACTCTTATGTGTGAGCTTGATTCTAGTTTCTAATGGTGATTAGTTCACCGTCTTGGGTGTGAGGATGCCTCCTGTATTTGGGAATTTTATTTCCTTTTGTTTATCAGCTTCCAGGAGTAAGCTGATTTTATGAGGGGGAGGATGTAATACCCCTCCTCTTACTGGTAGGATTTAGTATTTTTCAATGTGGTTGTTTGCTACTTGTGACGATGATGATATTGTTTGAGTTGGATAGTTAGACATTTGATGATGTTGTATTATGTTAGTAGATTGTTGGTGATTATGTTTATGCACTTGAGGATTTGATTATTTCATTTGACATTGTGGTTGGTTAGATGTTAGTTCATTTTCATAATTATGATATGATGCAGTGATTTAATTAGATATGTTATGAGATGATTGCTAGTTAGAAATGTTGATTTATTGGTTATATTATAATTGTTAGAATAGGTGTGATGAAGGACAATATGGCATCACTCGTTCACGAGTGCCCTGTTATGTTGCGATTCCTTCTCACAATGCACTACTTTGATTTAATGCTTTGATGATTATATATATATGCATGCACATGTACACAACTTCGTTTGTATGCAGGATTTGCAGGTATAAGTCTTGATTCCACCTGCTTCGGCAGGATAGGGCGAGCACCAATAACACAACGATTAAATGTTGAAATAGAGGTGGCGATGAAGTCCTCCCGTTCCATGATGTCAGGTCATCTCGTTGATTTGGTATTGTTCATTTTTGTGTAATTGTCGTCATTTGTGTTTTGTGTTATGTGTTTTGCCATATTTTATTTATGATGGCATTTATAGTTATGATTTATTTTAATGATTGAAATAGTTATTTATTTTAATGTTAGATTAAGTTCTATTTAAATATTTAAATGATTTAATTATTTTGAAAATCATATATTTTAATTAAATAATAATTAAATATTAAACGTGTCTTAATTATTTTAATCAATTATCTGGTGGAGGATAATTATTAGAATAATTTATTTAAATTAAATAAGTAATGTGATGAGCAAGTAAAGTTGCAAAAATAGAAATTAAAACAATAAAACAAATAAAAGACTGAAAAAGATTGTGAGAACACATAGGAATACAAATCTAATTAAAAAGTTTGTTTTTAAAGAATGATTTTCTTTTATTTTTGGATTTTTAGAGTTTTTGAGAAGAGAGGGATATTATCTTTTATTTTAATTAAGAATTTTTGTAAGTTTTCACACACAGAAGATTAGGGATTGAGAAGTTGCACAAGTGATTATGTATTTTGAATCTAAAGGGATATGGGTTTTTTCTTATCTTTTGCTAATTTGAAGAGAGTTCTAGAAAGGGTTTGGGAATCTATTACTAGTTATTTTGGAGTCTTCTGAACAAAGGATCCGGTGCGAGAATTGAGAACGGTGACTCAGAGGAGATTTGAAGCAAGAAGGAGGAGCTCTTCGTAAGGGCCGTCAGGAACCAGCTTCATCAGATTCTCAAGAAGCACAGGACTCCAAGTTTCCATCTCTATCTTTGATTTCGCTGAATCTGCAAAATAAACAAAAATTATGATTTGAATGAATTTGTATTGCAAATAAAATAAGATAAAATTAAATGAAATAAAATATGTCTGTGATTTTGAGTTAAATTATTTCTTTGAAGAATTGAAAATGAATAAACTAATAGGTTTTCCTTGAAGAGAAAATTTCATGTTGAGTTTAGAAATCTTGTTTTGCAACCAAACTGAAAATAAACTCTTCAGATTCTGTTTGGATATATTCAACCTCTCAATTATTCCTGTGGAAAAGAACAATCTTTATATTTTGATGGAGTGGAAATATTATGTTAAAAAAAAAATCGATAATATATATATATTTTAAATATATAGTGATTCTAGATTTTTACACAGAAATATGTGGTTGCTGTAATTATTTATATTTATATATATTTAAATATATATATATATATATAAATATATATATTTATATTTATATTTATATTTTATTGATAAGAATATCATATATATTTTAAAGAAAATAAAAAAATAAAAAAATAAATTTCGTTCATGCCTGACGACTGTAAAAATCCGTCCCTGTGTAAAGGACAGATCGGAATTTTTAAGTATTTTATCTTAATTTTCATGTGTTTGTTTGTTTATTTAAATTTTATTGTTTATAAAAATAAATATAAAAAAATAAATATAAAATAAAAATTAAATTAAATTAAATTGTATGGGATGTGGGGGGGGTCGGCTGGGCCGTACCCACCGCACACCCCACTGTCCTCTATTTGGAGGGCTGACACAGCAGTCCGAACGGACGGAATGTTGTGCATAGCAGTCCTTACGGACTGCTACGTACAGCAGCCGTCAGACTGCTGTGTGCAGTCCGTCGGCGTACTGGCCGCACGGGTGTTGTTTAAAAGTTTTTTTTTATTAATTTTAAATTTTAGTTATATATATATATATGTATGTGTTTAAATATATTTATTTTATTTTCTATTATTTTATTTTATATAATTTTTTTTTATAAAAAAATAATAAAATAAAATGAAAGGTAGTATGATTATTTGTTTTAATATTAAAGAAATGTAAATTTTATTTGGGAATCTATTATTAAAGTTTTTTTTTTTGTAAAATAAAATTAATGTATCATGTTATTTGATTTAGAGTATTAATTTCATTTGGCGTGGAAATCATGGATTATGGTAGGCAAGTAATTGCATGAATTTTGTTGAGCACGTGTTTTGTATGTCGTTTTATAATTGAAATGTTTTATGTTTGTGAGTTAATTGTTACTTTTGGTTATGAAGTTGTGTGATCTGGTTACCGTGTTCTTTTTAATAGTTGTAAACTTCACTTGTGATGTGAGAACTCTGTTGTGTTTTGAACATCATTTGGATTATTGTAAATCTTGGTCTTCTCCAGAGGCATGTTTTTTATCCTTTGATGTTTTTACTGGTATCTTTGTGATTAGAATATTACATGATTTTGAGCTTTATTATTCGGAATGGTTGTATGTGGTTGTAGTCATTGTGATTATGATTTATCGCGAGATGGATTTGCCTCGTATGTTCTTGTGTTGAGTTTTATGCTTTAAATGTTATCCTCGTTTGGTTGTACTTTTGGAAATTGATACTTGATGTTTTATGTTAGGAAGGGTTGAACGGTTTGTTCAGACTTTTGGTTATGAGTGATGCGAGAGGGTTAATGCCTCACATGGTTCTTGTTTTAGTATTATGTTCGTGATGTTAGTTCAACCCTTGCCTGTTTTGAGATATGTTAAGGGTCATAGGGAGAGTGGTTCTTTGTGGATGTCGGCGCCTCAGTTGGAGGAAGTGCCAAGGGAACCCACGTAAGAGTAGTTAAACAAGTGATAACCTAAAAATAGAATTTAGGGGGATGGGTAGTAAGACACACAAGATAATTAAAATGGGATTCCTCGTTTATGCATTAGGGCTACTGTAGACTAGTGATAGACTGAGTAGGTCATGGTCGGCAAAGTCGTAGTCTCATCTTCACAAGAGATTATCGGCTCCGCATTAGCTACCCTATGGTGTCGGCGCCTCAGTAGGAGGAAGGGCTAGGTGATCCATAGATGGGTGCCAGCGCCTCAGTTGGAGGAAGTGCCAGGGGATCCCATGAGAGCTATGCAATGACATTCTCCACTAGACATCCTTGTTCTTGTTTCTTGTTGCCTCTGGATATGTTAATATTTATGTTATTTCGAGGGTAGGGAATCCATAGATGGGTGCCGGCGCCTCAGTAGGAGGAAGTGCTAGGGGATCCCATGAGAGCTATGTGATGACCCTCTCCACTTGACACTCTTGTGCTTTGTTTGTAGTTGCCTCTGGATATTGTAATCTTTATGTTGTTTCTAATTTTAGGGCTAGGGGATCCATAGATGGGTGTCGGTGCCTCAGTTGGAGGAAGTGATAGGGGATCCCATGAGAGCTATGCGATGACCCTCCCCCTTGACACCCGTCTGACTTGTTTCTTGTTGCCTATGGAATGGTGTATTGAATGGTTGATTTAGAGTTATTGTGGAATCGTGTTCTTTTTATTAGTTATGATTTATTTGGAAATGCATTTTGGGTGTTGGTTCAGTTCTTCTGGATATTATATCTTTTGATGCTTTTGATTCTTGTGAATTTGTCTCATGATTGCTAATTGGTGATACTTCATGTATTGTGATGAGTTTCTTAAGTTTCAACTTGTTATGTGATTTGTGAACGTTGATGGTTGTTCATTGTATGCTTTGAGTTGTACTTGTTTGTATCATGTTGTTGTTGAGTCGGTTTGACATTCATGGTCGGGTTCACTTCCTCATCACCTCTGAGCACAGGGGGTGAGTTACTTGTAATTCACATGGTTGGGTGGAACGTGCTCCACACCCGTTGGGTTCCCCATCAGCGTCTTGTCTTCTCAGCATTTCCGGTTGGAGTTGTACTAGTGATCATTTTTACTGCATATTTCATTATACTTGTATCAATCCCCATATTGGGAAATTCAATGTAATTTATTTATCAAAGGAAATTGTAATGTAATACTATAACAATGATGTAATAGTTAGGATCTTTTGTAACTCTATTAAGAGATGGATCATGGATGTAATTATGCAATGTTTATTATTCTCGCATCATGTTTTTTGGATGTATCCTTATCCTCGGTTATCATTATAAATGATACTGTTGTAATCTTTATCTTCATTTCTGTTTAGTTGTTACGATGTAACCTCGCGTGCCCCAGAGAACCAAGTGTGTTAATGCTATGTAATGTGTTATGTGATTATGATTAAATGTTATTACATGTTTAATTTAATTATTTTAAAAAAAAAATATTTGCTATGTGTGTGTTCTTTGGGGTTTGCACGACGGGCGTTACATTATTTACATTCATGGCAATTATGGATAGCATTAAATTTTTACAACTTTCATTCTCAACATTAGTTCCTAGTTCACTTAGATTAAATTCATTACAAAACGAAAAACAAAAAACAAAAAACATCAAAACAAACAATTCAAAAACTGCTTCAATTTAGAAAAAGTATATCATCCAAGCCTTTTAGTAGTGATTATTTAGACATGTTAGATGAAGCCCTCTAGGACTTCCTCTCACTAAGATCATCCACTAAGGATTTTCATAAAAAACCAAAACCAACCGAAGTTAACTTACCCCTCAAGCCTTTTAGTCATGATGACTTTGACATGCTAGATGAAGCCCTTAAAGGCTTCATCTTACAAAGTTTATCCACTAAGCCTTGTAGCGAGAAAACAAAAACAAAATAGGTCAATGAGATTGAAG
Source organism: Sequoia sempervirens (assembly GCA_007258455.2). Lineage (NCBI taxonomy): Eukaryota > Viridiplantae > Streptophyta > Pinopsida > Cupressales > Cupressaceae > Sequoia > Sequoia sempervirens. Next base: position 58,574,365 of record VDFB02000013.1, on the reverse strand, counting down.
CTCAACTTATCCTTCACCCACCTTCACACACACCTCAATCTAAAAATGAACCCAAGTTCACCCTTTATCCACTTAAGAATAATGTTTTGCAACAACTGATTCATGATACCATTGCTTACAGATATAATAATAGAAAAAATCTGCAACCACAACAACCCACCCCGATAGCTTTTCCTTTTCCTAATCCCATATTGCCTAGTGCTCCTTGTTTTCCTTCAAATAGTGCAAAGGAGTATGATCTTGTAGAACGACTTATGAATACTCCTACAGAAATATCCCTTTGGGACCTGATTCAAAATTCACCAAACTATCACACTATGCTTCAAATAGCCTTAAAGAAAGTAGTGGTTCCTCTAGCTACAAATGCAAATGATGTGGCAACTCTAATACAAGGAATGAATACAATTAATGTAGGCATTACCTTTCACCAGCATGCATTCCCTCCATTGGAATTGAGACAACAAACTGATGCATCTATGATAATAGCCCAATTCAATAAAATAGGTATCAAAAGGACCCTTATTGATAATGGATCAACCCTTAATGTGTGCAGTGTGAAACTCTTAGACAAATTGCATGTATAAAAATTCAAAATTAAGTCTGACTCATTATCGATTAGAGGATTCGACAATGTTAGCAAGCAACCACTCAGTGTGATTACCTTACCTATGACAATTGGAAAGGCTACCATGCAAACTCCTATTCATCTCATGCCTCATGACCTTTCATACAATCTTCTTTTAGGAAGACCATGGATTCATGAGATTTATGCATTGCCTTCAACCCTCTATCGTATCATGAAATATGTCTATAACAACAAGGTATGCCAAGTTGAAATAGACCCAAAGCCTGAAAGTTGCTTACAACTTGAAAAGGGAACAACAAGTCCTATGAGTACATTAATTCCAACATCCCACAAAGAACCTATAAAATTTAAAAAACAAGAAGAGGAAACAATGTCCAAATTATTTGATGATGATTGGGGTTCCTTGGAGTTCACACCTTCATTTATGGGAGAGTATATAATCACAAAAAAGGAGGATGAGAAAAAAGAACAACCAATGGTTATGTTAACTCATAATTCAGAAGAAGCTTTGCATGTATCCACCTCATCTACTTTGGATGAAAATACAAGTTACACAACTAATTTTAATGAGATTGATTATCAATAGCCACCAAACCCAAAATAAATGTAAAAACTTTATGGGATACAATGGTAAAGGATGTGGAAAGAAAGAATGAGGCATTCATGTTCCTATAGAACCTAACACGCAAGAGACAAAAACTAGTTTAGGGTACTCTTTTTCTAAGATAGTGAAAGCAACCAAGATAGCACCATTAAACATCAACACTATCATGTGGAATCCACAAACTAATTTTACTTTGAAACATATTGAATTGCTTGACATGACTTCCCCACCATCATTAGAGTATTTTTAAAGTGATGAAGTCTTGAAACAAATATTAGTGGTTTATGATAAGTCATCTAATAATTCTCCAAAGAAAAAGGTTACATGTGCTATGATTAGTACCAAACACAAAGATGTGGCAAGAAAAATTCATGACAAGGACATAAGACGAAGCAATATGACCCTAAATTTCCAAAGTCTAACGCACTCCCTTTAGGAGATACAATTGATATACCAATGGATATAACTGATAAAGAGAAAGTCATTAAGATAGGGAAGTGCCTTGATGATGAAGAACAAGAGGAGACTACAACATTACTTCATGACTATCACAAAATTTTTGGTTGGAAATATTCAGACATGCCCGGAATAGACCCAAAGATAGTAGCATGTAACATTGTCCTTACTGAAAATGTTAAACCCTTTTGAAAAAAGATGAATCCTAAAATAGCTTTGGATCTCAAAAATTGTTGCACTTGCAAATCCTGGCAATTGTATTAGGATGTGTACAAATTTTCATGATCTAAATAAATCATCTTTAAAATACAATTTTTCCCTTCCTACTATTGACATGATAGTAGAATCGACTATGGGATATGCTTTTTTGTCATTCATGGATGGATTTTTTGGATATAATCAAATTTGTATCAACCCTCAAGATCAATATAAGACAACATTTACAATATTTTGTTGAATTTTTTTTGGGTTACAACTCCCTTTGGATTAAAGAATGTAGGTGAAACATATCAAAGAGCTATGACACTGGTATTTCATGAATAAATACATAAAATTTTGGAAGATTATATTGATGACATCCTACCTAAATCTTTGACAAGACAAGACAATGTTAGTGTCCTTAGAGAGATCTTTGAGCGGATGTGAAAATGTAACATGAGATTGAATCCAAAAAAGTGTGACTTTCGTGTAGATAGTGGAAAAATTTTAGGGTTTATCATATCTCACAGAGGCATAGAGGTGGACACAAAGAAAATTGATGCCATCATCAACATGTCACCTCCCAAAAACATTTCTCAATTATGCATATTAGAAGGAAAAATATGAGCCATCCAACATTTTGTAGCATCTTTAGTTGACCGAACATTACCATTCACACATCTTCTCAAAAAGGATGTGTTATTTGATTGAAATGAAGATTGTAAATAGGATTTTGAGATTTTGAAAAAGTACCTCACAACTCCACCCATTTTACAGCTTGCCTTTCCAAACAAACTATGTATATTGTACATAGCTACATCAACTCATGCTCTTGCAGCCTTGTTGGCTCGACAAGACAAATATGGTAAAGAACATCATGTTTATTACATTATCTGAACTTTGATAGATTATGAGAAGTGGTATATGACAATCGAAAAACAATGCTTGGCCCTTGTATTTGCTACAAGAAAATTATGACATTATTTATTCAATGTGAAAATACAAGTGAAGACAAAATTTGACCCTCTTAAACATCTTTTCAATAAAATAGATTTTTCGAGATTCCTAGCTAAGTGGGTAATGTTGTTGACTAAGTTCGACCTTAAGTTTGTTTCACAAAAATCAATTAAAGGTCAAGCCTTAATCGACCACTTGGCTGACACTCCTTTCCCTCTAACATTACCTATCACTCCCTCTTTCCCCAATGATAATGTGTTGACAATTGAACTGAATACATGAGAGTTATACTTCAATGGATCTAAGTGTAGAACTGGCTCTAGCATTGGGATTATACTAATCCCACCTACAGATAAGCCTATTCCCTTGTCATATCGGTTAAACTTCCTATGTACAAATAATACTACTAAGTATTAAGCTTTTCTTATCGGCTTACGTGTTGCTCTGATCTTGGGTGTAAGAAACATTAAAATATTTGGTGACTCACAATTAGTAATCAAACAAATAAATGGAACAAATCAAGCAAAGCATGATAAATTATCAAAATACAAGGATCTTACAATGCACTTGTTAGAGATGTTTGAGACATTTACCATTGATAACATCCCACCAAAAGATAATTGGCATGTAGACGCAATGGCAAGTGAAACCTCTTTAATATCACCTCAAGATTCTTCAATAGATTTCACATTCACTATTCACCTAATCATGAAACCTTCGATTGATGACAAATCAAAAGAAGTCTTAACAACAACTAAGGAATATTCAAGTGAATGGTACAATATTCTTGGCCTTTCTATTGCACCAAAAGGTCGACCTATCAATACTCGATACAAGCTTCAAATAAGATCCATAGGAGTCGGTTAAACCATGTCACAAACTAAAGAGCCATGTTGGACAAGGAAGACCAAGGGAATCACCATCCTGCAACAATTCCCCTTCCACCACAAGTGAGGGGTTTAAACCTGTGACCTCTGTTGGCAACACAAGGGAAAAAAACTGAGAGGGGGGTGAACCATTTGTCACAAAAACTATACAAATTAAGCTTATTCTTATATCTAATAAATAAATGTGAAAGTACAAACCATCACCACATCAAAACACACATAACACCAAGATTTTTTATGTGGAAACCCTATTAGGGGAAAAACCACGGTGGACGTTACTCCACAGGATTATACTCTATTAAAACTATAAAATAATTATAAATGGGGAATGCACATGCTTTCAGGCACACTTCCTAGAGCTCATTGCTCAAATACAAAAGGATTACTTCCCAAACAAAGACTCACTTTCTTATAGAAACATTCAGATTAATCCAAAAGATTTTTAACAGAGAAAATAACATCTGCTAATGCTTGATTACAGATCTAGTAAAGCACATAAACTCTTCTTCACACTTTTCTTCCGCCTCCAAAATATTAGAAAATTATTCAAACACATCACTCAACATACTTCCCACACCACACATTTAAATGGTATAAACAATCAATCATATATATCCACAACTAGAAATTAGAACAACTACATGTCAGCCCAACAAAATATCAAATGTGTACAAACTTTCAGCCCAAATCAATAAACAATTATCAATGCACACCAAAAAATGTCAGCCAAAACATAGTAAGGACCCAAAACAACATGTCTCAAACATGAAACACCTTAAAAAATTATGCCTCAAAGATCCACAACACACTACAATCACCTTGTTGGCCATGATCATGAAAAACATGAACTCACAAAAGAAAATCACCAATCACGAACACAACGATCAACGTAGACCAACAACACAGATAGAGCATGATCTAGAAATATCCACAAGCATCATGAATCACCACAGAAGCATCTACAACAAATAAAATTGCTAGAATCATATCATCTTCTTTCAGGAACACCAACTAAAGCAATAGAACAACTTTTAGAACATAAATGCTCGTAACTCAATCAAATATTCATGTGAACCTCTAAAACTTCATTTGAATAATCTAGATGTAATTTTCAAAACACCCGTTAATCCACAACCTCTTATCATTAATATACTAAGCTAGCCACCATGTTGAACTTCACTACATCATTGACAACCTATAACTTATTTTATTACAATTTTCTCAATATCCTTGACATATACAACCTTAAAGAAATTAATGCCAAAAGTGTTGAAATCAATGACAACCATAAATCAGCAATATCTAACAATCTCCCCCTTTTGCATTGATGCAACACATGATGTGAAAAACACCATCAATGCAACTTTCCTCTTAGCACTTTCTCCCCCTTAGATTTTGACTCTTTTCTCCTTAACTCTTTCATAGTTTTTTACATGACTCTTCTCTCGCTTTGACATCAATGAAAAAAATAAACATTATAATCTTTCTCCACACAAACTCGTAACCACATTTATGAACATCTTACTACTCCCCCTGAGTAGTAGCCACCACAACATCAATCTGGATCACAAGATAATACTATGAAATGCACAAACTAATGCAAGTCAATGAGTCTTAATTCTGACTAGGTGGGGTAATCACCCCTAGCTTCCCTCTGAGATAATCAAAAGTATCCTTAGGAAAGGGCTTGGTAAAGATATCTACAATCAATTCCTTAGTGGGCACATACTCCAATTTGACTTCCTTTTCACTCACCTTCTCTCTCAAAAAGTGAAACTTGATAGATATATGCTTGGTTTTTGAATGCAACACTGGATTCTTAGAAATTTTAATTGTACTTGAATTATCATAGAATATAGCAATAGGTTGATCATACACAACTTTGATATCTTTCAACATCTTCTTCATCCATAATACTTGAGTACAATTGTTAGTAGCAAAAATGTATTTTGCATCTGCAGTACATAAAGAAGTGGCATTCTGCTTCTTACTTAACCATGAAATCAACTTCTTTCCCAAGAAAAATGCACCACCACTAGTACTCTTTTTTTCATTAAAATCTCCTTCCCAATCAGCATCAATAAAAGAACTCAAAGTAATTTCATCTTCCCTAGGATACCACAGGCTAAAATCAACTATCCCCCTCAAGTACTTGAAAATCCTCTTCATAACTATCACATGAGATTCCTTAGGATCAGCTTGAAATCTTGCAAAAATGCATATGACATAATTCATGATATTAGGTCTAGTTTGAGTCAAATAGAGAAATCCACCAATCATGGATCTGTATCTAGTCTAATTTGTTTTAGGAGAATCATCATCTTGTGTTAACTTACATCTATTCACCATAGGTGTACCAACTAGCTATGAATCTTCCATACCAAATTTATTTAGAAATTCTTTCAAATACTTGGACTGAGATATAAAGATCCCTCTATCTAGCTGAGTAATAGGAAATCCCAAAAATAATTTCATTTCTCCAATCATAGAAATCTCAAACTCACTCTGCATCTCATCAAAAAAATCATGCACAGTCCATCATCTCCTCCAAAAATGATGTCATCAACAAAGAATTCAACAATCAAATCTTGATCATGATCAATCTTGAAATAAAAATTACTATTAGTAGTACCTTTATTAAATCCAATCTTCAACAAATAATTTTCCAATATGGCATACCATGCTCTTGGGGCTTTCTTGAGTCCATACAATTCTTTCTTCAACTAGCAAACCATATCTCCCTGATTAGTCAATTGAAATTCATCAAGTTTGTCAATATACACTTCTTCTAGTTCGCCATTTAGAAATGCTGACTTGGCATCCATCTGATAAACCTTGAAGTTTTTGTAAGCAACATAAGCAAGAAATAGTCTCACAACTTCAATCCTAGCAATAGGAGAAAATTTTTCTTCAAAGTCAATTCCTTCCATCTGAGAATATCATTTACACACAAGTCTTGCTTTGTTACTAACAATTTCACCTTGCGCATTCAGTTTGTATCGAAAGACCCGTTTAGTTCCAATTACATTTTTCTCCTTAGGTCTAGGAACAAGAATACATGTGTCATTCTTCTCAATTTTCAATAGTTCTTCTTTCATTGCTTCCACTCAATTATCATCTTTTCATTCTTCATTGACACTATTAGGCTCAGTCTTTGAGATCAAACAATATTCTTCTACAATTCTTCTCCTATTTTGAACACCTTTGTTCTTATCACCAATAATCCAATCTTCTGAATGATTTAGTCTTACATACCTTGGAGTCTTAGGGTGTACTTGAACTTCAAGCTCTTGTGATCTCACTTCTGCACTTTTAGTAGTTTCTTCCTCTTGATTTTCCCGATTCACCAAAATGATTTGAACTTTATTTGGAGTCTAAACTTTCTTTTATCTAAACTATCATTCTGACCATCTAAATAATATCCATAGGTTCTTGATGATCTAACTGTGTCTTAATTACTTTCCTCAATCTCTTATTGTAGCACTAGTAGGCTTTACTTTTAGTAGAATAACCAAGAAAGAATCCTTCATCACTTCTAGCATCAAACCTTCCTATATCTTAATCTCTTCTTATATAGCATTTACTCCCAAAGATTATGAAGTATCGAATAATAGGCTTATGACCATACCATAGCTCATAAGCATTCTTACTAGTATAACCTTTGACATGTATCCAGTTGAGAGTGTAAATGGCAGTACTCATAGCTTCTCTCTAGTAGATATGTGGAACATTTCCTTCCAACATCATGGTCCTAGTAGCTTTTTGAATTGTCATATTCTTCCTTTCCACAACTCCATTTTTCTAAGGGTCCACAAGGTAGATAATTGTCTCTTTATCCCATGCTCTTCACAAAAATAATTAAACTCACCAGAAGTAAATTCACCACCTCTATCAAATCTCAGAAATTTAATCTTTAGACTTGTCCTTGTCTCAACCATAGCCATAGAAATCTTGAATATCTCTGGAGCTTCATATTTTTCCCTTAAGAAAGTAATCCACATCAATCTAGAATAATCATCAATAAGTAACATGAAATGACTGTCTCCTTGTAAAATTATGACTCTAGAAGGACCACACAAGTTAGTATGCACAAGCTCCAACACTTCATTTGAAAAATGTTGTTTTCTCTGGAATGAAACTCTAGTTTTCTTCCCTAACTGACATTCCTTGCATTTAGCATTAGTAGGTTTTATCAACTCAAGAAGATCTCTCACTGTTTGAGTAGAAGTTATCTTGATAATGTTGTCAAAGTTTACATGATACATTCTCCTATTCCACAACCAACTTCCATCAACTTGAGCAATCAAAAAAAATTTACTAGTAGCATTTAGGTGGAAGATATTACCTTTTGTTTTTGTACCATATGCAATCACATTTCTAGAACTCCCCAATATTCTACACTTTCCATTCTTTAATTGAAGATTCTACCCTTTGTAAACCATCTATCCAACACTTAAGAGATTATCCTTCAAACCTTCCACATATAGAACATCATCAGTATTATGCTTACCATCAAGAGAAATGGATCCCCTGCCATGGATTACACCATCTTTGTCATCACCAAATCTTACAACACCACAATCATACTTTTCAAAGCTCACAAATTTACTTTCCTCACCTGTCATGTGATGGGAGCATCCGCTGTCAATCACCCATTCATCTTTTTCTTCAACTCTCGTAGCTAGAGCTTTCTCCACATTTGTGCTACTAACAATTTTAGTAGGTACTGGATCATTTTCCTTGATAGCAATAAATACCCATTAATTTTCCACACCTTCATCATTAGCATAATAACACTTTCTTTTGATCTAGGCTTGTTAGGTCTTTGCTTAGGAACTCTTTCTAGACACCTTGAGGAAAAATGACCTATTTTATTACAAGAAAAACATTTAAGAGAAAATTCCCCTTTATACTTACCTTCTCTAGCTTCCCTCTTGACAATATGTGCTTCAAGCTCATCTAGTTTTCTCTTTTCTTCTTCAACCTCTCTCATTTCCTGCTCATACTTGGAAAATTTTCTAGAACTTTCTCTCGGATCATATCTCTGCTTATCTTTTCTAGAGATAGTAGCTTTGAATACATATTTTATCTTAGGAAGAGATTCACCAAACTCACTTAACTCAAAAGCAACAAGCTTACCAATCAACATGTATCTGGTTACATTTTTCACATTCTAGATCTCATTAATAGTAGTAGCTTTGTGTTTGTATGTAGTAGGAAAGGATCTGAGCACTTTAGCAACAATCTTTGATTCTCCCAATGTTCCACTAGCACATTTGATACTAAACAAAAGTTCATTCAATCTCTACATAAAAGAAGTGATATTCTCATTTTACCCATTCTCAACATTTCATATTTCTCGTTCAAGCTTTGCAGCTTAGCAATCTTCACATGGGTATCACCTTCATACAAAGTTTCCAACTTTTTCCATATCTCATAAGTAGTCTTCAGCTCCATTACATTTTCCATCTCAGAATTAATCATAGCACTCAATAATGCTTCCTTAGCCCTGATAATGTACCTGGCTTCCTTAATCTCACCTATAGTAGAAGGACCATTATGTGGGATGATATACCTATTCTTTGTAATTGTCCAGTAAGGTTCACCAATGCATCTCAGATAACACTCCATTCGATTCTTCCACAAAGAATAATTAGTTTCATCAAATCTCAGACTATCCTTCTTATATGTCACCATCCTGGATCACCTCAAGCTATTAAACTTCTTCTGAGGAACCTAGCTCTAATACCAATTGTTGGAAACACAAGGGTAGACAACTGAGAGTGGAGGTGAATCAGTTGTCACATAAATTTTACAAATTAAAATTATTCTTAGATCTGATAAATAAAAAATGAAATAATAAACCATCACCACAATCAAAACACACATAACACCAAGATTTTTTACGTGGAAACCCTGATAGGGGAAAAACCATGGTGGAGGTTAATCCACAAGATTATACTCTATTAAAAGTATAAAAGAATTATAAATGGGGAATGCACATGCATTCAAGAACAATACCTAGAGCTCATTACTCAAATACAAAAGGCTTACTACCCAAATGAAGACTCACTTTCTTACAAAAACATTCAGATTACATCTGAAAGATTTTGAACTAAGAAAATAGAATTTCCAATGCCTGATTAAACTTTTGGTTAAGCACATAAACTCTTCTTCACACTTTTATTCTTCCTTTGAAAGATTAGAATATTATTCACTCATAGCACTCAGCATACTTCACACCACGCCTTCAAATGGTATAAAAAAATGATCATTTATATCTTCAACTAGAAATTAGAACAACTACATGTCGGCCCAACAAAATATAAAATGTGTACAAACTATCAGCCCAAATCAATAAACAATTATAAATGCACACCAAACAATGTTGACCAAAACATAGTAAAGACCCAAAAAACATGTCTTGAACACAAAAAACCTTAAACAATTATGCTTCAAAGATCCACAACACGATACAATCACCTTGTTGGCCATGATCATGAAAAACATGAAATCGCAAAAGAAAATCACCAATTATGAACACAACGATCAATGCGGACCAACAACATAGATAGAGCACAATCTAGAAACATCCACAAGCATCATGAATCTCCACAAAAGAATCCACAATAAATCAAATTACTAGAATCACATCATCTTCTTTTAGGAACACCAACTAAAGCAACAAAACAACTATCAGAATACAGATGCTCATAACTCAATCAAATATTTATGCAAACATTTGAAACTTCATGTGGATAAACTAGATGTACTTGTCAAAAAACCATTTAATCCACAACCTCTTATCATCAAAATACTGAGCTAGCCACCATACTGAACTTCATTGCATCACTAACAACCTGTAACTTATTTTATTACAATTTTCTCAATATCCTTGAGATATACAACCTTCAAGACATTAATTCCAAAAGTGTTGACATCAATGACAACCACAAATGAGCAATATCCAACAACCTCTGCTCTAATACCAATTTTTGAACTTGTCGTTACACCAAAAGGTTGACCTATCAATTCCCAATACAAGCTTTAGATAAGATCCATAGGAGGTGATTAAACCATGTCACAAACCCAAGCACCATGTTGAAAAAGGAAGACCAAGGGGCATACCATCTTGCAACACATACAATATTTAACTATTTGAAAAATGGTACCTTTCCCAAGCCAACAAGCAAAAACATTTGAGATCACTTACGAAGCTTGCATCTAAGTATATCATTCTCGCCGATGTGTTGTATTGGAGATCATTCCATGGTATCTTACTTTGATGCCTAAAAAAAATTGAAATACCCATAGCAATTCAATAAGCCCATGTAGGTGCTTGTGGTGGTCATTTTGAAGGAGAAACATTGGTTTAAAAATTTATCCACATAGGGTAATATTGGAGAAACATGGAACAAGATTTATTTGATTACATTAGAAAAAGCCATAAATTTCAAGAACATATCAATCTAACCCATGCTTCTACTTCTAAAATTAAAACTCAAGTTCCAATATAACCCTTTGCAATTTGGGGATTAGACATTATAGGAAAATATCAACCCCTACTTTTATCAGAAATACATTTATCATCACTACAATTGATTACTTCAAAAAAAGGGTAGAGGTCACTCCCCTTCGATCCACAACAGCTAAGGTAATATGTCATTTCATATTGGAACAAATTATGATCACTTTTTACTTCCTTTTGCATTAGTCTTTGATAATGGTATGTACCATTTAAGAATAATAATGTGAAGAAATTCTTGGAGACATTTAACATACATCTCTTTTTGACATCCTATTACCCACAATCTAATGGTCAAGTTGAATCAACTAATAAAGTTCTTGAACAAATCCTCAAGAAAACTATTAACAAACATCATAGGGATTGGTATACACAATTACACTATGCACTTTGGGCTTATCACACAAGTGTTAGATCCCCTATAGGGACTACACCTTACAATCTTGTCTATGGTAGTGAGGAAATAATGCCTTTGGAGTTAGAGATTCCTATGTTAAGAATCATTCTTCAAGGATTTATTAACGATAGACACTATAAAGAGCAAAGATTACACCAACTTGAAATTCTTGATGAATAACGCATCAACTCTCTTGAACATCTTCAGGCTTATTGCAAAAGGAAAAAATGATATTATAATTTGGATGTCATCCCTCGCATATTCAACAAAGGTGATTTAGTCCTATCTAAAAATCAACGCAACATCAATGCTGACCCAAATGAAAGAGGAAAATTTAGTTCTAATTGGTTAGGACTGTACATAATTGACAAAACCTTTAGGTCTAGTGCATACATGTTAATAGAACTTGATACGCCTCTCAAGGAACCTATTAATGTCACACATATGCATTGGTATTATGTCTAATCCTTTGAATAGCATGAATAATAAAGGAGTGTTAGAGCTATGAGATTATATCATATATGCTTTCACATTGCTTCGTTCTTGACAAACAGTTATGTGTATGTCTTGAACACTAAAGTGGTTATTTAATTTATTTTTATAGTTACTTTAGGTTTCATGCTATTCAAGTTCATCTTGTGTGTTATGTTAAGTTAGATCGTTATATAGATTATAGGTGCATTTAATTTAGCATAAAATACTTCATCACAATGTTTTATCTAAGAGAAACTATAATGAGTTTTAATTAGATCACACAAGGTGTGTTAAATCATGGTGACATTCATTAAGTAATCTTAAAATGGTTATTTAATTAATCGCATTGCCATTTAACATTCAACACATAAAGACAAGTAATAAAGCATCAAATCCTCATATATATATAATCCTCATATACATATATAAATATATTGATCAAAGTTTTCTATACATGTCATCACTATATACAATATCACTGAGGTCTATGATTGCTAGATCCCTCAGGATCTGGTCCTCACACCAGTCTAATAGTAGTACATCAGGATACAATAGTGTACAATCATGATCATGATCTGCCAAATATGAGACCAAACTCCAAGCTCCATATTTGTCCAAGGGCCTCCCGATGTGCCCCTATTATTTGAGCCCTCTCTGCCTGTAGTTGAGCTACCTCTAACTCTAGTCTCTCAAACTCTGCTAGGGTCAGGGATGACTATGCCTCTGCTACAACATCGACTCAATGGACTCACCTCCTCAAACTCTCATATATTTCTCTCAATCTCAAGAATGGCCTGAGTGACTATGGGTCCTGATCCATAGTGGGTGGGGACACATAGTCTGAGTCTATCGCCTCCTCATTGATTGATGTCAACACTGTCTCTATAGCTACCTATTGGAAGAAATATCAGTAATCTCTCACATCTCCTACAAGGTTGAAATAATAAATAATTAGTACACATCATTTTATATATATATAAAAGGTATAAGCATACACATAAAAGTTCATGAATAATTAAAATATCATCACCTATATCTCTCGTAGGCTTTGAAACATCAACTTCATCCTGTATAAGAGGCATGGAAGATGTGTTTTCTCCTCCATCACTATGGGTACTAATGCCTGTTGCAGCCACTACTACTTGTGATCTGGTCATATGAATGGGAGAAGGCCCTCCCCACTCATACCCTACTGAATCCTCTGATGTTGCCTCATCACCCCTACTCATAGGCTACTCCTCCTCCTCATCCTCATCCTGGTCCTTGTCGTCATCCTCCTCTACTCTATCCTAACTATTAGAGTCAAGATCTATATCCTCATCGTACTCCTCATCTATGACATTTGTAAATATGTCTACAACTCTGTACCGTATCTCCTCATCCTTTTCCTCTACCTCATCTCCCTTATTTAGCATTGGTTCTACATCTCCTATAGGTTCATCAATCAAAAATATGGGAGTTGGTCATGATACTATCCACCACTCCTCATAATCATCTATGGCACTGACATTATCATTGTTAGAGACTAGAGGCTTGTCGTGATATGAGTACTCAAAATCACTCTCAACAACATTATGTACAGTAAACCATACTGTATCACCTGGTCTCTAGGAACTCCACACTAACCTCCTAAAAAAGGGTCATTCCCTAGGTGATGTTTGGATCTTCCCAAACTACCTCATGACTCGATCATAGTAGGATATACTATGTAGTCATGTTGGGAAACCAAAACTCTATCTAGCTCTAATCTCCTCAATTGCCTCATGGGATTTGACCACTGAAGTGTAAGTTGATAGGGTCTCTAGAGACTCTCGTCCTCCTCCAGTTGGTCAAATCTCACTCTCCAAAAGTGTAAATCTATGTACTGCCAAAACCATCAAAGAGGATAGATAAAGGCCAGAGGATACCCCATTGTTTTCATGCATGGGAAGTCAGCAGGTCTAGTACATGTGATATCCTCAACGTGCCAAACATATAAAAGTGTACAGTGTACCATGCTATTCACCTCTCAAAAAATGAACCATCCTAGATCATAGTATAAGTGTGATAGGATATAGTGCCCCCAAGTGTATACTGTCATGTGCTTTGCCATCTTGTGTATTAGGTGTACTAGTCCTCCATCTAGGTGTGTTGCACGCCCATCTAGGATGAGTACTAGTGCAATTTTGTGCATCATAATTTGTCTCACCATTGGGGATCATGAATATAGCAACATCAAAAGCTCGATTTGTGCCCTCACCCGCTCGTCATGCATTGGCCCATCTAGGAAATACTACATGTCAACCTTCTTCTCGTGGAATGTACAATCTCCTAAGAAATGTACCTACTCTCCCAAAATGGGAACTCAAAGAATGCAGTGGACATCCTCTAGAGTTATTATCATCTCGCCAATAGGAAGATGGAATGTACAGGTGTCTAAATCTTAGCACTCAGCTAGAGCTATGAATATCACATCATCGTACCTCACTGGGGGAATGAGGTACTCCCAAAATATCCCTATAGCTTGCAAATGCTCTGTGTCCTATGTTGAGTGTGGTGGTTAGGTCTCTGAGAAAGCTAAGCTTCCTACCACCTAGACCCTTATGTGAACGAGTGGGTACCTATCAATAAAGAAAAAATATGCCCTATAGGTAGTCTAAAATATTTAATTTCTACATTATTCATCATAAAAGTGTGTTGAAGTTCGTCTAGTGTGATTTCCTAAAGCCCCTAGACACTTTAGGCCCCTTTTGGGACACTTCACGAAGAAATGTGACACTTTGTGAAAAAGTGGGATGCTTTGCAAACAAAAGGGACACTTTGTGAAACAATGGGATACTTCTCAAAAAAAGGGGACACTTTGTAAAAAAAATTATAGGATTCTAAATTAACCTAGAAATGCATAAAAATCATCAAATAATTGTGCCAAGACAAAGCAAAGGTAGCAAAATTGACTCACCTCATGTTGATGCTCATCACATGCCACCTAGTCTCATAGCATGTCTAGTATCGTAGGCTTGTAGTCTTGTTTGCTTGACATCTTTCACTATTCTTCAAATCACCCTCACAAAAACAAAAAGGTATAAGAAAAATTTATAATTTACTTCACTTTTTACTGTTTTGTATGTTAAAACTAGGGTTTTTACCATATTCAAGGTTAAAAAGTTCTTTTCCATTCAAGTTAACATAATAGGTCCTAGAGAGCTCCACTTTCAATGTTTGTTGCGTTGGAATTGTGATTACACTCTAGAAATCATCAATCATCTATCGTTATGTGGCATGGTACTTGGAAATTCCATCTGATATGACATACCATATTCGACGTGGCTAGATTGCTACATTGATTTCACCTCCATAAAGTGGGTGAAATCAAGTGGGGGCATACATCTACCCTTGAATTTGATTTCAAAAATTTAGATAAGAGAATTTTTGGATAGCTAACAAATTTGTGTTGTGGGATGTGGTTCCTAATGTTGTGGTTTTTCATATATCTACACTATGGGCTTCATTCTCTCATCTTTTAAATGAATATCCTTTTATGAGATAGAGTGTAGTGTTTAGAGTCCTTTAGCTCACATATGCACATAGAGTCATATGGGAACTAAAGTGGGGGCTAAATATGGACACTAAAATTGTACTCCCTTCTTGGAGATAGTACAATCTTTGGCCAAATTTAGACCTATCTTTGGCACCCTTGCATTAATTATCCTTTAAATCAGCATTTATAGGCCCCTAAGACCCATTATTTTGGACCTTGAGGCTTATTCCACTCAAAAATCATATAAAATCCTAATAAAAAGTATTTAAGACATTCAAATCCTGAAAACCCACCTCAAAAAACTTAGGTGGGACTCATTCACCACCTTGGGTGAATGAGTCCCCTTTGGTGGGACCCATTCGCCAAGAGTGGAAAATGAGTCTCTCTTTTGGGGCATTTTTTAAGTTTGAGCAATAAATTCACTGACTTAATTCAAATTTCCAGTGGATGTCAGCCTTTGAGGTCTAAATAACAGACTTCTATTAGGTATTAATGCTTATAAATACAAGTTTCTAGGTCATTTTCAATACATCTAAGTAATTTTTGAGCAATCAAATTCAAGAGTCAAGTATTAAGAATCTTTCACAAAAGAATTTTACAGCAAATTTGAAGCTTTTGAGCAGCATTCAAGGATTTTTGTATGTCTTCAAGCTCACTTTTATTCTAGATCTAGCATTGTCAAGGGTTGATCATGGATGCCTATGGTGAATCATGAAGAATTCTAGGTTGGGGAGATGCAACAAACCATCAAGCCAAGCCTAAGGACTTTTTTTCTAAGTGATTCCATCTTCTATTGTCACTGTATTTTCAGCCTAAGGAAGGTTTACACATAATTGTGATTCATTCGAGGTGGTTGGAGATATCACAAGGTGAATCCCACATTATTCAAAATTCTTTCATGTATCTTGTTCTTGCATATTAGAATAGGACTGCATTATTTTTTAGATTTCTTAGTCTTAGACACACTTAAAGCTAGGGTTTGTATGCGCATTTCATTATTATCTTCAAGGTTTAGCTACCAAACTAGGGGTTTGAGCAAGGAAAAACCCCCATTAGCAAATCAAGTTATATTAAGTTTTGCAGGAATTATCACAAATTCCGATCAAGAACCTAGCTTGGGAAGAAAGTGTAGGTGTTCGAGTATAGATCAAATTTTTTAGTTTCTAAAAAAGAAAAATGAGATTTATTCACCATTAATGGAAAATGAGTCCCACTGAAGGTATTCTCATACATATTTTTCATATTCTAGTACCCTTTTTCTTGAAACAATTTTTTGGGTAGAAACCCTAATCTGGGACCGATTCACCTAGACTGGCAAATGAGTCCTAGTAGGCCAAAAAGTTAGATTTTCTAGAATTTAAGAGTCATCTCTTGTCTTCACTCCAACCTCTACAAAATTTCAGGTGCACTCTTTCTATTTGGCTTTTCTATTTTATTTTATTTGCATTCAACTCATCTTTCTAGGTCATACTACATACTACACTCTATTTTCAAACATTTTGCATTTTCCAAGTTTACACTTGGTCATGAACCCCTTTCTTATCTCATTCATCTCCAAGGATATCTTGTAGTTAGATCTCTCAGATCCTTCACTGGCTTGAGATCTCTAAGGTACCCTTGAATGTGGATATTGTGAAATTGGATCCCTTCCTCCTAAATCCCTTTATTATGGACAAGGAAGTGAATCATCCATTTTTTCGTGTCCACAACACTATTTTTTAGGACCTTTCCTTTGAGGAATGAAACATCACTAAAAATCCATTTGAAATATGTTGATAAATGGGGATCTTATAGAGGGAGGACCCATTTGGCACCTTGGGCGAATAGATCTTAGCACCATTTTCTAGGACCTTGATTTTGCTCAATTAGATGTTATGTAATTTGAATTGTGGGTGTCAGGATAGATCTTCAAGAGGTGACATAAATAAGGTTTAAAATTGAATTAAAGGGTCTAATTGACTCTAATTAACAACAATTAATTAAGAGGACCCTAGATAAGAGTGAAAGTGTGTTACATCACTTAAATAAGGTACACTTTAAGTTTATTTTATTAAACGGGGACCCAAGATCAATTTGAATTTGTTACAACACATTACAACATTAAACCTAGGAAAAATTAGGTTAATACAATGACAATTATTCACAATCAAATAAGGAAAATTGATACTTTTCCATTACTACAAGTAGATAAAGTGTGTAGTTTAGGGCATGTGGAAGCTAATATTTTGAATAATTAGAGTTAATGAATTATATTGTTAAAATTTGTGTCGTAAGAATGAGTAAATGGTTAGTGAAACCTAGTTATTTTCAATTCTCATGCTATCCAAGAATGTTATGCTCATTTATTTGAATAGGTAAACCTAGGTGCAAAGCTAATAATGTGCCATTATTAAAAATTATTTTGGTGCACCTAATATTCTCTATAATAGGAAGATTCAAAAGGTTTCTTAAAAATATATAGGAACTCTAGGATTCATCCATAACACTCTTAGATAACAATGATCTAAAATTAAAATGGTCAAAAACCCTATCTTTATGACCAAACCAAAAAAATCAACACAATATTTTATTTGATTAAATGTGATTTGAAAGATGCTAGTGTATAACTCAAATATTATCCAATTGCATATAAACAACATCTTTTTTAGATAAGTTTTATAAATTTAAGGGAATGTTGAGTTTAACTATAACCACTTTAGAATAAGATAGAGAAATGTGAAAATAAATCATTACTAATAAACTTTTACTCCACTACTTTAAGTTTATTTCATGCTTAGCACAATTAACATACTTTAAATCCTTGGTATTTTAATAAATATGTGGAAAGGGATATGATTCCTAATGAAAAAAATTATGCTTCTTAAATTTCTCTCTCACAAAATCAAATTCATGGGAAAATATAAAGATTGCATAGGAGAAATACAAAACTAGGTATAGGGTAATTATAATATCTAAATACAATCCTTTAAATTATATAATAAGCCTCGCTATGTTGCAATACATGCAAATACAAATTGTTTGCATAGGGTGGATGTTGTGTTAGGGAAAATCTACAAATGGGAAACAAATTAGTTTAATCAATAAAAATGTAGAAGAAAAGAAGACACAAATTAATTAGAATAATAATACTTTTATTGCCTCTATGCATCTTGATTACATGAACGTATTGTGCATGGATTGTACTAATTAAGTATATTATTGGGGCCCTCATGCTCCTCTTGCATAATAGCTTGAATATGATTTGATGGATGAAGATGAAACCAAGGTTTAAAAAAAAAATACATATCATACTAATTAAGAAATGAAATATTCCTTAAACATTATTAGTAATATAAAAATAATTATATTGTGGTTTTCCTCCAACATGCTACAACAATCTAAAGGTTTTGGGTCTAATTTCATATTTCTAGATGGGCTACCATCAAGTCAACATATGATTTTGTAACTATAATGGCTAGTGATGATGATGATCTACCACATATATCCATTTAGTGTTCCTATTCCCATAAATTAACTAACTCTCAAAATATTCTTTCAAATATATTAGCATTCAATTTATCTTAACACAATGCCATTGTGGTTTCCTTAAGTGTATTTAATTTTCCAAACACTCATTTTAAAAATATTATTATAGAACTATATTATTTATGAAAAGTAAACAAATTCTGAGAAAATATTGAGACTTTGAAGCTCCATGGTTTGATGGGGATGTATGAATTAGGGAAAGAAAATGAGAAGAGGATATTTTGAAAATGTCCTTTTATACAATAGGCCTCAAGATAGAGGATAAAGTGTTGATTAAGACTAAGTACAAACAGAAAAAAAATCATGCAAATTGACATGATTGATAAAATTAAGAGGAATATTCCTATCATGTGACTAGTTCAAGATCCCATTATTGTTCAATTGTATGATGTTATAGTTTCCAACGAAAAAATTTACTTTGTCATGGATCCTATGAAGAGAGGAGGTATGTTTAATGTATATGCTTTTTTAATCAAGATTTTAGATTATAAATTTACATGAACAATATTGTTACAAAAAATAATATATTTCTCAAGATTCTTTCCATTTCATCTTCTTTTTTATGTTCATTAATCTCATTTCTTGTTTGATTTGAAATAAGTTATAATCCTTAATGGATTTAGAATTAACTTTATCCATATTTTCATGAATTTAAAATGTGTTTCCTTCATGACCTTCCATTTGGAATTTTTTTTTTCATAAAATATCTAGGTATATTCATACCTTTCTTTAGTTGCAAGGAATTTATAATGTTGAAAGCCTAAATTTGACCAATTTAGAAGTAATCGATAATATCATGTATAACGTGAAAATTTTTTTCTTCCATCTATAATTTGTAAGGAAAAGTTCAAAAGAACTGAATTGTCCACCATACCATCCATATGGCTCTTTCTTATGAGATATACTTGTAATCCTCACATCCAAGCCCTTTCCAATCTATTACATAGAGTTACCAAATAATGTTTTAATGCCTATATATATATATATATATATAATGAAAAAAAATCCTTAAAAGAAAAGTGTTATCAATGTTGAAAAGAAGAAAATAATGGGCTCTCTTTCACCTTTGGGGTTTTGCACCTAAGAGGAGAGAGGAAATTTTCTTACTCTTTCCTTCAAGAACAAACCCTTGAGATTTCAATGCAAAGGAGATTGAAATATTGCAAAGGGACTATCCTAGTGGTTGAATGAGATCTAATGAGGGGTTCACCACCAAGTTTAGACTTGGAAAAGAAATTAAAATTTGTAAAACATAATGTAAAACCCTAATTGAAAGCAAGACAACACTAAATGACCTATAAAGATGAACAAAATGCAATATAAAGTTGTGAAGCAAAAGGTGTGCACCTAGGAAACTAAGGAAGGAAGAATGGAGGTCTGGATCATTGAAACATCTACTATTGATGTTGACTGAGACTCATTCTCCAAGTTGGGCGAATCAGTCCATTTTTTGGGAAAATGTACTAGAACAAGTTTTAGCCAAAAGGGTATCAAAATCTATAAAAATCTTTGTCAGGCCTATATAGTGGGACTCATTTGCCAATAGTAGCAAATCAGTCTCTTACTTTTCTTGAAGTTCATGACCAAATTATATTCCTCTCGGTCTGCTCTACTCTTTTTGACTAGTTTCTAGATCTGAAACTACAAATTTCCACCTCTAGACCTTCTCCAAGCTTCTCCAAGGCTTGATGACAACTTTTACAACTTTAGAGATTTGACAATTTTTTTCCAACTTTTCTTCTTAGCAAATCTGCAACCTAGACCTACAAATCATACACAAAGGAGAGGGGAAAATGTTGTGGGGTTAGTGAATAGGAATTTTCCTTTGTCAAATGCCTTGTTGGTAATTAAACCTTGAAATTAAAGCAAATATGAATGGAGAATGCTGAATGAAAAATAGCAATGTTTCAACTCACCAAACCCTGGCAATAAGGTGTTGTAATAATGCTTGAAATAGCTACAATGGATGTGGTTCTTGACTCTTGCTTGAATGATGATGATCTTGAATGTAATGCTTTCTTGAATCATAAACTCTACATCATAATGGTTAGCACAATAACAAACATGATATATGAAATCCTTGACATGATGATTGGAACTTGAAGAATGCTCTAAAATGCTTGATAATCTACCCTTCAAATGCCTTGAATTGTCTTGTGAATGCTCAAATGCTCTTGTGAAATCTTGAATGCTAGATGTTGAATACTTGAGTTCTTGGGGTGAAAATGAGCTAAAGAATCATGTATTTATACTTAATTATGCAAGAATTCTTGAAATTACAACACTACAAGCCAACATCAGATCTAGGATAATAAAATATCTCTAGAAATTTGAATTAAATTTGAATTTTAGTCACATGGGACTCATTTTCCCAGGGTGATGAATGATTCCCATCATACATAATGTATGGGACAAAAAATGAAAAGTGCTTAGAAATGTGTCAAACCTGCATCAGGGCCAAAAAGACCTAGGTGGGACTCATTCACCCAAGGTGGTGAATAGACCCTAAATTTGGGCCACACAAGCTAGGAACATGTGAATTATGATTGGTTACTAATTGTTCTCTTGATTATCATAAAAAAAAATGCAATAAATGAGGCTTTTGGATGCAAAATAGAGCCAATTAAAGTATAAGAAAGCCCAATTATTAATAATAATCCAAGAGAAATGTGAAAATGTGTTAAAACACTTTACAACACTCCAAATAAGGCAAGATTAAGGTTGATTATGATTAAAATTATTTTTATTATGCTTAGTTAATTGATAAAACCTTAGAAAAGTGCGAAAGTGTGTTACAACACTTCACAACACTTTAGCAAGACACTAATAAGTTACATTAGTTCACAAGGTTCCAAGACTTAATGTGAATGTGTTATCCACATTACAACACTAAATCAAGACAAAATTAAACCAAAATCCACAAGGAGGACCCAAATGATTATGAAAGTGTCAAGGGATCCATTTTACTACACTACAAATGTTATAAAGATCCTTGGGATTTATAGATGTCATATTCATTGGTTTTAAATGATAGAAAGAGCACACAACATACATGACTTCTTGATATAATGATAGGATGAAAATCATTTTTTCAATTTAGTATGCAAATCTCAATTTCCACCCATTTTATATTTGCATGTGGTATTCAAATACATTACCATGTGTGTTATAAAAGAAAATAATTGATTTAAAATATATCACCAAACTTTAAAATAAATCTCAAGAAATTTTGACCAAAAAAAGCTAGCTTCTACTACATTTTGAAGGTTCATAACATAGACATTGGGAATTCATAGAGCTAGAAAAATCTTGCTCCTAAAAATATCACCCACACATAATGAAATCTTAGAAAAGGAGCTTCAAGAGTCTTCCATATCCAATAACATATTTCCTCCAAATACAACAAGTTTGGCCTCCACAAATAGCTTGACACATATTGACCTTCACTATTTGCACCATTTTTCCTATGCCAATTCCCACAATATGAGCAATGAGTTTCATCAAATTGACCTGCATGGGAAGACATTGTAGAGAGGAATAGATATTCATTAGAATATGGCGCAACTAGGGAGAATGGTGGTAATGAATGAAGAGGTCGCAACAATCAACAATGACAAGTAAAGAAATCACATGGCCTAAAATAGTGAATACATACGTTTGCATAGGCAGATTGACTAGCACAAACTGATCTAGTTTGCTATGACTCAATTTTCACAGTCACCTCTTATTGAAAATCACTCAAATGTGACATAGATCACACCTATAAAATGTATGTAAACCAGCTTTACTCTAGTCTTTAATTTTATCTCTACAGAGTCTGATACACGGCTATGCACCCAAATAGAGATTCATGGATTCTCCAAACTAGAATGTGGATTTAACAATCACTATTGAAATGTCTCACAACATTTACATGGTTAGATGGTCCCTTGAATGGCCTTGAATAGACAACACACAACAAACCCAAGATTACATTTGTGATAAACTCATAAATCAAGCAAACCAACTAGCAACCAAATAGAGAACTACTTTGATACAATTTCAGAGTTTGCAAGATATTTGTCTGATTGTAAGTATCAACAAGTCACACAAGTGAAGTAAGTGCACACTTAAACTATGAGATTAAAAACAACAATGCAATATAAGAGATAAATAATTGATTAGAAGTGTGTAATCCTCAATGAGGATGATGTACATATAGGATGATGAGTTTGAATCATCGTAGAAGTGCTCAATTCAAGGTGGCAACAATGCTCCACCAAGTAGAAAATAAGAAATGTCCCACATCCTTGAAGAGTTCAACTACCTCTTCAAGTGACACATCATCATCTAAAGTGGCTTAATACATAAAGTAAAATAAATAATTAAATAATAATTATTTTAACAATATTATATTTTTTCTTTTATGGTCATTGTTACTTTACAACCCACAATGAAACAAACCAAGATCTTTTCTCTGATGACTTTATTTGTTATTCATTTTTTGAGCCAAGATCTTGAACTTCATTGAATGATTGTCCAAATGTGAATTTTGTACTTTCATTGTATTGCTACTATTTTCACATTTTCATCATCCACAATATCTATGAAAGAATAAATATTGCTTCGATATTTTTATAGATTTTGGAACACTTGCTTTCTCTATTTGGTACTAACAATACTAAAATTTGTTCATCATTTGTATATTTTTTTACAGATTATTTATCTCATATCTTATAAAATAAATGTAAATGTACTTAAACATATATTTTTCATTTTTAATAAGCTATAAAATCATAGTTATTTGATGAAAATCTAATTAACTCATAAATCATTCAAATTAGAATGTGGTTTATTTAGACAACCTCCTATATTGAAAAATTGTATCTTCTTATAGATGCATGCTACTATATTGTGAATGTTTGTCTTCTCCTTTGAGGTTGCTAGAATTGAATAAATATTACAACATGAAGGAGACACAATAGTTTGTATAGCAATTGTAAGTAGAGTAATGCTTAAAGGGAGAGAGTTCTCTTCATATTTAATATCCACATAGTTAAAAAAGACTATTTATAAAAAAGGTAAACATGTGGCTAGTAATGTGTGATTTTGTAGATTAGATGAATCATGAGGTTAAATTATATTGTTGTATTTATAAAATATTGTCATAAATTAATTTTTTAATAATATATCACAAGAATGTTGAGCTTTTAGCCATACTATAAAAAAATTATATTTGAAGAATGACAGAGTCATTTAGATATCTGTGTGAGATGATTTTAAAGTGGCTTAGTGTATTATTTTTATCAAATTTCATGTTTTCAATTCAATGTTTTGTTCCAAACCAAAGTAGTTATTATTCTTTACAAAAATTAGTTTAAGATGCCTAATCTACCCCTCTTTTTTCATTTAAAGTTGTAATGCATGTCATCTACCTATCTTTGTTGTTGTAAATGAGACATATAAGAGTGATTAAAATTCTAGATTTTCTTATTACTCATGGTGGCTAACAACAAATTCTATTACAAATATGACATTGAAAATCAGTAAAGCTTAGTGCTTTTCAATCACTAGAGCAATAATTGTTGATAAAATTTCTAGATCCTATGGTCTTATCTTCATATTAGTGTCAAGAATTCAAACATAGTATTAACACATGAATCAGAATATATAATGTAAAACTAAATTAACTATACTATCTGAAACTTACCTTCATATTAGTGCCAATAATTCAATTATGGTAATTATGTCAAATGTATGAACACATGAATAAGAATAAATATAATTATATGCAAGCAAGAGGAAGATTAACTCCAAAAATATCATTAAAAGTTTATTAATTCATCTTAATATATAATGAATTTTTTTTTAAATATGTTCATATTAATATATAATGTAAAAATAAATTTAATTATATAAAGTAAAATGAAATAACATTTAATATAATGAAAAATGGTGGGATTTGGAGCGAGCGAGCGGGAAAAAGCAGGTTTTGAATCTTCGAATAGTGTAGAGGGCGGGGGTTCAAGGGAATCTCAGGTGAATGCGGAGTCCTCTTCGGTTTCTGTTAAAGGTAAGTTGGATTTTGTTGATAAGGACGTCCACAAAAAAGTCTAGGTGGATCCAGGTGGAAATGTTGGGTCTTCAGTTCCCAAAGCTGTCGTGGATATGTCGGTCAAGGGGGATGAAAAAGGTAAGTCGTGGTCTTCGCTGTTTGGCTTTAAGCCAAATGACAAATCCTCTTTTCCCCCTGTGCGTATCCTTTCTGATCCGGGGTCTGGAAAGTTTTCTATTTCTATGCCGGATGAAATCATAGACCATAATATTGCTAGGATGGAGAATGTTTTGGTTGGAAAATTGTTGGGTCCTAGGCCTAATATTGAAGTGGTAAGGGAGTTTGTTAAAAAATAAATGGAAAACCAGTGGTCTGGTTTCGGTTGCGGTGCTCCTGAGAGGTTTCTTTGCTTTTCAGTTCACCTATAAAGAGGATTCTAGGGCTGTTCGTAGTGGTGGCCCTTGGATTATCATAAAGTCTTCCTTGGCCCTAAAGAAATGGTCTTCCATGGTAGATCTATCTGATTCAATCTTTGAAATGGTGCCAGTTTGGGCTAGATTTCCTGGTCTTCCCTTGGAGTATTGGAATACTGATATCTTCAATGGGATTGCTAGATCTTTTGGAGAACTTATGTCCATTGACTCAATGACTGTGGCAAGAAAGCGTTTAGTTTTTTGCCAGAATTTGTGTTGGGGTTTCTCAAAATTCTGATCTTCCCTCTTTGATTAACATCCAATCTAAGTTAGGAGTGTGGAAGCAAGCTATTGAATTTGAAACAACACCCTTTGTTTGTTTCAAATGTCGAAAATCCGGGCATTGGGCAAAGAAATGCCTGCTAAATAATAAAAATGAAAAGGAGAAAGCGGCCAACACTAATAATGTTTGGAAAAAAAAGCCAGAAGAGGTGAAGCATGTGCCTGTTCCAAATGTGAAGGAGAATTTTGAGGGATACACCTTTCCACAGGATTTGAAGGAGACCCATAAAGGCTTGAACAAGGATGCTTGCTCTGAGTCAGAAGGTACCTATTCTCAGTCTCCTAAGGATCCAAAATATTTGTTCTCACCTTCTGAGGAAAGAAAGGAAGGCAATCCTTCTGAGGAGGGAGCCCGAGAAACTTTGAAGAATGTTGTAACTAAAAATGAAGATACGAGTTTTGTTCTGGCATCACCTTTGCTGTCGGCCGAATGTATGAATGTTCCTGGGCTGGAGGATATACCCATTAAGGGTTTGTCCCTGGAGATAGGAATTCCTGCCCCTTTTCTTTCTCCTTATAATAACCCTTGCTCTAATGGGGATCATGATTAGGAGTTAGCCAATTTGGAAGTAGTGAAGGATACTTTTGAGAGCCAAAGCATGAATATGAGAACACCAAAGCTCAATACTTTTGAAACCAAGAATGGTCTAATGGATACCCTCCCTTGGGACCAGAGATTATTTTCTGAGAAGGATGGGGAATTAGGCAAAGAAATGGAAAGCCAATATGAAACCGAGTGGGAGGAGGTTATATCACATTCAAAGTCAAAAAAGGAAGAAAAGAAGGTGAAGGAAACTTCAAGTGGTGTGGCCACCAGATCTAAAGCCAAAGCCAATTGTGGGATGTCCAAGCCTAGCTTGGGAAGAAAATCTGAGAAATGGCAAAGGGAGCATGGTAGCCTTCAAGATATTGTGGATGGTATCCAAATGACCATCCTGGAGATACTTCAATCCCTAGGTAAGAAATGAAAATTATGTCTTGGAATATAAGAGGGTTGAATAGCCGTCATAAAAAGGATGTTTTGCAAAATTTTGTTGGGGACCACAAACCCAATATTCTCCTTATTCAAGAAACTAAAATTCCTAAAGATAAAGTAGAAAATATAAAAAAAATTCAAAACTGTGGGGTTCATGGTAATAGTTTTGCGGGTGCTTCGGGGGGTATAGTTACTTTTTGGAACAAGTTGTTCATTAAAGATGAGCCCTTAATGGAAAATGGTAATGTGGTGGCTACTAGATTTACCCAAATAAGAGACAACTTTTGTTGGATCCTATCCAATATATATGCTCTAAATTGTAAGAATGCTAGAAACTCTTTTTGGCTTGAGTTATCTGGTTTTTGAAGATGTTTTGTCAATGAAAACTGGCTGGTTATGGGTGATTTCAATACCCCCCTTCTGAATGTTGAGAAATTTGGGGGCTCTCAAATCAATTGGAAAAGTAAATCTGGCCTTTCCGACTTCATAAACAACAATGCTTTGATTGACTTAGATTTACAAGGGGCTTCTTATACTTGGACTAATAGGAGGTTAGGGTCTGATTTGATCCAAGTGAGGCTGGATAGGGCCCCAGTTTCTGGTCAATGGTTTATAAACTATTTTTGTGCTTTGAGGGCCTTGTCAAGGGTTGGATCTGACCATTTTCCTATTTGTTTTCTTGCGGATCCTACTAAGGTGAAAAAGAACTTTCCTTTCAGATTTGAAATTTTTTGGCTTTCTCATCCTGGAATTTTTGAGGAAATTCGTAGATGGTGGAATGTAGATATCTCTGGCACAGCTATGTTTAGGATTTCTAAAAAATTAAAGGAAGTGAAAACTAATGTGCGAAGGTGGAAAAAGGATGCTTTTGGGAATTTGTTTGGCTCTAAAACAGAAATTCAGGGTAAAATTCAAGAGATTCAAGTTAAAATCCAAAAATGGGGATACATTGACAATTATAGAGAAAAGGAAAATGAACTCCTTATTCAATTGCATGATATCATTGCTAAAGAGGAAGTGTTTTGGCGTCAAAGATCAAGGGTTTCTTGGCTGGCTGAGGGAGATAGGAACTCCAGATTTTTTCATCTGACTGCTTTGAAACACAAGGCTACTAACAGAATCACTCGTATTGTTTCTAATGGGACTAGTTTTGAGGATGAAGATGATATTAGGTAACAAGCTATCCTTTTCTTTCGGAACCTTATTTCCTGTAATGGAGAGATTTTTACTGAAGCTCAAGATTCTATGATTGAAGCAATACCTCAAGTGATTGGTCATAATGAAATTTTTTTAATCACTGCTATTCCTTCCAAATCTGAAATAAGGAAAGCTTTCTTTTCTTTTGATGGCAACAAAGCTCCTAGACCTGATGGTTTTCCTTTATTCTTCTTCCAAGTGTTTTGGGAAATTGTTGAGCTGGATGTGGTGAATGCTGTCAAGGAATTATTTGGATCAAGATGTTTGTTGAAAGAATTGAATGCTACTTTTGTGGTCGTTATTCCAAGAAAACCTGGGGCTTCAGAGTTTCAAGCTTTTCGGCTAATCAGCCTATGTAATTCTATTTACAAAATTATTTCAGAGGTGTTGACTTCAAGAATTCTTTCTGTGATTCCCCAAATTATTGCCCCACAACAGAATGGTTTTGTGCCAGGTAGGTACATTATGGACTCTGTTGTTACTATTCATGAGAACTTACATTCGTTAATGGTGTTGAAAATTGAAGGGTTTATTCTTAAACTAGACATATCCAAAGCCTATGATCAGGTTGATTGGGCTTTCTTGTTTAAAATTATGGACAAGTTTGGTTTTAATAACAGAGTCATTCAGTTGGTGAACCAACTTGTGTCGACAGTCTCTTCTGTTATCATTGTGAATGGATCGCCTTCAAGGTTTTTTCAGACCTCCAGAGGCCTCAGACAGGGAGACCCTATTACTCCTATTATGTTTACTATCTTGGCTGAGAGTTTCGGTAGATATATTAAAAAGCTTATTGATCAAAGATCCCTTGTTGGCTTAAGGCCTTCTTCTTCCCATCTTACCTGTTCTCACCAGCAATTTGTTGATGACACCATTCTTATGGGAAGATCTATGGTGACTGAAGCTAAGACTTTCAAAAAAAATTTGAATCTTTATGAATCTGCTTCTGGGCAAGTTGTCAATAGGGCTAAGAGTTCAATTTTTTTCATCAATACTCCGGAGTATAGACAAGTCAAACTTTTCCAAATTCTTGGATGTCGTGTTGAGTCTCTTCTGTCAACTTATCTTGGCTTACCTCTTTGTTCTAAACCTTCGGACTCGTTTTGGATTTCTTTGGTTGAAAATTTTAATAAGAATTTATCAGACTAGAAAGAAGCTATTCTAAGTCAAGCTGGAAAAGTCCAGCTCCTTAAGGCTTCTCTGCAAAATATTCCTACTTATGCTCTCAGTATATTTAAAATTCCTACTAAATATGTTGAGGCCATTGAAAAAATTCAGAAAAGGTTTCTATGGTCTGAAGTTGAGGATAAGAGGAGATTGCCACTTGTTAGATGGGATCTGGTCTATAGACCCAAATCAAGGGGAAGCCTGGGTTTAAAGAAAATTAAAGTTTTGAATATGTCCCTTCTTGCTAAACAGCTTTGGAGAACTCTTACTTTAAATGGAGAATGGTGTGATACCTTAAAAGCTAAATATTTCAATAATTATGAGTCTTTAAATGAAATTTTAAACTCTTCCTCTTTACCTTGTGGGTCTGTGTGTTGGAATGATATGGGTAAGGGAAGAAAGCTTTTGGAAATGGAAATTGGATGGCTAATTGGAAATGAAAATTTTGTTAGATTTTGGGAAGACAGATGGCTTTTTAGAGATCCTTTAATTAGAATAGAGAAATTTAGTAAATGGATGAATGATTACAAAAAGGAATTTGAAGTCTTGGTTAAATATTATTGGAGGAATGGAGATTGGGTTGATTTGATTACTATCAGTCCAGATCTTGGCCCTGTTCAGTTGGCTTTCAGAGCCCTTAGACCAGCTCAACACCAGGTGGAGGATCATGTTATCTGGTTAGACAACCCGTCTGGTATTTTTTCAGTTGCTTTTGCCACTTCTTTGTTGGATAGTTGAAGGAGCATCATCCCTTTTGGGTTAAGGCTTGGATTAATCATCTAACCCTGAAAATTAATATTTTCTACTGGATAATGCTACAGAATAAGATCCTCACTTTGGAAAATCTTGGAAAAAAAGGAATTCAATTACCAAATAGATGTTATATGTGCAGGAATGAGGCCGAGACTGTTAATCATCTTTTTCTTCATTGCCCTTTTGTGTTGAGTATTTGAGATAAATTACTGGGGCTTCTTGAGGTGGTGTGGGTTTTCCCTGCTTCTGTCGAAGATTTCTTCATTCAATGGAAAGCTCCTTCAAAAAATCTTTTTGTGAGTAAGCTATGGTCTTTTATTCTTCCTTTTGTGTCTTGGAATATCTGGAAGGAAAGGAATAATAGAGTGTTTAGGGATAAAGAGATGTCGGAAGGGGATTTGTATGCTAAAATTGTCAGGGCTATAAAGGAAATTTTATCTTTAATTCCTGGAAAAATGTTTGAGAAAGCTTTCTGGTCTCCCTTTGATGTTGCTATGGCCGAAAAGTGGAATTCAAAATTAGTTAGGTCAAAAATCCTTAAACCTGGAGTGTGTGGGAGGGATAATGCTATTTGGTCTATGCCGCCCTTGGGCTAGATGAAAGCCAACTTTGATAGTGCGGCTAAAGGTAACCCTGGGAAAGCTGACAGTGGGTGTGTTTTAAGGGACAACACTGGGCCTTTTATTGTGGCTTTTGCTGTGGACATTGGAATTCAAACTAATCATGTTGCAGAAGCTGTTGGAGCTTTTCATGCAGTTAGCCTAGCCCTCAAGACCAATACAAAATATCTTTGGTTGGAGGGCAATTCATTGAATATAATAAATTGTATTCTTGGACTTACCCCCCCTTCGTGGACCATTAAAAAATGGATCGAAGTCACGCAAACTTTATTAAGTAATTTTGATAAAATGAAAGTGTCACACGCTTATAGAGAAGCCAACACGGTGGAAGATTTCTTCGCCAATGAAGGGATTAAGAAGGGTGGGGAAAACACGTGGAGGAAGAATGATAACCTCCATCCTTAAGTGAAAGCGCTAATTTATTATGATTCAGTGCATGGGAGAGAAGGTAATTTTAGTCATCATGAAATGAATAAAGTTCAGGTACATCAATCTCATTAGATTTGATGGGACAGATGTCACTTTCTTTTTTAAGAAGAGTCTGCGGCACGCTTTCTAGGTATTCGACAAAAATTACCTAAACAGGACCCAGAGCAACTGTTTAGTGTGGTTTTACAGTGACCTGACTATGGGAGGAGAATGAAAACAAGTGGAACTGAGTAATTTCCAGGAGCACAAAAAGAATGCTAAAGCTTGGGAAAGAATAGAAAAGGGAGGTTTAGTCCCTTATCTGGAAAAGCTCCATGGTATGGATGAGGGGATGCTGGACTATTTTGTTAAGAACTGGAAAAATGGAGAAATTGTGTTGTTTGGTAGGAATATTAAGCTAAGTGAGGACTTAATTGGGGAAATAACAGGTCTCTCGATCGAGAGTGTTAAATTCTATCGAGACCGACGATTCTCTAATGAAGCGGTTATTAAATTTCCTAAAAAATATAAGGAGAAAGTGAAGATGGTTAAGGTTGCTAATAGCTACTTTGATGTGGAGTCCATCAAATCTATTTGGAGTAAAGTTTTAATAGTCATCATGGAATATATTACGGTTGATGGGCGCTTTACCAGAGTCTATGGTTACCACTTTGTCATTCTGAATCATTTCCGTCATAAGGTTCGTATATCTCTGCCTTTTTACTTATTTTCTTCTTTGAAGAATTGTCTCGATGATGTGGAAAGAAACCCTAGGAGGAATGCTATTATCCACGCTGGTCTTGTTAGGCTCATTTTTGAGTATTTTCAAAATTTACCTGCTCTGCCTAAAACTGTTGAAATTGAAGAGTTGGATGATGAGGAGACCAAAAGCAGTAGGGAATTTGAACCCCGGGCCCCCCTACTTGTGTTCTTGTTGGCCCTGATACCATTGCTCCTCAGTCCTTGTCATGTCAGAAAACTCTTAACGATCCTACCGTGCTGTCTTGTCCTAAACGACAACCGTTGCAAGAGTGCCCTAGTCTGGGTTTTGCCTCACCGCTCTGTCTTAACCCCCAGCCATCTCCTGGTTGCCCTACTCCGGGTTTGTCCCCTAGTTTTAAAGGTAACCCTGTTATGAAACTTGTTTCATACTCTGGAAACTCTATGGAAATCCTTTCTGAGAAGCCTTTGGTCAGTAAGGAATCGGCCCCTACTGCCCCTGCTTCTGGGAAATTTGGGAATGATCATTTTGAGTCCCCTATTCAGGATGAAATTAACTCTGCCTTGAATAAGCTTAAGTCTGAGGATTTGGTTAATATAGCGAAAAAATGTACAGGTGGCCTTTTTACCGTTCTCAAATTGACCCAAAAAGAAGTTTGTGACCTGAAAGACCATGTTACTGACCTCAGCAACAAGGTTAGGGATTTGGAGCAGAAGATCAGCTGGCTCAGTAAAGATAATGATGAACAGGAAACTCCTTTACCGAGGAAAAGATAGCAATTACAGGAAGATAGATTTGCTAGTATCGAATGTAATATGTCCAAGATTGGACAAAACATTAGGGCCACTGTTGCAAACAACCACAAAATTGCTAGGCATAACACTATCATCATAAATGCTATGGTGGAAAAGCTTGAAAAAAACCAAAAGGGCTCGCTGGTGGTGGATTTGGATACAGACAGGGGAGGTAGCAGATCGACTGGTGAAGGGATTTCGACTCGTACCAGGGCAAACATAGAGAGGAAAACCCTGACTTCTTCACATACGGTTCAAATTCTCAAGCAGGGGTTACAGGACATGCAGAATGTTGAAAAGGAAGCTGAGGAATTACTGAACACCTTGGAGTAACGTGGTGTTCTGTTTGCTGGTTTTTTTGGGCGGTCCTTTTTGGGCCCTGCTGTCTTTTGGTGTTGTCATCTCCTTTTTGGGACATCTGTCTGGTTGTTTGTACTTTTTTTGCTTATCTTTTGTTGTTTAAACTTCGTGGTTTCAGGTCCCTGTAAAACCTATTTTTTCCTTTTCAAAAACATTTAATATAATGAAAATTTTAAAAATAATAATAACATAATTTTACATTAAATATTAAATAAATAAGTAAATATATCAAATAAATTATAAATTTTGTTTTAAAAATATTGACATGCCAATCAAATTATTTTTACTCAATTGTTAGGACTTAATTTTTCTAAAAAGATTCTATAAAAATAATCTATCATTTAAATTTTTTCAATTTCATAAAAATTAAATATATATAAAAACAATTTACAAATAAAATTATCTATGTCAAAGGCATGTCCAATCTACGTGAGACCAAGCTAAAATCTGCAAATAATGGTGCAGTCTCCCTTGGATGATCATCAAATGAATCTCATTTTTTCATTATTTTTTGTCATTTTTTGTTGCTTCCCCGTTCGCTATCTCAGTCGTTCATCATTTTTTGCCGTATTTTTCTACTTTCCATGCCGCTATCTCAGTCGTTAATCATTTTTTCGCCATTTTATTTTATTGTTTTTCACCATTTTTTGCCGCTTTCCCTACCGCTTTTAATTTCCACTCCTCCAAACTCTTCCTTGTTGGTAATGCTCTTTCACTTCTCCAATTTGGTGAGTTGTAGCCAACAAAATAAGGTTTTGATGAGGGCTTTAGAGTATGATTATTAAAATGAAAATTAGGACCAAGACCCTAATAATTAGCACATTTAGGTTTTAACATTATGGCATCCTTTACCTTATGATCAATTTGATCATATCAAGATTGTACCTTTCAAGTTAAGTGTATAGTAACATAATTAGTAATTATAGTTTTAGTTAAGTATATATTAACATAATAAGTGATTATTTTTTAATAATTATACTTATACTTATTATTATATATTATACTTCTTAATTAAAATTAAAATTACAATCAAGATTCTAATAATGAGCACATTTAGATTTTAAAATTATGACATCCTCTACCCTATGTTCTTAAGTATATATTAGCATAATTGATATATAGTATATATTTATATAATATAAAATAAATTATTAAAAAATAATTATACTTATTATTATTATATATTATATTTTTTAATAAACCTATTAAATAAATATATATATAATGATTGTAATTAATAATTAATAATTACTATCAAATACAATTAATATATAATATATATTATATACAATACAAATTAAAGTATATTTAATATAATTATATTTATTATTATATATAATAGTATATATAAATTATATTATTATTATATATCCATCCCTATCCCCTATCTATCTCTCTATCTTTGCCTCTCTCTCCCTTTCTCTTTCCATATATATCTCTCTCCCTACTTCTCTCTCCCTCTCTATGTATTTCTCTCCCTCTCTCCCCCCTCTTTTCTTTCTCCCTATTCTACCTATCTCTCTCCCTCTCTCCTCTTCTCTCTCTTCCTCAACCTATCTCTCTCCCTCTTCTCTATCTCTCCCTCCTCAACCTATCTCT